>MU223281.1:772366-844185 GCA_018584345.1 Thuja plicata | reverse complement strand
TACATTTCCTTTCCTCCTTTTTTGATTCTAAAGGAAAAGGTACTTACAGCTTGCTAAAAAGATTGGAATGTGAGGACTTGATCTCCTCCATCATCTTTTCCCATTTTTCCTTTAGCATTTCTAGAGCTATGTGCTCCAGTGATATTTGTACATATCATAGATGTTGTCTACTATAGACATCTCAGGGGTTGCAATAAGATTTCTTGCATCAAAAATATGTTGTTGTAGTATAGTAAGATTAGGCAGAATGTGTGCTTGTAGCTCAGTAATCTCACCTCTTAGTTGTGTTTCAACATCCAATATTTCTTGCCTTAGCCTATTAACCTCTATGACCTTTTCATGATGCACCTTTATACTGTCTACATTTGAGGTTAGGCTTTGTGCACTTGGTGTGACATTGGAATCTATCTCTACTAGCTTGTCACTATTTTCTTTTGTATAATTTTCAAGCGCGCACATCTTTTCAACTAAGGTGATTGCTTCAGCAATCATTGGCTCTAATTGATCAGTTAGTTTAGAGAGATTTACCTTGTTCAGTGCCACTTCTTGGCCAATTTTATCAATTAATTTGTATTTATACTTCTTTTCTGCTTGTTCTACATCTATATTTTGCTCTGTGATTGCATCGGTAAGAACAACAATTTGTTCCTTAACTATATTGTTTGCTTCAAGTTTTAACTCAGGAACAATTTGTTGGAGAATATCTCTTGCCTTTTCAAATGCCATTGTTTCCCTATGTTCTTGCATCATTTTCTTTTGAACGTCTTTTCATTGACATAGCACTCCAAACTCTTGAATTTTATCACTGTCTAAAGTGGTAATGTCCCAGTTTGGAACTTCTATAACTTCATCCAGTGTAACAGCCAAGATGTCTTTCTTTACTATTTTCTTCTTCTTCTTCTTTGGTTGTGTGGAAATTTGATGTACTACCATCTGTAAAGCTTGAGATTGGGTTGATTTTGTAGGTGAGGGTCGAGAAGATGAGGTGTTCTTTTGTATCTGTTCTGAGTCCACCTGCAGGTTTGTTGAAGATGTCTCCTCATTTACCTTGGGTGTATCAACAGATGTATTTTCTTTAAGTTTTATGCATTCATCCTATTTGACACCTTCATTTTTATCCTTTTCTTCACCCTTTCTCAGTGTATCCTCTATTTTATTATCAGCTTCTTTGTCATGTTCTTTTGACACCTCTTGCTGATTGTCAATTGTATCTTTCATTTCTATATCTGTTACCTTTCAAGGGTTGGATACAACTATGTTTTCATTCGTATCCATATCCTTTGGTATATTATCATCTTTCTCAGATGATTTCCCCTGACTTGACTAAATATCAATAGCATCTATTAAAATAGTCATATTTTATGTGTCTTGACTGTTGCAGTGTCAATAGCTGTATCCTGTCCTTCGTTATTGCCCTTTGCAGCATTTATGTCTTCATCTTTTTGAATTTCATCTGTAGGGTCTTGTCCTATGGTGTCATTTACAATGTTGTCTAGCCAAGATTCATCATTTATATCATCAGTTAAGTTACCTTTTATAGACAATTCTTCTCTGGTAACTTCTTCATCTTCTAAACTTATGTGTATTTGACTTGCTGGTATTTGATCATCTTCACCGTCTTTTGGCCATTCTTCATCTATAATGTCAATATGTTTCTCGCCTGTTATTTGTATTTCTTCACTGTCTAACTCAACTGTTGAGTTATCTCTCATATTGATGTGTCCTTCTCATAACTGCTCTTCTCATCAGGATTGAGTATCTTACTCCATGTATAATGGGTTTCTTGTTCTATCTCTATAAGCTTCTCTTCAAGAAATTTATAAGCTCTCATCTTGGGTGAGAAACTTTTCTCATGTTTCTCCATGATTTCATTTATTTCTTCTATTTTTTATTCAGGAGGCATAAGAGAAACCAATACTTGTTCTCTTATCATTTTCTCCTCATGAAGTGCAAAAGTGAATCTAGAAGATATTCTATTTAATAGTTCCTATATGGTACATCACATGTAGTGAATTGTAGTGGGATATAATAGTGTCTACACATCTTAGCAATAAGTGCATCTTCAATCTTATTCTGTTGTACACAATCCCATCTTAACCATTTCTTGATCTTAGGATGTCCAAGAGATGCAGCCTCAGAAATATACTTACATATTTCATCAATGTCTTCAGTGGGTGATGCATCCTTTGTTGTTTCCTTTGCTTGTTTTGTAGCATCAGGTTCATCCATAGCTGAGTCTTCTAAATCCTCATTCGTCTGAACAAATTTCCTCCTTTTGGCAGGTGCCCTAGCTGGTTGTTTTGACATTGGTGTGTTAGGTTTCCTTTTATACACCTTTCCTTTTACCATTTAAGAAGGAGTTTCATACTATACTATTTGACTCCTTGTTCTTGACTTATTAAGTGATGAAGGAAGTGGCGAATCAAACTCTTCTTCCTCTGATTCATTTTTCTTTGCTGTATCACCGATGGGAAGCTGGTCCTCGGTGTTTTCCTTCTTACCCTCTTGTTCCTCTTCACCTTCTCTTTCTTCTTCTTCCTCAGAAGATATATTCAAGTTCTTTTTCAAATTCTTCACCATTCTTGTTTACTATTTTATAGCCTTCTTGAAAACAAGATTTGTTTTAATCTTTTGTTTGGCCTCTTCATAGGTACCAAATCTTAGTAGCTTGTTGTCTACTGGTTGATTTAATAGTGCCTCAATGCACTCATTGGCTAATCTTGTTTTGATTTCATAGTCCAATTTTGAAAGCCATGATTTTATTGGTACTACTACTTGGATGTATGTGAAATCAGTATCTACCATGAAACATATGTCTTCTCGGTGTTCCTCTATTAGACTTTCAGGAATTCTAGTTCTTTCTTGCAGCATTTCCTTTATGGTTTTGAAATACTCATGCATAACATTATCAAAATCTGTTCCTAGTGATTCTATGAATTCACCTATCTGAATGGTTATGGATCTGCTTGTGTCCCATACAATTTTTCCTATGAAAGGAAATTATTGTTCAAAATAAAAGAATATGCACATTATGAGGGAACCAAATTTACAAGTGTTTGTCCTTGAAGACCTTATTGTGCACATGTTCTCCTCCAATTGATGTAACAGGATCTCTGCAAGATCCCTCTTCTTCCCCTATTTGATAATCTTGTATGTTGTGCTCATAGCAGTACTAGATATGCTATTCATTCAGCTTGCTTGGAAGATCTTATATCCAACAGCACATGCTCCAAACTTCAGTTCTACGTCGGTAATGGTGTCGACCTTTAGTGCTCTTTTATCTGACTTAGCACCAGTCAGTTTTTCCAATTCTGCCAGAGATGGGTGCTTGTGAGCCTATGGTTTATCGATTGTAGGATGACCTGTGATGGCATGAATAACATCCTTTGTTATTTCCTTTGGCTTATTTAGTCATAGAGTCTTGTTATGAACTCTGCTAAGAACAATCTTTATCCATTCTGTTTTGAAGACCTTGGGAAAATGTAGTGGATTTGTGAGTCCCTTTACTTCCAAGTGTTTGTGCTCATCTTTGAGTTTTCTAGCATCATCACATAATTCCCTATAGGCATTATCTAGGTCTAGATCTCCTATTTTTGAGATCTTACAGTGAATATAGGACCTTACGTCCTCTACCAGTAAAACCCTAGGTGGGATTGTGGAGAATGCTCTGGAATCTTCAGGTTGTGAAGCTATTTCAGGGTGTAACTTGTATTTAGGTTCAAAACACGTGCCTCTACTAACAAGCTTGAAGGATTTCTTCTTATCAACCTTGATTTTCTCAACTCTTGAAGTCGATGCCATCTAGTTTTCAGAAATTTAGGGCTTTTCACAAATAAAATAGTGCGTTCGGTGAGTGTTATTACTTATGGATTTTCTTTGATTGCTTGTGAGTGTGAATGCTTCATGTCACAATGATTTATGATGGGCTGCTTTCCAAGTTGCTCTGGTCTGCTCTGGTCTGCTTGAAAATTTCAGGTGCAAAAATGAGTTCACCTGTCGGGCTTTTATACTTTTTGCGCCCTAAGCTGTCATTAATGCTTACCAACTCGTTGGTTTACAAAGACTAATTTTTTTGGTAGAGACATTCATAACACCTTTGGTGTCTTTGCAAAGCGTCGGGGTTACTAGCTATTTTTGGAGACTTCACCGATGAATGTCAGTGAGGTTGTGAAGATAGCTTTGTTGATTCAACATTCACCGATATCTATCAGTTTACACTTAGCTTGTAAAATGACCGATACATTCCAGTAGGTAGTACTTACTTTTTTGTGTGTGTTCACTGATACAAATTGTGCCCAATAACCGATGGTTGTTTTTCAATAGTTTTAGCAAATAACAATATATTGCATCTTTATTCATGCTAATATTACAATATGAACTATGTGTAATAGAACCGTTGTATAATGTAACTTGTCATAATACAATTCCATACTTACTTGTGCAATCTAGTTAGATGTAGTTATGTCACCGGATCCATTGGATGAGGTGTCACCATTTGCATTGCTTGTTCCATCATCTTCAATGTTTGTGGCTTTTACCCACATCTTGTTTCTCATTCTTTTGATGTCATCAATGGTATTTCCATTGGGATGTGTACTTGTGTCTGTCAGTCAGTCTTTTCAATATTTTATCACATGTCCAACCTTATGACAATGTAAACATGCCATACCTGGATTGGTCCAACCTCTTGACCTTCTGGTCCACTTTCTCATACAATTGGCAGCAATATGACCATACCTACCACATGTTGTGTAGTTTATCCATGTGTTATAGTCCCAAACATATGAGTTACCTATTATTGTTGGTTTGTGGCTTTATCATTTTCCTTTGGTGTCCATGCCTTGTTGTTGTTTTTCCAACATTCCTTATATGTATGCCCATTCATCTTGCATGTAGGATAGTATTTGTCCATGTAGGTTTTTCTCTTTGGATTTATCACTTTGGATCTACACTCATGTGCCTTGTGTCCTTTCTTTTGACATTTATAACAATTACCAATAAAAGTAGATTGTTCTTGAGAAAAACCTTTCATTTTTCTTCTACAAGTGCTTGAGGTGTGGCCTAGTTTTCCACAGTGATTGCATGACAGCTTCTTGGATCTTGTGTTTGTGAAAGCATTCCTTTGATCTGGTTGATTAGAGGATTCACCATTCTCATTGTACCCTAATCATGTGTAGTTATTGACTCTCCTCTGTCCATCAAGAAAATCATCCATCCTTTTGTTGCTATCTTCGGCCTTTTTAATTAATTCGTTGTGTTGATTCTGGACTTTGATTTCATGCTTCAATTTTTCATTCTCTTCTCTTAGCTCACTAATGATCTGTATTCTTTCAATGATTTCTGTATTTAATCTATTTGCTTCTTGACTCATAAGAATAATCTAGTTGGTAACCTCATGGTGATGTTCAGTAAGTCTTAGAATCTTTGATTCTTTCTCTTTTAGTTTCTCTGTAATTTTCCTCCTATCATCAATGGCTAGTGTTCTTTCATTTTCAGCTTTTCTTGCATCAATCATGACATCAATCATTTTCACCATTTGAGTCTCTTGACCGATTTGCAGCATCTTGATTTGATCTGTCAGATGTAGATTGACCTCTTGTAGACTTGTAATTTCTTCAACTGATGTGTCTGAATCTTTGCTCATTGATGATTCTGTTGTTTCAAAGTAATCTTGTATTTCCAATTCTTTGTAGTCTTTTTCATTCAGCCTGGTTTCCATAATCTTTCTTTCATCAATAAATTTTCTCAATTTTATTATCGCCTCTTTATATTGCTCATAGTTTATTTGCATCTGCAATTGTTCATTCTTAATAGTCATGTCCATTCTGTACTTTTCCATTACTCTGATCTTTTATCTCAAGTCTTTAAGATTTTTAAGAGAGAGACTTAGCTCTGATACCAATTGTTGGAATTATATTGGAATGATGTACTGAGAGGGGAGGGGTGAATCAGTACCTCTAAAAAATTTCTTGGTTAGCCCATTAACCCTTAATCATCAGTTTATAAACTATCTTATCTAACTATTCATCTTTCGTTATGTATATGCAATCATATCATAAGCTCTTTAATATGTAACCATAAAAGAAACATTCATGAAAATAGATAACACATAATACAAGATATGATATTGCAGAAAACTCCTATTAGGAAGTAAAAAATGCGATGGGGATATTTACCCATGAGAATTCACTATCTGCAGACAAGAAGGGGTCGGTTAAGGCTTACAATTGGTCACTTCTAATGACCTACCCTGTTAGGAGTATTACAGTGGAGACCTGTTAAGATCTACTTTGTTTGAAGCTTTAGCAACACTGTTAAGTGTGCACTCTGTTAAGATATTTGTAAATAACGGTTAAGTCCACCTTCTACAAAAGGATTTTAGATGTGATGCACTTGTTAGAATGCAACTACATAAGTCTTTGATCTGATGATGTATGCAATCTCTAATTTCTGATAATAGATCCTATAAAGCTTCACAAGTATAAGTAATCATCCTTCCATGATTGTATAATACCTTTATCTGCTCGTCGATAGTCTCTGTGTGTTCTTGACAACTGATGTGATCTAATTCTGAACTTTGCATGAATTCTGCCTTCTGCTCCTTAGATGCTCTTTTTGGCTATCAACAACAATGAATTCATATTTCACAATTGATTTGAATGTCTATTTATACTATATTTTGGCTCAATTCTTGATTCACGCTTTGCAAGTTAACTCTAGATCCAAGGTTTACAATTTGACCTTGATCTTTAGTTAGATATGTTTTAGATCTGTTAGGATGCTTTAAAACATTTACACAAAGCTTGCTTGACCCTCAAGTTATGATTTAAAACAAAATAAAACTCTATAAATAGAATTGCATTTCTTTATCTGACATGTAAAACTTAGATCCACTATTTGCAGGTTCTCTAACTGACTGTCGATTCTGACGGTTAGTTTTCTTTATTGTCGGTGTTCCTTTCTTGAACTGGTCATCAAGTATGCCTTTTCTGTTCCATCGGTTGTATTCTCAAAACTATGTCATCGGTAATATTCTCAATGTTATGTCATTGACCCGTCGGTGATGTCATGTTCATTTTGTTGGTGCAACACTTGTTAGTGTTCATCAGTCAATTCCATATTTAGCATTTTTCATGACCTTTGTGTTCTGTCGGGTATGCTCACTGATTGTCGGTAATTCTTGTACCTATGATCTATGTCGATGTTTTTCACTAAGTGTACTAATGGAAAAATTAATGTCATCATCATAAACCTAAGAACTAATTCCATACCCAAAGGAATGATGTAACTAGAAAGAATTTTTGACAATGATGGAAACTCCCCCAAGGAACAACCAGGTGTGACAACCGAAGGCAAAGAATACGAAACATACAACCTTGGCACAAAGGATGAGCCCAGAGAAGTCCATATTGGGAAAGTAGGCACTAAAGATGAGAAAATAATAATGGCTTATCTCCTCACTAAATATCAGGATGTCATAACATGGAGCTACGAAGAACTGAAAACCTATGACATCTCAGTCACAGTTCACAATATCCCCCTGAAGCCAGACTCTAAGCCTTTCTGACAATGTCAAAGGATGGTAAACCCAATAATGGAGCTGTTAATATAGAAGGAGGTCCAAAATCTACTAGATGCTAAAATTATTTTCCAGTCCGACACTCCACTTGGGTCGCAAACTTGGTACCTGTAAGGAAAAATACCAATGAGATTCAGTTGTGTTTGGACTTCCAGAACCTAAACAAGGCATCCCTAAAGGAAAACTATCTGTTTTTGTCCCTCGATGAGGTGTTACAAGTTGTGAATGGGTCCCAAATGATGTCCTTCCTAGATGGCTACTATGGCTACAATCAGGTGATGGTACAAGAGGAGGACAGGTTTAAAACAATGTTCACCACTAAGTGGGGGAATTTTGCTTATCGACGGATGCCATTTGGTTTAAATAACATCAAAGCTACTTTCCAAAAGGTGATGGACATTTCATTCAAAGATTTAGTGGGAAAATCCTTCATTATAATTTATCTATATGGATGACCTCACAGTTTTCTCCAAACAACGAAGAGATCACATAAGTGACCTAAGGAGGGTTCTTCAAAGGCGTAGGAGGTATGGGATCTCCCTTAATCCAAAAAAGTGTGTGTTTTGGGTCACCAAGGGAAAACTGCTCATGCACATAATCTTTGAGATAGGGATAGTGATAGAGCGTGAGTGGGTACAAGCTATTCTAAAACTAACACCACCCCACATTTGGAAAGAATTGAAATCTTTCTTCAAAAAGATAAAATTTGTAAGAAATTTCATGAGTGGTTTCATTGAAATAGTAAAGACACTGGACAATATGCTAAAAAGGATGCCAAAGTTGAGTGGACCACCCCGGTAAATAAGTCATTTAAAGAGATAAAAAATGCAATTGTCACTGCCCCTGTCCTTGTTAGCCTAGATTATGCTTTGCCCTTTAAAGTGTATTATTTTTCCTCTAAACATTCCTGTGCAGGAATCCTCACACAAAAGAAGGATGGAAAAAGTGAGGACCGTAGCGTTTATGAGTTGCTTGCTTAAGAACGTGGGGGTCAGATAACCAAATCTAGAAAATAGTCCTTCACCCTGGTCAAAGTAGTAAATAATTTTAGACATTATATACTAAGGAGAAAAGTGTTTGGAATAGTCCAAGACACCGCAGTAAAATCCTTGTTGATGCAGAACAAATTGGGAAAATGAAGGAGGAAGTGGATGGCGATCCTATAAGAATTTGATCTTGAGATTCAGATGATGAAACTAGTGAGAGGCCAAGGCCTCACAAAACTGATCTCCAAAGTAAAAGAAGGCTTGGTATGCAAGACCTACACTTATCAGGGGATAATTTCAAATATATGGTATCAAGATCTAGTCCACTACTTGTTGCAAAATTATTTTCCCGAAGAGATGAATGGATCACAAAAAAAATCCCTAAAACTTAAGAGTAACTCCTACATGTTGAAGAATGGTCATTTGTACAAACACAACTATGATGGTTTGTACCTAAGTTGTTTGGAAAGGATCAAAGCGAAGCAAGTCCTAGTTGATTTCCATAACAAATATGGAATGGGCCACGGGTCCACTGAATCCACTGCTCACCAAATATTGAGAGCAGGGTACTACTAGCCGATTATATTCAAAGATACTGATGAACATGTGAGGTCATGCCATACCTTCCAAACAAGCGTGACCTAGGAGAAGAACCAGGAAATGCCTCTGCAACTAGTGTACAAGGTACATCTATTTTCCCAATGGGGCTTGGATTTTGTTGGAATGATTAACCCACCCTCTTCTATAGGTCACAAGTTCATTTCAACAACCATTTATTATTGCACGTGCTAGACAGAGGCTCAAGCACTAAAAAATGTACCACTGAAGTGGTAATCAGATTCTTAGAGGAGAAAATTATAACCAGGTTTGGGATGTCATTTTATCATGTATGTGACAATGCCCTCTCTTTCTCCTCTGCTACACTCACGCAATGGGATTTTGAAAATCAAGTAATTCTAAATTTCTCTTCTAATTATTACCCACAAGGAAATGGTGTAGCTGAATCTACAAATAAAAACTTGACAACAGTGATCAAACACTTCCTGGGCGACAACCCCAGGGACTAGTACACATAGCTAAAATATGCTTTGTGGACTGACTGGGTGAGGATTAAGAACACTTTGGGGATGTCCCCTTACAATTTTGTCTATGGTGTGCAGTTAGTCTTCCCTATGAACTTGAAAATACCTATCTTGAGACTTATGGACCAGTATGTTGAAGGTGAAGGCTGGGTGCAAGTTCTACTTATGAACCTCCTCAACCTAGAAGAGAAAAGGACTATGGCCTTGGAACACATGTCAAAGTATCAAGTCATCATCAAGTGCTGGTTTAACAAGAGATTCACCATTAAATTCTTTAGGATATCCAACCTTGTCCTCATGTGGGATAAGGCAACAGAAAATCTGGGCAGCCACACCAAATTTCAGAAACCGTGGACGGGTCCCTATTAGATATCATAATTCTTGGGAGAAAACACCTTCACGATCAATGCTTTAGATGGGGAGTTGGTCTCATTTCCAGTCAAAGGAAAATTCCTCAAACATTATTCTGGGTCCTAGAAAAGGATTTCCCTTTTGTCTTGTGTATTATAGTTGTGTCCCTTTTATTTTATTTATTTTTTCTTTTTGTTCATTTTTTCTTCTTCTTTGTTTTCACTTTCCTCGTTCCTCGTTAGGGTTCTTTTTTTTTTTTATCTTGGGTCAATTTGTTTTGGGTACATCCCAAGTGGTCCTTAAAAAAGGGGAGTAGAGTTATTTCTTAGTGAAAATCTCCAAAGAAATGTATAGTGCAAAAGATCATTTTTCAGAGGTTAGAAGTGGTGGTATCTTCCATTGACAATCAAGGAGATGTTCGAGATGGATCATCCTAATCACAAGATACAATAAAGTAACACTTGAGAACATTGGTTTCTTTGGTGGTTATCATCCATAACTAGCACTAGCACATTGACTCGGGTATGCACCAATCCTAGAACCCCTTTTTGTCAACACAAGGGAGTAAAGAAAAAGAGGATAGGGGGGAAAAGATAGCAAATCTGATGAATCATTATAATGATGGTAGCCAAAATGGAGATCACATTCTTGAAACCTGAGTGGCACAGTTTAAGCACTGCCCAAGTTTCTAAAAAAATGTATATGTTCAAAGACCAGCCCACTCAAAGTCACTACTGGCCCATTCTGGACACCAGTCAAAAGAGAAGATCCGTTTCAAAGGAAATCCTCTGCATACCACATAAAATCCAAATGCCCTTGTGTGAAAGAGAAGGGTGACTCTAGCAACCTCTTTCGGGGCTATGGACACCTGATCGACAGTAGAAAAAGGATAGATTGGAACTTGGGGAAAACAATTTTCGGGCTATGGAGGCCTGACTAGAACCAGAGCTCATTCTGGGAAGCCCTTATCAACACCACACAAAGGCAAGGAAATGAACCCACAATATACACACACTAGAAGATGAACCCACAATATACACTCACTAGAAGATGCATCTGGAGGCTTTGACCTTGGGATTCAAGTGAAATAATATTTCCACAGATGGATTTTTGTGTTCGACCTAGTTCAAAGTTAGTTTCTAGAAGGGGTTTTCTAATGAAGAAATGTCTTGGTCATTCCTCCCATTTTTTCAGGGCTATTTGTTGTGGCTCCACAACACACACCCCATTTATTTTGGCCTTTTAACCATGGGGACCCCCCTTTCTTGTCCTTTTTATTTCCCCCCTTCCCTTTTGGGTGCTTTCTCAAGGTCCCTTTTGAAGAAAATTCCAAGTCCTTTCGGCCTTGCACAGTTTCAGACTTTCGGTCTTTTGAGGTATTTAAACCTTTGAAAGCTCGAAGGCCTGGAAGTATGAAAGTCAAATACCATGACAAATATTTTGATGGTTCAGCCTCTAAAACCTTGAAATATATGAGGGTCATGACTTTGACATTTCAGACTCTAAAACCTCAAAAGATATGAGGGTCATGACTTCAGCGTTTCGGCCACCAAAATACTGAAGTCTACATGATGTCACCTCATTAATTGTGAGGCTATAAAAGTGATGCCACCTATTTTTTCTTTACCTTTTTTTGTTGTTTTCTTTTGCCTCTTCAATTTCTGGAAATCTTTTCTTCGACGTGTGCTTCTTCAGATTGGTGGCCTTCGCTCATGATTGTGTTGCTCTTTCTCTTGTTATGTGTCATCTTTTTCTTCTCTCCCTCCTAGAAGGTTGGTCTCTCAGACTCATTGTTAGGTTTAGGGTTTTCATTTTTTGTTTTGGGTTTCCTTTCTGTTCTTTTCTTTATCTTCTTCTTCTCCCTTGTTTTTTTTAGCTTCCTTTTATGAATCTTTCTTAGGGTCCTTATCCCTAGGGTGTCTGGTCTAATTCTGTCATCATATTTCATTTTTGTGTGTTTTTTTAGTTTTCTCATGTCGCATCCATTGCAAGAATTTCAGACTCTAAAGGCTGAAATTAGTCTCCCTAGTCAGATCAAGCAGCAAGAAAAATTCTACCAAGTCCATAATGACCTTTTACATTTTGTTGTTTCAACATTTCACAATATACTCCATCACCGAAGGCTGAAACACCAAAGATAAGACCATCATTCACACTCTATGACATCCTACACCTCTGAAAGTCCTAACCTTCACTCTTTCAGTTTCATTTTTATCCCATCACTTCACACTTTCACAGTCTGA
This sequence comes from Thuja plicata, assembly GCA_018584345.1. Lineage (NCBI taxonomy): Eukaryota > Viridiplantae > Streptophyta > Pinopsida > Cupressales > Cupressaceae > Thuja > Thuja plicata. The sequence continues at coordinate 831,944 of MU223281.1, read as the reverse complement.
GATCATTTTGCAATCCAACTTGTCGAAGAGCATCCCCCATTAAAACCTTCTCTTCACAATTTCAACCTTTCGTGGTCTGGTCTTGTCTTCGATGTCTACAAGTCCAATTGAACGAATACCATTAAAGCCTTCTGGATGATTTTGAGAAGCTTCTTCTGACCCTTAGAGTTATTTTATGTTTTATGCTTTCCTTCATATAGTTGTTTTGAATAAAGTACTAATAGTTGCATGTTTTCTTGCAAGAATGCCAGAAAGGATCATTGGATCGCCCATGAAGTATGTATTCAAAGGGTACTATACACCTTCAAAGGTTAGGAACCACCACAATGAGGTTACCGACACCAACCTTGGGAATTTTGATTGGAATGAGTTCCTGATAAAATACACCAAACCTAGTGGGAAGCCATCTGAGTGTACTGCCCTGGTACTGTCAAGTATGGTAAATGCAACCGCACACCTAGTCTCAGTTCTATCCTCAAACCTGATTATGGCCTTGGTACACCACTATGTACTAGATGAGAGGGTAGTAAAAAATAGAGTCAAAGAGATTGTCTTGAACCTTCGGCCAGGTAACATTGAGGATGTCTTCCACCTCCCAAAGGGCATCGACAGATACTATGACTTCTCAATCAACAAAGGATTATATTGGTTCAATAATAACACCTTGGAGGCATACGATATAATAAACCAAGAATACCTCATCCAATCCCTCCCAAAGAACAAACTTGAAAAGATAGATGTGAGGAGGGGATACCTAAAGTATGATATTCAGGCAGTCGTCACAATGCTCAATATATTGTACAAATTACCCTAGTCCATCTAGCTTGAACATTTGATGATCATAATAATTGAGATGATCAAGGGACAAAGGGCTAGGTTTGATTGGGCCACCATCCTTAGTGATAACCTAAATGGATAGTTAATCTCAGTAAAGCACAACCCAAAGTTTTACATCACATCATATGGTGTATTTGTTAGTAGTAAGGGAATAGTACCCGAGATTGTTGAAAAGAGGAGCCTTCAGTCAACCAAATGCATGACCCTTCATTGTATATCCCCAACTAATAAGGAAAGCCAAGCTAGATAAAAACAACCCAGATTAAAGGATCATCAATGACACGTTCATCTTTGCAATCATCCGCTCCATTGAAGGTGATTTTGCAAAAATATTATCAGAAGAGGCAGCCACTAAGGTAAGGTAAATAGGGGCCTTCTACATTTAGTTTAGAACCTTCACCTACATCAGAGTGGTTGGGTGCACCCTTGCCCCAAAGAAACTGCCCAAATACCCTTCTAACTGGCTAATTATCATAGAGATGGCCCGACAACTCACTCATGTATATGAACATATTAAACATAAGAAGAAGCACTGCTTGGACTTTCTCATTTCAATTAGCCCATACACCCTGCAGAATATGAAGGTGTGCAAGCTCCTTGCATTTGAATGGGATGAATTCCCATTACAGTCTCTAAAAAATGGGGTCAATCCAAGGTTTGATCCCATTGGTACCTATAGCCAAATCATGGGTAGGCATTATGCTCATGAGCCTCACCTGGAAGACCATGAGATGAATTTTGTGGACGATTACAAAGTCAGGGTATGAGATTATTGTAGAATGTCCCTAGTTTTAGCACAGGCTTCCCTAGAGCTTGATATTTTGTCCAGAGCATGGGAAAAGGAGAAAGATGAGGTACTTGACCTGCTGTATAATAAAGATAAGGTTTATACTAGACCTATTCTAAATTTTGAGATAGATAAAGATGAGAATGATAACAGTCATTTCAAGGTCAGGCACGTAGTTAAGGCTATGAAGAGTTGGATCAAAAGGCCCTTCCCAATGGATCCTGTACCAATGAAACCATAGTTAAACCCACCACCCAAAGTGTATAAGGTACAAGGAGAAAGGGTAGTAGTGCCTTATTTCAAGAAGGCATCTCCACAAAAGTTAGGTAAAGTGTATGGGCATGAGCGCCCGGTGGTGTACGACCCCAACCCTAAGCATAAACCACAAAAGACTAGAATGAATGGTAGCATATCCATGCCTTTAGAAAAATCACAAGAGACTCAAGAAGAGCTCCCTACCACTAGTAAATCTCCTGATGTAGAGACTACTGAGCTTCCATGAACCTCAGGAGAGAAAAAGAAAGTGTACAAGAGGAAGAGAGCCTTCACATCTCTGTAGTTAGAAACTCTAATAGAGAAACTAGAAGAGGAAGGAGAAGAAGAGGGGGATGTACCCTTAGTGAGGAGAACAAGGTCAAAGACTACTATCTCAAAGAAGAAAGGCCTGGATAAGGATGTTCCCATATATGGAGAGGAAGAATTACAGAAGGAACAAGGAAACCCCTGAGATTCCCTCGGTCCCAATGAATTCCTTATGTCCAACTTCTAGGATCTTACAAGGTTTGAGGATCAATGGGTGGATTCATTTTATCATTAAACTAGAGTTAATATGGGAGGTAATATATCACCAATCCCATAGGTTGTTCTAACTCCACCCTCGTGTCAATTCATTAGCCCCGCAGTGAGAGTACCACTCAGGGAAACATATACAAGCAAGGAAAGGGACACAAACAAAGAGGTAGAGGCACCAGCTATTACAAGTTCCTCAAGTTCCCAGACCTCACAAACATCCTAGGGAGAGTCTCTCCAAGATACTCAAGGAGATAAGAACACAGAGAAAGGCCCCGATCATGCAAATACTCAAGCTCCCACTCCCCCACCTTCATTTCCTACTCCCACTTCACCGCCTTCATCTCCTACTCCCACTCCTCCACCTTCATTTCCTACTCCCACTCCTTCACCTTCATTTCCTACTTCCACTCCCCCACCTTCATCCCATACTCAAGCTCCCACTCCTCCACCTTCATTCCCAACTCAGGCTGAAATTTTATCAAATGTTTCAGGAGATGTCGAGAAACCCCAAGATGAGATAGGATATAGAGGGGAAGAGAGTACTCCTCCACCAGAGTAAACACATGAGGTCCAAAATTCCCCTTTAGGAGAGAAGGATGGAATATCAAAAGAAGAAATGGGAGAAAAGGGGAAGGAGAAGGGAAAGATAACTCTAACTCAGAAGGAAGAGAAGCATTGGAAAGGGAAAAGGAAGCCAAAGAGGAGACAGAAGCACAAGACACAATAGGGACAACTTCAGTATTGCACATTGCTCCTTATGAGCCCATTACTGCCTTTAATAAATCAACATGGTTTACTAAAGAGATACAGAAAAGGAAGATAACCTATACAAAAGAGGAAGAAGATACATACATGTCCTTTATAGGTCAATCCTTCCACCAAGCAGAGTCCAGTGTGTCGGGAAGGACAATTCCTATGTCACTCAGGATAATACGGGCCACTGGAAAGTGAAATTGGTAGTTCCTACAACCGATGCCACCCAGGCGAAGATAACCCCATAATATTACACTTTTGATGAGGTTGATCTAGGGGAGCTTACAAGAGAAGGAAGCAAAAAACTGGCAGCTCTAGGCATGAAGCATGCTCTCGGCTTCATGGACAAAGATGAAGAAAAGATAAAATTATTAACTAAGATGAATGATGCATTAATAAAATTCATTATTAAATTGGTAGGTCCCATTGATCCAAGTTATCCAGAAGTTGCATTACAGGTTGTATTGGAGAAGAAGGCCACCCTAGAATTGTCGGAAGGAATGAAAGATTCTTTGTATAAGCATGCACAGACTAGAAGGTAGATTTTGAGCAGTTGGGGGAAAGAATCATTAGAGATATCTTGAGACCTTTAAGGACTATCCTTAAGGAGGCCACAAAGCTGGTAGATATCATGGAAGATGAACAAGGATTGAATCTTCAATTAAGCAGAAGGAAAAAAAAGTGCTTAGGGACTTGAAGAAAGTAAAAAAGAAGTGCTTCCAAATTCTGGTAAAGGTATATGAGGGGGCAGAACTAGATAATTTTGGGACATGGATAAAAAGCATAATAGAGACAATATAGGATTATGAAAAAGTGTGTAAACAAGGTACACCGAAGACATAAGTAAGTTATGATATGGGTAGAACAAATAGAGGATTTCTTCATAGGAATAGATCTGGAGTTATATGAGGATAATGAAAAACAAGTTTTGTCTCAAGTAAAAGGTGGTGTACAATAGCTCAGAGGGATCCTAGAAAGGGTTAACACCAAGGAGGATCTCCATCAACTCTTCATATTCAATGAAGAGATACAAAGTATGTTTTAGCATGAAGAAGAGATAAAAATATTTGTGTCAAAGCTGACTGCCTCCAGAGAAAGACAAGAGTAACCTCACACTAATGTGCAAGAGGTAGACTATGGAGAAGTGCAAGAAATAGTGTAGCAGCTTTGAGATGCTCTCCTAGATATTTTCCCAGACTGATGGTCCATTTTGGGGACTTAGTCATTTTTTGCAAAAAGTGATTTTGACACTTAGTCATTTCTTGAGCCTCGTAATTTTTTCCGTTTGGCCTCCGAAAGTCCAAAATTTTGGAGAACTCAAGAGGATTTCACCTACACTTAGCCAATTTTTAGATCTCCATTTTTCAGAGCAAAGGTTGGGGTCTAAATTTATGGGCCATTCTAGCGTGAAGAGGGTTTTTGCAAGAAAGAGTCTCAAATCAGTTTTCCTATGGACTTAGGTTCCTTTTGATCTAACTAGAAGTTTTACATCAGTTTCCCACACAAATAGAAGCCCAGATGAAAACTCCAAGGAAGAAATCAAAGATTAAAGTGAAGACTCCAGTTAAAAATGGTGGAGCTCCAATTCAATGCTCTCTTCTTCTGAGTGATTTTTACCCTAATTTTTGGGGCAAAATAAATGTAGATGGATCAAGGATCCATGCAAACTTGTTAGTAGTTATTTCAGCAGTAGTTTTGCTTCAATAAGCTCTCATTTTAGATTTATTTCACTTTTTTAGAGTAGTTGAAACCCTAGTTTTAGGGTTCTAAGTTTTGTAAATCAAAGCACTATATATTGTATTAGAATAATGCAATCAAGGTCAGATCTCTTATGCAATAAATATATACAATTGGTGCTTCATTCGCAGTGTGATATTTTCTATTTTCTATGAGAAATTAATGAATTTGTGTTCACTTGTTCATTTCTTTCAAAGAGCTTATTGTGTTTATTGTGTTTAGATCTGCAATTAATTAGATTGGAGTTTGTTGTTTTTTATCAATCTTAATGTGAAAAATGATTGGGAAAGATAATTCTACTGCTTCAAAGATAAATCTGTCTCATGTGTGTGCGCTTACTTGTGGCTTCACGATTTGATAGATTTTGAAAATATTTCATCTTGATAAAAAAATTTCTCCAAACGATTGTATCCATAAGGTATAGATTTGTGACATGGTCTAATTCATATTTTGTGGGTTTCCATATTTCTATCATTCAATTTGCAAGGAAGGTTCAGCAATGGTTTATATCTATTAGGATATCATTTTAGTAAATTTTCTTAATTCTTGCTATCTAAACCCTTGATCTTTTAAATATGGATAGAGTAGATAGTCATTGTAAGGGTTCAGTGCACATTTTACATCATTAAGTAATTACATGCATTGATAAAATTGGAAAAAAATATGAAAGTACTAAAGTTTGTTTTGTAGCTTGAAGTATTGAAAGAACCAGCAAAGGCCTCCTTGTGAACAATTCACATTTATCTTCAACTGAGTTTTCCAAGTGGTTGTACCACGACCACAGATAACCTTGAGAATAACTTTGTATTCTTTCAAGAGAGGAAATCAAATCTTGAATTCCTAGCAATTGACTTGTGTAAAAACAACACTCAATAGGAGGAAGCACTTGGCTGTTGGGTAGGTGGTATAGTTTGGATTGTTGTGAATGGAGGCATAACAAATTAATTGGTGAATGTTGGTTGTTGAGGTTAGGGTGGTTGTGTTGTGAATTGTGTGGTGGAAAAGGGGTTGAACAACTATGGTTGTTCTTGGAGGGCAGCTTGCACTTGAAATCCAGTAGCATATTGAGATGTGCGAGGGCCTTGTGTGGCTTGGGGGGCTTGGAATACTTTCTAGAAGGTAGACGTATTGATTTGCATTTGGATGTTGGGTTGCAATTAGGGTGTGGATAAGTTCATGATGGTACTGTTGGATGGGTGTTGAACAAAGGACCTTGGGGGAATAAAGGTTTCTTAAAGGATACTGTAGGTGGCATTCCCATAATGAATTGAGGTTGTTGTTGCTATGGTGGAGGAATGAGGGGATGCAATGATGTAGACAGTAAGGTAGTCATGGCTTGTGTAGATAATGGATGTGTGATAATTGGTTGTGTAGCAACAAGCTGGGTAGAAGTTGATTGGGTAATGGTAGGATGTGTGGATTGGGTTGCAATGTGTTGAGTTTGTTTGGGATGCTAGAGGTGGTGGGGGATTAGAGGATGAATCCCCCATAATGGAGAAGCAGATTGACTGCACTATAGTGTGCACTATGGGTTAGGTGGTGGTTGGATGTAGTAAATGGGGTATAGCTAAGGAGATTTGGGATGTTCTTAGGCATGGATTAAGGATTTATTCCACCATAGGATGAAACATGTTGCCTCAAATGGGTATGGGGCATGCTAGATTGCATGGTCAAAGTCCAGGTAGAATGGGAGTACCCTCACATTGAAACTTAGCAAGGATGGTAGTGCAATTTTGGCCTATGATGACACTAACCATATGTGCATGTCCGATATGACTCAAAATCTTCCATGAAGCTAGGGGTAGGGACCTCATCTAGATCAGCCCATACGTGTTCAATTTTTATTTGTTATCAAGGGTCAAAGGAGACCATGGCCTGGTTGAGATCAATTGTTGGGTCAGATTAACTAGTGGCAAGATTAGAGTCCATATCCTTCCTCTTCTTGGATCGTGTTTCAGGTGGCATGAAATGTATGCTCTAAGAGGAAGAAAGAGGTTATAAGGTTTCCTAGGGATGATGTGCAAGTTTTATAGATGTCTAAGGATGATGATGATCTGAGACTTAAGCTTGATTCTTGTGATGCAAAAATGATAAGGGTATCTTGAGGACCTAAAGGATGGATTAGTGTCAAAAGGCTTCGGTTTGTATTCCCTAACGAATATGATTTGTCAACCTAAGACAAAATTGTGGTATTCTAGAAGACAAGATACTTCGTCAATGCAACCCAACCTTTGGATCAAGGTGATAAGGTCACAAGGACAAACTAGGCTACCCTAGACATTGCTTATTCAAAGGCTGAATGCCAAGGGATGAGTTTTGACTTAAGATGTGGGTTCTAAGTAACTCAAAGAGATGTGACACTAAGTGGGAGACATTTTGATATTCTTGGGATACTAACTCAAATGTTGATTGATTGGATAGTGTTATTTAAAGGGGATGAATCAGGTGACTAAGTATGACCCTAAAATGTAATTGGGGGGATGCAAGATTTGTGATGAAAAAGAGTGAATGGATAGGTTTATGATGTGACAACTAGTCGTACCTCCCAAAGTTAACAAAGGCATGGATCAAATGGTATTTGCCCATAAAACATGAAATATTGTTTTTGAAGATGATCTTGTCGTATTTCTCATGCTCTTGGGTTTCTTGTTGGATCATTTTCACAATGTGTTGGTATCTCTTGGCCTCTTGATTGGCAACCTTCTGCTCTTTATAAACACAGTGTAGTTGGATTTTCACTTTCTTATGTTTCCCTAAATTGAACATACATTCAATCTTATTTATCAACACCTTAGGTGGCCACAAGTTTGGTGATAGTGATGAAGTTTGGACTCCTTGAACTAGGTAGTGACTGTGATAAGTTTACCTTGGTCTGATTTGGGAACAAATTTTGGATATGATTATGCTTGGGATAAGTGAGAAAGCAATCCCACAAGGGACAAAGAAACCTTGTGATAACAATACAGTTTTGGATTTGATCTCTTTAGAAAAATTCTTGTACCTTTGAATGTGTATGTTCTGGAAGTATTTTTCAAAAGTTTTGAAACATCAAAAACAAGTACAAGTAGCTATACCTTATGGAATTGGCTTAGCTTCAAAATATTTGCTCACAAACTTAGACACACGTGCAAGAGATAATTAGAATACAACCACTGAAGACAACACAGTGGGTCTAAAAATTTCGTATTAGCCGACTCCAAACACACAAAGTGGCATGATATGGCAAGTGTTTTGGGGAGGTTACTATCCTCCTTGCACAAATATTATCAAGATTTTGAGGGTGAACCAGGTAGGTTGCTAGCTTTAATGGCTTCTAGTAAGATTTATGGCGTCTTCCCAATCAGTTTGTACGTGGGTGACTCACTTAGGAGCCTAGTTGACTATGTTGGCTACTTAGGGATAATTCACCTGATCCAGACTATCATCAATAGTCCTCACTTGAGCTTGAGGAGATAAAACCAAGGTTATCCTAGAGTCTTGTTTATATACAGGTTGAAGGGATTACCAGATTAAGTTCATCATCTAAAAGTAATTAACCAACCCAATCTTTATCTTTACCCAAGATCCGCAAAGGCAAGGGGGGAAGATACATATATGGATTGTTTACTTGTGTCACTTAGATTAATTAAATTGATCTAACAAAATAGCTCATAAGAAGTGTTGAAAAACACTCCTTAAAATACACCAAGAAGAGTCCATTCAAAATTGAACCTAGTTAACTAAGTATTTTCTATCTAAATAGAAGACACAAAGAAAAGCTTTGTAAAGATTTGATCATTTTTTGCTCATTCAAGAATGTGTTTATTTGTATTGTTCAATTTTAAGCCCAAATAAAGTATTTGATTGATTTTTAGGACCCCAAATTGATGTGTTTGTTTGATTTTAGAACCCAATAATTGGAGTGTTTGTCATTGCATTGTTCATTTACTTTCAAGCATTCAAGGGTTGTGTTTCATTTTTAAAATCCAAATTATAGTGTGAAGATTTGAGGGTTCTTTTTAACCTTTGTTTGTTTTAATTCACCAAAATTGAAGTGTGAAGTTTGATGTGGAGCATACAATGTAAGTTTTAGTATACCAAATTCAAGCATGAGTTCATTTTTAACTTTGAAAAGCATAAACATCCAACAATCCTGTTGCCAGAGACTTCAATCATGCAAATCTTCACATGCACAGAAAACATAGTTCTGGAAAGTGATCCCATGGGCAGTACAAGCAATCTCGTAGGTCTATCAAACAATAAAAAAAAGCAGAGCTGCAAAAAGAAGCTGACAGAACAATAAATTTTATACCTCTGATCCCACAAAGTCAACTCTCAATCCCGTAGGGTCAATCTTCAATCCTACGAGAACAAATTTTGATAAAAAAATTTATTAACACAATTAAATTGTGTGTTTTTCTCCACCTTAAGTCTTACAAATTATGCATTCCCATGGGGTCAAACGCATTCCCACAGGTCTGAGTAAAAATAGAAGTGTAAGACATAAGAGAAATGGGTTTTCAAGAGGCCAAGAGGTCTCTAGTTGTGGGAATGTGATCCTATGGGTTGTACTAACAATCATATCAAATATCAGAGTGTTCTCGCAGGTAGAGTTTCTTCAATATGTGTGAAATATGGTCTCAAAAATGATGTCACCCAAGCCTCTTCTTTCACATTCAAATGTGCAAAAAAATGAAAATCTTGCAAACACACTTCAAACAACAAAAAACCTTAGTATGTGGTTAGTTTTTCAAGTAGAAATAGATGAAAAATATGAATAAATGACCCTTGAAGTGGGTCCCATCGGGTGTGCCAAAATGTATACAAAAAATAGTAGTTAAAAGAATACATAAACTAGTTAAGTACTCAACCAACTAAAATTGTTATAACTTTTAAGATTAGACAAAAGAAAACAATAACCAAAACAAGAGGATGCAAACCATAAGCATCCAAAGAACCTTCTTGAGATGTAGATTTGTCCAAGTAGAGGGATGTGTGCTCAATTATTCTCAAGCTTCAATGGATATGGAAATATGGCTATGAAGGAAATTCAACATTATGAGGGTATGATTATGACTTTTTTTGTTCTCATTTTGGCATTATGATATTGCATGAAAGTGTTAATCAACTGATGGAGATGATGAAGAATGAGTGATAATAGGTATACATGTTTATAGAAATGGTTAGATCAGTTGTTATTTTGTCATTGATTTCAAGCAATTGATTAATCATTTTTATTGAGTTAGAATATCATAAGAAGGAGAATTTAAATGGGTGACAAATACAAATCAAACAATGATGAAGTAATGTTGATATAGGTGTTTGCTACTATATATTTGATGTTATCAAATCAGTACACTTGATTGATTAAGTTAGAGATTGAAAAGAGTTAATTTATGACTGAAAAGAGTTACTCTACCGAGCTAGACATAGTCAGTCGGTATAGAATTGTGTTAGTCAGTTTCAGTTACTGAGTACCAAGAATGAGTTAGGCACCAAGCAGTGAACAAAGTTAGTTACCGAGTTGTAAAGCAAGTTACCGAGTACATGATATTGATTAAGAATGATGATAAGATCAAATTTAATATGAAGCTATGATGATCTATATGTTGATAATAATTAAATGAATTTTTTTAGAAGATATACGAGCAACAAACTTCAATGAGAATATTTAAGGCGAATATTAAGCGGTTAAACCTAATTATTAGAGTTCCAAGAAAAAGTTCAAGTTACGAGGTAAAATTTAATGGTTTACCAAGAAGAATATACTGTCTAAGAGTAGAGACAAATGGAGTTGTGATTCCATTATTCATGTGAGCATAAAGGATTTGACCCAAGAAAAAGGTAGTTGTTATATTTATAGATCAAATTTTTACTGTTGCTTATTAGCATTTGTAATAAAGAAAATCTCTTAACCGAGTGGATTTAACAGTCCTATTTGTAAATATTAGACATAGGTGACATTCCAAAAGAGTATTTAAAGTCCTATATCAAGGCCACTCTTAACAGGGTGAAGATCTTAATAGATCTAAGGTAAATCCCTTAACAGGGTCACATCCAGTAGATGTGTTTGTAATCTTTAATAGGATAAGTTCTTAACCGAGTGTACTTCAGAAAGGTACATTTTTATTGTGGGTCACAATCCCCATAGGGGTTTTTCCCATATTGGGTTTCCTTATTAAATTTGGTGTTAACTGAGTTTGAATGACTGATTTGCATATTATGAGATGTATTGTTGTTTAAGTTATTAAGTTATTTGGTGAGTCGATTATTACTATATTCAGTTCTACCGAGTGAATCAGTGAGCTAATTTTTAAGCATGTAAATTTGATTTTTTCTGATTCTCCCCCCCCCCCCTCTCAGTGGACCAATAATTGGTATCACAGATCTGGTTCTCTAAAGCGTTAAGTTTAAAAGGACTTGAGTTAAGATCTAAAGATGTATAAGAGGGAAGCACCAAAGTTGAATATGGAACATTTATATACATGGAAAAGTAGAATGAGATTGCATGTGTCTAGAATAGGAGAATATGGACTTCATTTTCTTGATAATGAATATGTTGCACATACCACTACACCTTTGACAATTAGTGAGCAAAGACAGAAGCAAGAACACACACAAGTCATGATTGAGATTGCTTCTACACTTACTGACCAGGAATATGATGAAATTGATGGATGTACTACTTTGAAACAAATGTGGGATAAGCATATTTTGAACTATGGTGGAGATCAGCATGTTCAGAAGGAAAAAGAAAAAATTTTGAGAGGTAAATTTGATTCAATGATAATGAAAGGAGGAAACATAATATAATACAACACTAGACTTAAGGAGATTGTTAATTATATTAGAGGAGCTAGTGGAGTCATAACAGAGGAAGATGCTACAAGAAAAATTTTAAGAACCCTACTACCAAGTTTTTTTATTTGAGTATCTTCTATACAAGAGTTGAGATCCATTCCTCAGAAGAATATTTTACTTGATGCTGCTATTGGTAAGCTGGTTGCGTTTGAGATTAATGTTTTTGATAATAGTCTACCTGCTACATCTAAGATTGAGTCTGCATTTAAGTCATTTTTGAAGATTGGAAGTTCTAAGGACTCTTGACCTCATGATGGATATTTGAGCAGTGCTAGTGAGAGATTTTACAGATGTCAAAGTGGTTTGGAAGAGGTATATGTTATAGATGAAGAGAATGAGAAACAATTTGAAGATTTGTTGGCTAGAAGGCTACAAAGAGACAAAGGTAAATACCGAGGTAAGTTACCCTTGAAATGTTTTAATTGTAAAAAGATTGGTCATTTTGCATCTAACTTCCCTAAGAAAGATAATGAGGAGAAGAAAGATAACAAAGATAAGTTCAAAAGAGAAAAAATATTCAAGAGATTCAGAGACTAAAAAAACAAAGGTAATAAATCTTGTCATATTGCTAATCAAGACCTAAGTGATGATGATTTAGATGACAGTGATGAAAAATAAGTTGTCTATGTTGCTATTAAAGATAATTCTGCTGAAGAAAATAAAGAAGAACCAAGAGCCCTAATATCACAAGTAAGAATGAAACATGGATTATAGATAGTGGTTGTTCACATCACATGACTGGTGACACACTTAATTTTATTTCCTTGGAGAAGCATGATGGAGGATTTGTTAGATTTGGTAATGATGCTCCATACCATGTGAAATGAAGAGGTTCTATAATTTTATTGAATAACACAAGATGTGATGATGTTTATTGGGTTGAAGGTTTAAAGTATAATTTGTTGAGTGTTGCATAGTTAAATAACACAAGTCATCGATTGGAATTTGAACATGGGAAGGTGAATTTTTTTGATAAGAATGAGAGTTTGATTGCTACTAGAGAACAATCTAAAGGTAATTTATTTTATCTTGATACTTCTATGAAGATTTGTTTGTTTGCTAAAGTTGAGGATGTTTGGTTATGGCACCAAAGACTTTGTCATGTTAATATTGCCAACTTGATCAAAGTAAGTAAAAATAATAGAGTCAGAGGATTACAAAGATTAGAGAAACCTAAAAATGCTATGTGCAAAGAATGTCAAATGGGTAAAATGACTAAATCTAGTTTTTCAAGCAAGACTTATGTTACACAAGGAATTTTGGATTTAGTGCATACTGATTTATGTGGACCCGTGAGAACTCAAAGTTTCTATGGAGACAGATATTTTATTTTATTTGTGGATAATTATTCTAGAATGATGTTTGTAATGTTTTTAAAAGAAAATTCTGATGCATTTCAAATGTTTAAGTGGTATAAGGCCAGAGTTGAGAAAGAAATAGGAAGACAACTGAAATGTCTGAGATCTAATAGAGGATGTAAGTTTACATCTGATGATTTTACATTATTTTGTAATGAAAATAGAATTAAGAGACAGATGTCAGCACCAAGGACACCACAAAAAAATGGTATTACTGAGAGAAGAAACAGATCTATTGTTGATTGTGCTAGGACACTGATGGTTGAGAAAGGTATTTTACAAAACTTGTGTATAGCAATAGTCAGTACTGTTTTTTACACATTGAACTGAGTACAAATGAAGAAAGGTACCAACAGAACACCTTATGAAATCTAATATGAACACAAACCTAATGTGATTTATTTCAAATTTTTTGGAATAAGATGTTATATCTTGAAAGATTATAGAGAAGGAAATTTTTATTCTAAAAGGGAGGAAGGAATATTCTTAGGATATTCTACAAGGAGTAAATCCTATAAGTGTTTGAATAAAGTTACTAACAAAATGGTGGAAAGTGCAAGTGTGAGAATCGATGAGTTTGCAGAAAATAATGATGAAGAGAGAACAAAGGAACCTGAAGACTATGATAAGTTTGTATATGTATAAACTGATGTTCCTAACACCTTACCAAGAGCACCTACCAAGTAGGAAGCTAAATAGATTTCTCTACAACCGAATGATGAGGATGAAGCACCGAGACCTATCGAGCCTAGTTTAGAAAAGTATGTGAGGATGCACCACTCCCTGAGTAAGATTATTGGAAATAAAGATGTTGGAGTGATGAAAAGAAGCAAGGTAATAGATAATACATGTTTGATATCTATATTTGAGCCAAAGAAAGTTAAAGATTCTCTAGATAATGAATATTGTATGGAAGCAATGAAAGAAGAGTTTGATCAAATTGAAAAGAAGAGTGCATGAACTTTAGTACCTAGGCCAAAAGATAAAAATGTTATTGGTACTAAATGTATTTTTAGAAACAAGCTGAATGAGAGTGGAGAAGTTATCAGAAATAAAGCTAGACTGGTTTGCAAAGGTTATGCACAAGAAGAAGATATAGATTATGGAGAGACTTTTGCACATGTTGCTAGATTGGAAGGAGTTAGAATACTTCTAGCTTATGTGGCTTACAAATGGTTCAAATTTTATCAAATGGATGTCATGTCTACATTTCTAAATGGTATACTAGAAGAAGAAGTTTACATTGAACAACCTGAAGGATTTATTGAGAATATAATTAAGAATAAGGTATGTAAATTATACAAATCTCTTTATGGTTTGAAGCAAGCACCCTGAGCATGGTATGAGAGGTTGCACTCTTATCTAATAAAAATAGGATTTCAAAGAACAAGTGATAACAATAATGTTTACTTGAAGTGTGATAGTGACAACAAGGTTTTGATTGCTGAAATTTCTGTTGATGATATTATTTTTGGAGGCAATAATACCTTATGTAAGGCATTTTCTGATGAAATAAGAAAAGAGTTTGAAATGTCAATGATTGGAGAGATTAATTTATTTCTAGGTCTACAGATACAACAAGTTGCAGGATGGATCTATATTACACAAGCTAAATATATCAAAGAGATCCTCAAAACTTTTTTTATAGAAGATTCCAAGCCTGTTGGAACAATGATGGTCACATGATGTAAATTGTCTAAAGAAGATGAGACACAAGAGGTGTATAATACTATTTACCGATCCATGATTGGTAAATTGAAGTATGTTGTTCACAATAGACCTGATATAGCACACGTTGTTGGGATTGTTGCAAGATTTTCTTCTAATCCCAAGGAAACACATATGTCTACAGTTAAGAGAATCTTTGGATATCTGAAAGGAACTGAAGATTTCAGTTAATTGTACAAGAAAGGAGGTACGATTTATCTGCAATTCTACACTGATGCATATTGGGTTGGAACTATTGATGACATGAAAAGTACTAGTGGAGGAGCATTATTTCTAGGTGAAAGATTGGTCACATGGATAAGTAAGAAATAGAGTTGCATTTCACAATCTATTGTCGAGGCAGAATATGTTGTTGCTACCATGAATTATACCAATATTGTTTGGATCAAACAAATACATGAAGGTATGCAAGAGATTATATTAGATCTTATAATTATTTTTTGTGACAACACAAGTGCTATCAACATATCAAAGAACCCCTTTATGCATTCAAAGACCAAGCACATTTATATCAACTATCACTACTTGAGAGAACAAGTTCAAGAGAAAAATGTGGTATTGGAATATGTGAATTCAAAGGAACAACTAGCTAATATTTTTACAAAGCCACTACCGAATTATGCTTTTGAGTATCTCAGAGGTAAACTAGGGGTTCTACCCCTATCCAATATTCACTAAGGAGAATGAAGCATGCTACATCAATTCTATACGTTATTAGAATATCTATTCTTGAATTGATGTTAGTATGACACATTGTAGGTGATTCCTAAAGTTGTGTGAAGATTTCTATATGCAATAAATATTGTACATGTAAGGTATACTCAACTTCTGAAACAAGTTTTTAGGAGTATAAATTTTTGGCATTGTTGTCAAAGAGGGAGAGAAAAAATTTATGACTGAATTGATGACATATATCCAAGAGGGGGAACAGTTTGAAAATCAAAAATAGAACTATCAACTCAGAGGGAGTAATGATAGAGATTGACAGTATTGAGAATTGTCATCATCAATTGTTATAGTAATACTATAGTGTTGTCGTCAATGCCAAAGAGGGATATTGTTAATCAACTGATGGAGATAATGAAGACCGAGTGATAATAGGTATACATGTTTGTATAAATGGTTAGATCAGTTGTATTTTTCATTGATGTCAAGAAATTGATTATATAGTTAGATCAGTTGTTATTTTATCGAGTTACCATATCATAAGAAGGATAAGTTAAATGGGTGATAAATACAGATTAGAAAATGATGAAGTAATGTTTCAATATAGTTGTTTGCTACTATATATTTGATTTTATCAAATCAATACTCTTGATTGATTAAGTCAGAGATTGCAAAGAGTTAAGTTATGACTGAAAAGAGTTACTCTACCAAGCTAGATAGAGTCAGTCAGTATAGAGTTGTGTTAGTTGGTTTTAGTTACCGAGCACTGAGAATGAGCTAGGTACCGAGCAGTGAATGAAGTTAGTTACCGAGTTGCAAAGAAAGTTACCGAGTACATGATATTTATTAAGAATGATGATAAGATTGAATTTAATATGAAGGTATAATGATATGGATGTTGATAAGAA
This sequence comes from Thuja plicata, assembly GCA_018584345.1. NCBI lineage: Eukaryota > Viridiplantae > Streptophyta > Pinopsida > Cupressales > Cupressaceae > Thuja > Thuja plicata. Next base: position 815,538 of record MU223281.1, on the reverse strand, counting down.
TTAAAGGAATTTTGTTAGAAGATATACGAGTGATAAAATTCAATGAGAAGATCTAAGGTGAACATTAAGTAGTTAAACCTAATTATTAGAGTTCCAAGAGAAAATTCAAGTTACGAGGTAAAAGTTAAAAGTTTACCGAGCTAAGATTTGTGAAGAAGATGATCAAACGACTGTGAAAAAATGATGGAAAACCTAAGAAAGAAGATTAAGAGGCAAAAAAATTTCCATATAAAGGATGAGAAATAAACAGACACAAAGATGCTAGCGAGTTGAATCAAGAAGTAGAAGAAGTTGAAGAATAGAAGTTACCGAGCATAACAAAGAAGTAGAAAGAGAATAATATACAGTCTAAGAGCATAGACAAAAGGAGTATGTGATGCCAGTATTCATGTGAGCATAAAGGATATGACCCAAGAAAAAGGTAGTTGCTATATTTACAGATCAAAGTTATATTGTTTCTTATTAGCATTTGTAACAGAGAAAATCTCTTAATCGAGTGGATTTAACAATCCTATTTGTAAATCCTAGATGTAGGTGACATTCCAAAAGAGTGTTTAAATTCCTCTAGCAAGGCCACTCCTAATAGGGTGAAGATCTTAATAGATATGAGGTAAATCCCTTAATAATGTCACATCTAGAAAATGTGTTTGTAATCTTTAACAAGATAAGTTCTTAACCGAGCATACTTTAGAAAGGTACATTTTTATTATGGGTCACAATCCCCATAGAGGTTTTTCCCATATTGGGTTTCTTCATTAAATCTAGTGTCAACTGAGTTTGAAAGACTTATTTTCATATTATAAGATGTATGGTTGTTTAAGTTATTAAGTTATCTAGTGAGTCAGTTATTATTGTATTTAGTTCTACCGAGTGAATCAGTGAGCTAAGTTTTAAGCATGTAAATTTGATTTTTTTTTATTCACCCCCCCCCCCCCCTCTCTCAGTGGACCAACNTTCCCCCCCCCCCCCCCCTCTCTCAGTGGACCAACAGAAAGGTGGATGAAAATGAAGGAGTGAAGGGTTTAATTTATAGGCCAAGGAGAGATGGAATGTATGGTCAAGATGCAAATTTGAGGAAGGGTGGAGATGCATTTGAGAGAGAGCACATGGATTGTGCTTTCTCAAATGTCTTTCATTGTGACAAGTGTCACAAGGAGAGAGACTTGGAAGAATGGGGGAATGTAACCATTTTGGGAGATGTGAGAGGGGACAATAATTTAAGAGGAAGGTGAAGTGTGTAAGAAAAATGTAAGAGCATTTACAGAATAATTTAATGCATGTGGTTGGGGATTGGAGAGGATGTGACTTGTGTTGACATTGGGGTTGGCTTAGAATTTCTTAATCTTTGGATTAGGATTGTGCAAATGTTTAGGGAGTGATCAGGCTTGGATTAAGCACAATTAGTAGGCAAGTGGGAGAATTAAGGGATATGGGGAGGAGCAAGAATGAGTGGAGGGGATAATTTGTTTTTTTGTTGGTAATAGGTATTTTATTGATAATAATAAATGATAATTACATCATATTTCATTCCATTCTTTCCAAAAATCTAAATGCTTTCTACATTTCTTTCTCCCGAGATATTTTGTAGATCCATCTTCACTATCATGTTTAACTTCATTTTAATAATCTTATACAATTACTATCCTACTTACATACATCGATTTAAACCTTAATAAACACTACAAAAAACCTGATATCCCTAACATGCATAATCACAGAGTTTCTAGATTATTATCCATATTCCTCACTATGAGCTTACGCTGGAGTTAATTAGGAACCTCCAAAAAAACAACCTTTTTCAAAACATTATCAGGTTTTCTACCTTTGGCTATCTTTCTGCCTGAGCATATCCCAAAAAACCTCCCCTAACTATTGCTTAAAGCATGTCTTTTTAAACATTGCCTTGGCCCCTTACATTATGCTATCTACAAGGCACATTCAAAACCATTACTCTAGCCAGTTCATTTTCCCTCCTATCACGCTTCTCTTGTTCCATTTTTACTTACTATCACCCCTCCATTTCATTCCTAAACATGAGCATTTTGTCAACCTTCGCTCTCCACCGCAAAAATAGAATGAGCCCAAATCGACAACCATCTTCATCCTCCTCAAAAAACTCTGATAAATCCACCCCCACCCCAAGAATGACCCATTCTAAGATGGATTCCAACTCTCCAAGCACATCCTCTTCGAACAAGGCCCATGTTATCCAGCCCACTTCCTCCGTGCTATCTCAGATTTCTAATCCCCATGCCACAAATACATATATGACATCAAGGTTGGTTCTACGTTTGATCTGCCTTTCTTGAAATTGCACTCCTATAACCTTGATCACCGCTTAAATCATCGCATCTATCTTGATTTTCAGTAGACCTTTAACCCGTTCCCTACTTGCAGGTCCCTTGAAGGATTTCATATATTTTTCTGAGTCCACATTGAAGTGAGCCTCCATAATTTCTGCACTAAACACCTTTCCTAAAATCTTTGGCTCTAAAACACAGACTTGTTGTCTCCTCTTTCCAATGCTTGTCCAAACACCTTTATTGAATCGATAAATATTGTTGATGTGAAACTTCTTTTGCAAGATTTCTATTCCCTCGTGTAAGCCTTCTTTTCACTCTGTCCTTTCCAATGATCCGACGATAAAGCCTACAGACTAATAAATTTTTCGTCTCATCTAGTTAATCTTTCCATCATCACACACATATCAATAAATATCCACTTTTGGCAGCCATCCTTTCCACCTTATCAATGTAAATTCACCTTTTTTAGTCATCCATTCCACCATCTCAATGAAATATAAACAGCATTCTCCCATTATTTAACACAATCATCATCATTGCACCTTTTTAGACTGAGAATATTTCCTAAATTATATCCCATTCATTTTGTTGAAATCCTCGCACATGATCTCATCTATCTTTTCAAAATATATGGCCCAATTTGCAATTTTGTCAGCTTCTATATTACCTTCTAGCAATGTATGACTAATTTTGAAGTTGCTAATTTTTTTTAGATCATTCCCCACCTCTCATAAGATACTATGAATATACCAAGTCTGCAAGTGGCCCATCTTAATTGCTTTGACTATCACCTTAGAGTCACCTTCAATGTGAATTTTGACCACACCCATTAGACTCCCTAATTTAACTGCCAACAAGGTTGCATGCACCTCTGCCATATTATTATTCCCATCCAAGATCATTTTGGCTGCCAATGCCAAAACATCACCTTTATAATCTCTAGCAATAGCTCCAACGCCTGAAAATCCTAGATTCCCTTTTGAAGATCTATCAAGGTTGATCTTATTCCACCCTAGATCTAAAGGGATCTACACTGCATCCTAACAACAAATTTTCACTACGTGTGATTGGCCTCCATCATTCTTATATCTAATTTTAATCTCTGGCCTATGTCTATGAGCTTGTCTATCCCAGGATGAAAAAAATGTTTGAATTCAATTTGCTGACAGCAGAGCACATTACTTACTCAATAGAAGAATTGATTTTTTTCATAATCCTATCCTCAGATTTAGAAACATCTTGAAAGAATCTCCTATTATGCTCCTTCCATAGTTCCCAAATAATCAGTGAAGGACAAACAATCCATAATTTTGATAGGGTTGATTTCTGATTATGTATCGACCAGCCTTTGAATATTTCCACTAAAGAATTCAGCATAGGGCCCATAAAGTTCAATTTCAATCTAACTATGTCCCATCATCTTTGATCCATTTCACATTGAACTAAAAGGTGATCCACGTCCTCCCCCACTTGCCTACATAAAGGACACATAGTTTGTCCCACAAAACCATACTTCTTTCTGCGTTCCCTAGTTAAAATCTTTCTTTGTATGGCCATCCAAGAAAAGGCTCCATCTTTCTGTAAACAATCATTATCCCAACATAGCCTATACAACCACTCCACATTGGCCTCCTCTCTAGCCAATAGTTGATACCCCAATTTTGCTGAATATTTTTCACTTTTAGTAGCACACCATATATGTTTGTCTTTATCCTCGAATAAGGTCAGAGATCTCTCAGCAAAAATACTTATCATTAAGTCACAAAGGTCCTCACTTAGGCATGTAGTAGAAACCTCCTTCCAACACCATTTCTACTCCAATGGGCCTGTTCGTATTTCCATATAATCCCTAACCTTTTCACCCCACACATTTTTAATTCTTAAAATTAGATTCTGCAAATTAACTCTATCTGAAAGGGACGGCCACCCATTCCAAGATTCATTCCAAAATGAGGCATCACGTCCATCCCCTATCTTCCATGAGAGATGGTCACACACTGCAGGCCTACATTCTAGAATAAATTTCCATATTTTTGAGCCTTTAGGGGTATTACAAACTATAAGAATATGATTATCCTTGATTGAATCTAGGTATTTCACCTTTAGGATTTGCACCCATAGATGAGATGGTTTTCAATAGATGTATCATACTAACTTAGCTCTTAAGGCCTTATTAATCAAATGTTAATAACATAGATTAGCACCTCCATTCCTTTTGGATTTACAAATAGTGTCCCACACCATAAGTGGTATTTTATCCTCCTCTTTTCCTCCATTCCAGAAAATGTTTCTCATCCGTTGTTCAATATATATCAAGAATTTAATTGGAATCTTTAAACAACTCATAGAAAATATAGGTATTTCAAAAATGACCAACTGTAACATAAGAATTCACCCTGCATAAGTAAGCCATTTACCTTCCCATCTCTCCATATTTTTCACATAGATATCAATCAAATCCTTCCACAAGTTTGCCTTAGTTTCACCTCCAAAGAGAGAGGAATCCCCAAATAATTGTTAGGAAGGGAGCCAACCTTCATTCCCAAAATTCTACAAACATGTTGTTGTACAGGAGAAGAAGCATTAAAGAAGAAGGTCTCAGACTTTTCCCAGTTAATGAACTGCCCTGAATCATTACTATAATCATCCAAGGTTTCTTTAATAATGTTGGCTTCATGTGTCGAAGCCTCCTCATTAGATAAGTGTTATCTACAAACTATAAATGGATCACAAGTACTAAACCTCTAGCCACTTTGATACCCTTCCACGAGCTTGAACAACCTTCCCATTTAATTGTTCTCTCAAGGGCTTCAGCAAGAATAATGAAAAGGAATGGAGAGAGGGGGTCACCCTGGAAAATACTAGTGGTAGTTTCAAAGAAACCTTGCGGGCTATCATTGATAAGGGTTGAGAGGCGTGGGGAGGAAATGCAGCTAAACAACCAATCACACCAAAGTTTGTCAAACCCAAATTTATTCAAAAATGACATTAAGAAGTTCCTATTGACATTATCGTAAGCTTTCTTAATATCCAATTTGATCATCATTCCATCTTCTTTACCCATTTTAATAGAGTGTATAGCTTCATGCACAACAATGATTCCTTCGTAAATAGATCTTCCATGCTCAAACCCACTCTGCTCATCTAAAATAATCAAAGGTAACACCAATTTTAGTATGTTCGCAAACACTTTTTCAATTACTTTATAAACAGTGTTACATAGGGAAATAGGCCTAAAACCCTCAAATGATTCTTTCTTTCCCTTTTTAGAATCAAGGATAGAAAGGTGTTATTAAAATCCTTGAAGATAAAACCACCTTGTCTGGATTCTTCCACCACCTCACACAAATCACTACCAATGAAATGCCAAGCTTTTTGGAAAAAGAGAGAAGGGAAATCATCTGGTCTTGGTGCCTTGTCACTCCCCATACTGAAAAGAGCATTTTTAACTTATTTCTCTATTATAGTTATCACTATCATAGACAACTATTCCTTAGAAACAACCTGAGGAATGACCTCCAAGAAGCCATATTCCTCATTATTAACCCAAATGTTCTTTGAAAAAATTGACAAGTAGTGTATAGCTTTGACATTAATCAGATCCAGCTCAGTCAAAATATTACCTTGGTTTTCCTTGATCATGAAAATTTTATTAAGAGAGCATCTTCCGTTGACTGAATTATGGAAAAAATTATATTTGTATCAGCTTCCCGTAGCCATAATTCCCTAGATTTGTGTCTCCAGAAAATTTCCTCCCGATTTAACACCTCATTGTATTTTTTTTCAACTCCTTCTCTTGAATGAAAACACCATCATCCATTCCCCCTTTTGGAATTATCTCATTTAAATCAGCCAATTCAGATTCCAAATTAAACTTCTCTACAAAAATGTTTTTAAAGACCTCTCTATTCCAAACTTTTAAATTCTCTTTCAAGAATTGAAGCTTTTTTAAAAAGAGAAAAGAATAATTACCAGGAAGTCTAGGATTTATTTTCTACCATATTGATATGAGGTCCATAAAGCCGAATTATCGGAGCCACATCTTTTCAAAATCAAAGGGGGCTCGTTCTGGAGCAACATCTTCAAGAATCCTCAAGAAGATAGGGAAGTGATCTGACCATGTAATAGGAATTATCTCAGCTTGACATAACCAATTTGTATCCATCCATGCCACCCAGAAGGAATCTATCCAAATTTTCAGCAATATTTGAGAAACTCAATCTTCTATTTGTCCAAGTGAAAGCTCCATTTTTAGAACTCACACTTGTAGTTCATTTAAAGATACAAAATTTGCAAAGTCTTTTTATCTTTGGCTGATCCAGCCTTCCCCCCCCCATTTCTCAGCTGGAGAGAGTATTGCATTAAATTCCCCTCCTAACAGAAAGAAGCAATCTTTAATTCTACTGATATTGAAAGATAAAGAGGCTTATAATTGTTGCTTCAAATCTTGATTGCAAGGCCCATAAATGTTGAACACAAAGAATGTCACCCTAAGCTGAAAGGATGAGACTTTCATAAGTTGCCAATTAATTCCTTCATCTACTAAATTAGAATTCATTGCAAAATCTTTCCAAAGAATACCCAATCCCCCAGAGGCACCTTCTGCCTCCGAGAAGATACTCCCCCACATTCCAATATTCCTCTGAAACTGCAACTTAACTTTACCACTTAACTTAGTTTCTTGCAAAAATACTAGATTTGGTTGGGTTTTGTCAAGACATCATTTGACCAAATACCATTCGTCAGGGGCATTGCAGCCCTTGACATTCCATGAAAGGATCTTCATGGCTTTTGGGAAGAGGTATAGCCTCTTCCCGATCTCAACAATTTTGCTTGGTCTACTGCACTCCCAACAATTGCAAGTTTCACCTTCGCAGATTTGGGACCTCTCTTATTCTTCTCCCTAACATTTATATTTTGAACCATTGAAGGGGTTTAAATTATAGTCCTTCTCTCAAGTATATCAATCTGATCCTATATTCCCAAGTCCTTATTCCCTACCTCTTCTTCTTGAGATTCATATTTAGATTCAGTGTTCCAGCCATTACCCCCATTATCCCTCAAATCTTCCATAGATTTATCCAAGTTCCTTATGGGAGAAATTTGGATATCCTTACAGAAATCTTGGATTTCCATGGAATCTTCCACAAGGGAAGCCTCTGGGTATTCCAACTCGAAGTCACCTTGTGCTGTGAAATCAGGCTTGCAGCTTCTATCCATATCCATCTTTTAATTATGTTTGGGAGTGTGCATAGAATCATCCACTGAATAAGGTACAATGAGGGAGTGCTCAACCATTCCTTCCTCAGTATGAACCCTTGTTCCATCCTGCCCCGTAGCTTCCTTGAGTGGTAAAAAGGCATCTCTTTGACAACTTGAGTGGAAAGAGTACTGTCAATAGATTCAATCTAGGAGGTTGTACCTAGCTCCCTTATTCTCAAGTGTTCATTGCTATCATCCACCAAACTATTTCTATCCTGTGGCTTCCTCCATTCCTTAGAATCTCGATTCCAGATCATTTCCTCCTCAAATTAAATAGAATAGGGAGGGGTTAGAATTTGAAGCTCTTATATTTCCTTGATCAAATCCAAATTTCTATTTACCTCAAGCCCTTTACATTTCCTTTCATCTTGCTCTAATTTTATCTCATTGTCTGCACTATCCACTTCAATATTTAATTGGCATTCACCTTTTGCAGAACCTAGGACAACATAGTCCAGAACCTGGTAACATTTTTTTATTTTAACTAACACCTTCAAGAATAATTAAAAATCATTTGCATCAACAACTTCCTTAAATTGTAAATATGATCCCAAACTATTTCTGATCACCTGAAGAGTTACTTCATCTTTGTATTCCCATGATATATTTTTAACTTCAACCATACAACAATATCCTTTAATTTCTCTGCATCTGGATTGAAATTTGGCCTCCAATCACAAGCATAAATAATTTTCCCATCCATCATATATGGGCCCCTAGTAAGGACCCAGTCCTTATCCATTTTGGAAGGGCATAAGACCATAAAAAAATTCATTGTTTAGGGTTTTGATCTCAAAATTATCTCCCCATTTCTCTGCAATCCATCTCTATATTCTTGCAATTGATGGCCATGGGCCCAACCATTTCATAAAAAATCCTTCTCTTGCAAATGATTTACTTAATCAATCCATTAAGGGTTATCGATTAGTAAAGAAGAAGCCTTAATGTGTTCAATATTACCTACCTCTTTGTTGGTTTCTTGGCTTAGTGCCAAATTCTTGTTGAGGGGCGGAGCATTACTCTTCTCTTTGGGCCGCCATAATTTATTTTCAATCTGTTTGAAGTTGAATTTCTTTGGCTGTTGTAGAAACTTGTCTTTTTGCCATAAGAGAGGTCCTCTATTCTCCTTGCTCTCACCATCCCACCTACCATTGGGGAACCCTAAACTTTCATTTCGAGGAAGATTCTAGTTTGGGCAGCCAGGAAGCTTAACCCCACTATCAAAATGCTTCCACTGAAGGTTTTTAAAGGGATAGTGTACAAGTTCATTTGACATTGACCCAGAAACCCTAATATTCTAGCTACCCCATAGTCTATTTCTACTCATCTCCTTCGAAGACCACCATTTTTGAGAATCCCACCATGGTCTTTGCCACCCGCCATTGAAAAAATTAAATTAATGAAAGTCAAAATGTTTTCAATTTACTCCGCATGGGAGGCAGTGAAAACAGAGTTCTTCCAATAGACCGGATGAATCTGGTTCTCAACCACCTCGTCATTCTTCACCTCGAGGAGATTTTTCACCCAGATATTCCACAAGGCCACCCTGCAAATGAGGCTCTTCCTCAACTTGGGTTCCTTCTTCTAGGGGACAATTTGTTAATCAAGGTTAATTAACTAATTAAGAGAGGTTTGTATGTGTGAATGGGTTGGGTTGAGTTAGCATCATGGGTCAAGTGGTTGGGGTTTAAAGTTAGGAGTCATGTTCTATAATGGAATTAAATATATTATTTAATTCCAAGTGGAGGAAAAAAGGGATTTATGAATTAATTTAAATAGATAAAGGTATTTATTCAAATTAATAGAGGAAGGGGGATTTGATTAATTATCAGACTATGGGTTGCCATTTAGATAATTAATTGGACTATAGTTAATTAATTAAATTAATTAACTAGCGGGATTACATGAATTAAATAGATATTGAATATTTAATTAGCAATGCCTTAGAAGAGAACTAAATAAGATTACCTAATTATGTAATCAGATTTAGGTGTCTACAAATTATGACTACACCCCCAGGGGTGTAGTCAAAATTTGATTGCACCCCTCTCAAAATGTTTGCATTTTGATTGGTGGGAAATGTCAAGAAGAGATTGCGGGATTCGAGGCATCACCTGATTCCGATGAAAGGTGTGATCTAATAATGAAATGAATTTTGTAATTGGAGGAAAATTAGGGAGGATGCTTAGGGATAATATTCTTTCTTTATTTTGCACACATTACAGAGAATTAGGAAAGATATAGGGAAATTTAGCGAAGAGTAGGGAGATTTAGGGAAGTTTAGGGACCACGAAGTGTGTTTATAATCCTGTAATGCAATCTATTAATGAAAATACACTAAATTTGTTGCTAAAAAGTCATTCAATTGTAGATCACATTAGGTGCTTACAATTTAGGATGATACATACATTATTAATTAAATAGATAGAAAAGACGTATGATGCATGGAAGAATGAGAACATACTAAATGGGTGCTAAGAAAGCATGAGATTGGATACCTTAGAAAGTGTGTATAATTTATGATGCTATAAATTTTAATTCCCTTTCTCATTGATGTCAAAGGGGGAGAGATATACAAATAATGGAGAGAAAATGTGAATACTTCTTTGTTGGTGTTTCCATAAATAAAAAAGGGAGAGATTGCTAGCATAATGTATTTAGTGTTGTCATTGATGTCAACATTCTTTGTGCATTAATGCTAACCTGATGTAGAGGAGTATAAAAGGAGTATGAATACATCTGATATGAAAGAAAGATTACTTGAATTTTACTATGTGGGAAAGTGTATTTGACATTTGATGTATAGGAAAGAGTATTTGAAGTCTAATATGTAGGAAAGACTGAAGTTTGATATGCAGGAAGGGGAGATTGTTAGCATAATGTATTCAATGTTTTCATTGATATCAACATTTTTTTGGTTCCCAAATCAATAGATTGGAAATTTCTAAGAGTATGCCAGTCTCTATGCTCAAACGATCCAACTGACTTGGCCAACAAATAGGATCAACCAAATTTGAGGTTGAATTAACCTACACTTTAGGCCCTACATGACCTAGGTGGGTACACCTATTCACCAACCAGATTATCAAATTGATACTTTTAATAGCATATTATAAATCCTACTTGTATCTTTCTCCTAGTCTCTTTCGCAGAATGACGTGTATTCATGAAATAGACTGATTTGTTGATTACTTTTAACTTTATGATTATCTTGTTTCCTTCTATTGTCTACTTGATACTTTTTCTTTAACTCTACAACTATCTTAATATTTGATTCTTGTTTCTATTTATATTCTACTTCTCCTACTAAAATATGATTTTATTCTGAATGAATTTATATGTATGGACCAATGCCTTCTTCTCCTCTCAGCTACAGAGTTACCCCCATCTAGACCCTACATATAACTCTACGATACAATTTTTAAATTTACCACTTGGATGAATCTGTCAGCTAATCTAACCTTCAATACTACTTAACTAATATTTTCCACAGTAATCTTTCTGATTGAATTTAACATTTTCTTGAAAATACCAATCAGACAAGAAACTTAAGGATATGGAATTATCAAATGTATCTTTTTTATCAAACTACCATGAAAATAAATAATTCTTTTGCATGTAAATATTTACAAAATCATTCATTTACTTGAAATGAAAATCACAGAGAACTAGTGTTGAATAAATATTTTCCACAACACAATTTGAGAAAAGGTACTAATTTGTATTGCCTAAAAATGGAAAAGTTCACTTCTTATGAAATAGAAATTGTCTTGATGATTAGTTTTTTTTACAATTGCAATTTTGAAGTTCATAATATATGAAAAGACTAACAGGTCATACATTTTTCTCAAGTCTTTTGGAACATGACAATCTATATTAACATAAATAAAATAATACAAAGAGGAACTTAATCTTCATCCAACCTAGAAGTAGTTGTCGACAGGTTCTCCTTGTATTTTGTCGATTCATGAGTATCAACATCATGAATTTTATTCCAGACTTCATACTCAATCTGGATCACTATTTTCATATGGTGGAATTCTCCTTCAAGCACTAGTTCATTATTCTTCATGACCTCTAATACATCCTGCAATATCTACTTGCATGAATCCATCTAGCTATCTCAATCTCTCAAAGATCCATCCTTGGTACCAAGTTTAGGCAATCCCATCTTAACAGTATTTTCAAATCCTTCATATTCAAATTCCAAATACTCAAAGTACTTATCATGCTTGGCTATCAACTTCTCAATAAGACAAAGGGAAAAAGTGTTTGATCCTTTGAGGCGCATGTCATGTAACTTGGTGTTTAGTGTGTTCTTCACTCTTTTATGTTTTAGTATAGCTAAAATGTTCTTTTGATGAGAAATTAAAAATTTGCCTATCCACATCATTAAGTTTGCAAATATTTTATGTAACAAAAAATACATTGTTTAAATTTGTAATCTTGCATCTATATCAATAATCTTTGATGTTCATCCTTCAACTGCTCAAACTTATTTTTTAACTTTTCATCCTCGCCAGAGGTTATCTTCATGTTGGTGTCCCTTAAAGAAGTATTTTATAATAGTGATATTTCATATTTCAATTTGTAAGTATTCCTTTCCTTCATGAAATGCTTCATCTGAGCCTTGTTTAGTTTTTCAATGTTTACGCCAGTGTCTATTGTTACAATTGGATTAGTCTCTCCAACTTTGAGTATCATCATATGACCAAATGTGTTCTCAATCTCAATTATCTTTGGAATTTTGTGTGGAGGGTACATTGCCCAAATTATCATGGACTCTTCACTTGGATAAAATATTGATCCAATATAAATCTCATTTACTCCTTAAACATTTAATCTGTACTCCTTATCACCATTGTATACAAAATTGTCAAATACAAGGGTTGTACTTAAATCCCATCTAGGGAAGACCATGATTCCATCTTCTTACAATAGTTGTCTTCCCCTATCAGGTGTAATAACACTAATCTCATGATTGATATATAATTCAATTTATTCAATAATTGCTGCTCTTTATAAGGGGTGATGGTAGGATTAAATCCCTCAGTTTATTGGCTTTGAAATTATTTAAAAATGTTTTAAATTCTTCTAATTTGACAAACTGATCATCAGAAATAAAAGATTCATAAGCTGACAGCCTAACATATTCATCAATTTTTAAATCTTTGGAAACCTTCTTTCCCTTGTCATAAAGTTCCATGTAATCATGAGTTATCATCCTTGGAATATATTGTAATTGTGGGTGTTCCTTTTCCTCTCTATTAGACTCCTCATCTGACAAAATGTACTCTATGTTTTGCATCTCTTTCATCTTTTGTTCATGTTCTTGCTTTTACTTTTCCACTTCTTCCTCATCCTCTTGATCCTCAAGGTTTTTTAAAACATCCTCTCTAGGGAAGTGAATATGCTCATATCCACTAAGGTTCTTCTTATTTCTTGCATAATTTATGAGACTTTCTTGATCATATCCTTTCCTTGGATTTGCTTCTTTTAGATTATATTGTGCTAACAATCTTTCTATAATGAGATCACAAGCTTAAGTAGACACAATAATAAAATATCCAAAGTTTAGTGTTCCTAGCATGAAAGACTATTTACGGTATGCACCAAGGTTCATAAAACTTGAATACTCTGAATGTCTGAAAATTTATAAATATGCCACTCTATCAGGAACTGTCGTAGGGAGCTTATATGGTGCTCCCTAAAATCCAAAATATTGTATCAGTGTGAAGTATTGGTGGACATACCAGTCCCCCTAGTTGTGGTTTGTTATTCCCCTCACATCAGATTCCTTTGGTCTTAAAAATTTATTAATTTTGTCTAAAATGGAATAATCACAAGGATAATTATACATCATGTAAATTGTCTTTACAAATAACTCCTCAAAATAGACATAGTTTGAATTAGTGAACCTTGACTCCCAGATAGAAGTCCATAATTGGACTCGTAGTGCTTCTCTTTCCTTGCCAACTGTTAGAGTAATCAGTTTACTCTTTTTCGGCTTATGCTTTCACTTAGGTGCATATAATTAATTCTTTATATTAATTATATTGTGCATCCTAGCTTTTAGGTTTTAGGGTTTGTTCACCTTTATAAGGTCAAACTTTGTAATCTCTTCTCTTTCCTTGCCAACTTGCCTGATCCTTAACCCCTCAAGCCACATCCCCATTTCAAGACCATAATAAGGTATCATGTGCATTAGAATAGAGTAATGCTTCAACTATAAGTGTTCATGATCATCTTTGATATACTTTAATCCAATGTCTATCATTTTTGAGACATACTCCACATAATCAAATTCTTTAGGGTCATAACATTAGACGTTTTCTGCAATCACATAGGAGAAAATACACATAAATTCCAGAATCTCATCCCCTTCTACTTGTCCTACTGATTAGTATGTATACCTCATGCAAGGTTCAAATTGTTAGAGTAATTAGGTAGTTTCATTACTCATTTTTCTCTTAAGCTTTCTCGTAGGTGCATATAATTAATATGTTATATTAATTATTTTGTACATCCTAGCTTTTTACTTTTTTAGGGTTTCATTCACCTTTAAGGTTGAATGCTTGTAATCTTTTTTTTCACTCTCTGAATACATTTGAGCTCTCACTTTTGAGCACAGAAGGCTTTCTTCTTTTTCTGTCTTTGGCTTCATTCTTTGTAACAAGTATTTTGCATGCAAACTAGTCTTGGAAGTCAAAGCTATATTTTGCAGTTTCTACATGGTATCAAAGCCACACTACTGCTGTCTGGTTTGAAGGTTTGTGAAGCCACGATTAGAACATGACAGCCATAACTTCTCTGGGATTTTTTTGTCACTTTGAAGCAGGCGCTATTTTCTGGAGCTGTTTGAGCAAAAATAGACTCCACCATTGCGTTCAGAAGGCCTGGGAGAGTCAAAATACCTATAAAATTTGTTGGTTTTGGTCACAGTGACAACAGAAGAAAAAAATCAACCTCCTAGGTCGTACGGCTCAAAAAATGAGGCAAAAAATTTAAAAAAAAATTAAAAAAACACTTTTTAAAATTTTTTTTGGCGCTGTCATGCACATTGCCATGGTGCCACCACCGCACCACCCCTGGCCCGTTCGCCACCCGTCGGCCACCGGGACCCGCCGCCACCATCGCGCCGCCCCACTCGGCCGCCTCCGCCGCCCAGCCTAACCACCACCTCCACCGGTGCCGCTGCCCACCAGCCACCTCTGTCAGCTGGATGTCCCATGATGGCCATATGGTCATCAAAAATTTTCCCAGGACTGTGTTTTTCCAGGGAGCTTGTCTTTTGGGGGTACCTGTGCCTTTTTGGCCCTATAGGGCTCATACGGACTCAGATTTTTGACTTCTATATATCATCAAAAATATCTTTCTGAGCCCGTCGCTCTCATCTAAGTTTCATTTCCTGATTTTTCCATTTGCTTGCCATATTTTGCAGTCAAAGATGCACCTTCTTTTGTGCTCCTGTTCTGCTTCTGAAACTCAGGTTTTTCACTGGTTCTTTATATTTTTTGCTTCATTTTGTGGTGTACGGGAGTTAGTTTAATAGTGTGTGGGGGGTGCATATTTCTTTCTACATTTTCAATTTAGAGAGACCCTTCTTCTTCTATCTTATTCTCTCAATGTCAGACACATCCATTATCATTCTGACTCCACATAACTACCACACATGGAAGCCACAAATGACCAGAATCCTCATGTCACAAGGTTTATGGTCCTGCCTGGATGCGGCTCAGCCTGTTCTACCAAGGCCTTATGAGGCTCTTATGCACAGAAATAGGATGGATGAGGCAATGGGCCTCATTACCCTAAACATTTCAGATGGGTTGTTGTTTCATCTGGATGGTCTGACCACACCCAAGGATATGTGGGACAAGTTTTCCACCTTGTTTGGCATAATGAATTAGTTCAGGGTTCTCCAGATAGATGTAGAGTTCACCTCCTTGGTACCTAAATCATTCACCAGCATTGAGGACTTCCTGATGAAGTTCAAGTCTCTTCATTCTATTTTACAGGTTGCTGGAAAGACAAAGTTAGATGATGAGTGTATCTTTCTGATACTCTCAAAGCTTTGTGGCCCTTATCAAATTTTCACTTCTACCTTCTACTCCACTATGGATGCACTGGGTGTCATGTTATTCCCTCTTTTGAGACCTTCTGTGACAGGTTAACTCATGAGTAGTCCAAGCTCAGTTAGATGGATTCTCTTACAGGTTCACAGTCACAGGCATTGCTTGCCAAGTCATCTCAGGATACATAGAAGTTGAAGCTGAAGCAGATATCTAATTCCTCTTCTCAGCACTCTACTGGCCCACCATCTTCTTCTAAGAAGGAGAAATAGAAGAATGAGAACCCTACCTATTCCTATTTTCAGAAGGGGCCCCATGATGACTCACATTATTTTCAGAAGAGATTTGATGGCTATGAGAAACAGATTGCAGATTTGCAAGCTCTCCTTCAGAGGAGCACTATTTCCTCTCCATCTTCTTCCACCTCACAGGGGTCTACTTTTTAGTCTTTTGCCTCATCTTTGATATCTGGACAGGATTTTGGATAGGGTAATGCATTACAGGCTTCCATTTCATCCCCTTCCTAGGTCCCTTGGATACTGGATTCAGGTGCTTCTCTCCATATGGCATCTTCTCTGGAGATCTTCTCTTCTCTTGAGGCTTCTCCCATTCCCCACATTCTCATGGGGAATAACACAATTATGTCAGTCTACGGGAAAGGTTCTGTACACATTCAGGATGGCACATTCAATGATGTATTGTATGTCCCATCTCTATCTGCAAACCTTCTCTCGATTTACCAGATTACACACAGTGGATCAGGGAAGACAGATGAGTTCACGCCAGATTCAGTCTTCATTCGGGATTGTGTGACAGGTGGCATTGTTTCTGTAGGGATAGTTGATCACTCCACCCATCTCTACACCTTTTCTCACTTTGGTCCACCATCTCCATCATCGGAGCATAGCTCTCCTCTTCCGCGAGAGCATCATGTGGTGCAATCAGGTCACTTGAACCTCTATGTTGTTCCTGAGACCACTGCTGTGACTGCCACACCACATCTTGTTGAGGTTATTTCTCTTTAGCAGGTCTCTTCTTCAACACTACCAGACCCTCCAGCTCCATTCATCGAGCCACCAGGTGCAGTTGTTGAGGTTTCTACAGAGGATACTCATCTCCTCTCTCATGATAGTGTCAGCACACCTTTCATACCACTTGCATTGGGGATTCCATTTCAGGATCCTCGTGTCTACTCCTTTGAGCATCAGCTCGACCTTCCAGTGACACCTCATCTTTCGAGGTCACCTCTTCAGTGCTCACTTCCTTTCACTCCTTTTTATTGGTGTCATGGTGGTTTGTTCATTGATCCAGGGGTTCTTTCATTCTAGTGGGGCTTTGGAGCCTTGACCCTCTCTCATGGGGGGGTTGGAAGCATGCATTGTACTTATGGCTTTGAGAGAGTCTCTTGAATTCATCTTTTGTCTTTTGCTTGCTTTTATATCTCTTTTTGGAGAGGAGTTTTTCCCATTGGGTTTTCTCCTTTATCTCCGGTTCACAGAGATTTCCTTGTATTGGGTACCTGATCAGGCCTTGTTGCCGGGACCCATTTCTTTCTTTCATAGTTGTGCTAGGTTAGCTTACCTCCTGATCTTCGCTTAAGGGGGGGTGTTAGAGTAATTAGGTAGTTTCATTACTCCTTTTTCTCTTAAGCTTTCTCGTAGGTGCATATAATTAATATGTTATATTAATTATTTTGTACATCCTAGCTTTTTCCTTTTTTAGGGTTTCATTCACCTTTAAGTTTGAATGTTTGTAATCTTTTTTTTCATACTCTCTGAATACATTTGAGCTCTCACTTTTGAGCACAGAAGGGTTTCTACTTTTTCTGTCTTTGGCTTCATTCTTTGTAACAGGTATTTTGCATGAAGACTGGTCTTGGAAGTCGAAGCTGTATTTCTCAGTTTCTACACAAATGAATCAACACTGAAAGGGGGACCATCATCATCACTCAGTGGAACTAACTTCCTTTTTTATTTAGGTCTATGCAGGGGTAATATTGATTTATAGGTTGTATCCAATCTTGTATACTCACTCTCAAGATCCTCAAAGTTAATTGGATAATCTGTCAAACAATCAAGGTTAAATACTTCAATTGTTGTATTTTTTGACACATGTACAAAAGTTTCACCTTGTAAGTTGCAGATTACCCTTTTCTCAAAGTTATAATGGCTTGCTAACATTTTCTAAAGGTCAACATTCACAAAAACATTTGGAACCACCAATCTCCCTAAATTCATCTTCTAGGGGTTTTCTTAATGGCTCATCATAGGTTCTCTAGGAATAGTGAAAGATAAAAAATTCATAACCCCTAATTATTGTCCACACATCTCCTATGTCTTTATATCTATCTTCAATTTTCTCATCATTAGGTCTATTTTGTGCGGATTTCATAGACTTTGATCCTGAACCCTCCATCTGGGATAACATATCTTGGTGTAATTTCCTTTCAGGGACTGAATCTGTATTGGTTTTCTATTTATGACTTCTCTTTACTTCATCTTTGTTCAATCTTTTACCCTTAGAACTGTTGTCAATCAGGATTGCACCTTTAGCTTTGATAATAAAATCTAGCTATCTTGTTGAAACATGGAAACGATCCCATTGGTGGAGAAGAGAATGAATCTCCAGATTCTAGGTCGGTTCCTATTGAATTTGTAAATATCACCTAAAACTAAATGTGTATGTGGGAAAGAGGTAGAAGGATAATATGAATACCTAGAAAAAATCTAAAGGAGGTGATACACCAACAATTTGTTTGTAACTTTCAATGAATCAACATGAATCACAAAAATACCAATGGCTCTCAATGCTCAGACAAACATGAAACTACAACAATGATTCTATCCAAGGATCTGGAATCCTTAGCTTTAAAAGGGAGACTAGGTTTCACCAATTTTCAGCAAAGAACTTAGGACTCACAAGCAAAGACCTGTAATAACAAGTATCAATATTTGAATATGCAAAAAGGGATATATCTTAAAAGAAGGATAACACAACATAAAAGCAATAAAATCCATAATATTTCACTTCAAACCAATGATAAGGAACCAATGTATCAATATATCAATGCTGTCAAAACTCTACTACAAAATGCCCTGACAATGCATTCACAAGTCTGCAATGTGCAAGAACATGTGAAGAAAAGAAGGTCCTCAAAATGAGGTCAAAATAAAATGATAAAGGCATCAAATCCAAATTGTCGGATGCATGAGAAAGCCCCACAAAAATAGGAGTAAAACTGATGGAAACTGAAGTACAAATGTTGAAAAAGCTCCTCCAAGCCAAGTGCCACTGAAAATCAACTCCAAAACTACCTCAGAACTGCTCATCTCCCAAAATCATGCAAAACTATAGGGGTTTGGATGTGAAGACAAATCCCACCAAATCAGGGCCAAAACTGCTGTAAACTATGATCAAACTACTGGAAAAGACTCTCCAACTGATGCTAACTAGTAGGCAGCTCCAAAACAACTCCAACAAGGCTCCAAAGTGTTGTAAATAGTCCCTAAACAGCAATAGAACTGAGCAAGAATAGAACCACTCTCCTATAAATGAGCATGGGATAGATAGTCAACTACTAGTCAACCCTAAAAAGGTGTAACTCAACCCTAACTCAAAACCAACTCCTAAAAGACAGTCCTCTACCTTGCACTTTAGAATAATCAATAATTCCTGCCTTATAATTGTGACAAGTAATTATTATTATCAACAAGCTTGTGCACAAAAGAGAAAAAAAAAAACCCTTTAAAGACCAACTAATTATTTATTTATTAATTATTTACTTGATATTACCTTATTGTATTTAGTTTATAAAACGAACAATAAGTAATTTATTTTATAAATTTGATATTTTAAAGTGACATCAAGTAAATAATTTAATAAATAAATAACTAGACTTATATTTATTTATTTATTTACTTACTATTTATTTTGTAATATTTTAATATATTTAAATTTTTAAACAAATAAGTTTATTTATTTGTTTAAGACTAAATACATTAAAATATTATTAAATAATAGTTAGTAAATAATTAAATAAAGATCTTCCATAAAAAAACTCAATCACTTAAAGATATAAGCAAAGACCTTTAATAATTCCTAATTATAAATAATATAAATAATATCTTTGTAAACCATAAAATTTACTTAATATTAAATATATAAATTACAATTTATAATAATCCTTATCTATATATTTAATATTAAGTAAATTTATTAAATTTACAAAGATATTAAACATATTAATTAGAATTAAAATCAAAAACTTAAATGATAAACACAACAATAATATTTATAATTAATATTTAATAGACAAACTTATCTATTAAATATTAATTAGAAATACTATTGTTATATCTATTATCTAAGTTTTATACGAATCATGAAGAAGTCTAAACTTAATTTAAAAGGAAAGGTAAGAAGGAGAAGAACATGGACCTAAACTTGGGGAATTAACTTGATTTCAACAAAATTTGAAGTCCACCAAATATCTAAGGTAATGAAACCTAAACTAAACCTAATACTCTCATATGTGATTTAGCTTTGACATTATTTATAGAGTTTTGTGTCGGCGAAAAGGGTTTGGAGAAATGGCATTTTTGCTTGCTGGTATTGTATGTCGCCATAGATGAAGTTATTCTTCCTTTTACAAGGCGATGCAGCTCTGTATCTTGCTTGCTGAAGTCATTTGGTTGTCATGGAGGGAAAAAATACTTTGCTTTATTCTATTGTTGATACTTTGATGGAGGCCGCGGGTCTTCTTTACAAATCTACGCATTCTTTTCTATGTTGTGTGCCTTTTAAATTTGAAGTTTGGGCTCTATATCTTGTAGCCATTACTAGAAATCTCTACGTAAATCCAACATGAATGAGGGTTTCTTTTTGTCTTCTTGTTGGAGAGTCTCTGTGTTTTAATGGGGGCACCACGGCTGCTCTTTCTCTGCAACCCATGACTTAAAACTGGTAAGTTACAGCTTTTCGGCATTTTCTTTATAACGTTCACAAAATGTATCTTGAAACCCCATGTTTGCATAGAAGGCTTTACTTGTATTTCGAGGTAGTGGGTTTAAAGATTCATGACCACAACAATCTATTTGAAACCGCTTGCACTATTGTGTTTGCAAAAGACAAAATCCACTTATGCTGAAACATAACAACAGAAAAAAAATAAACATGTTGCATTTCTTTTCAAATGTCTGGTGTTTGAACTTTTCAGATGCTTCAAGAATGAACAAAAGAAAACTAGGCCTCTTTCGTAGCTCTAATAAAATGACGTTCCTGCAGTAATTGAATTTCTCTCTTTATGTTGCAACTATTATCTTTGCTTCTATCTCTCTATTAGTTAATTCAGCAAGTTCCTTCTCTACGTCCTGTTCCAATTATAATCCTTTGGAATGCTTCTTGCAAAGAAACTATCTCCTGTTGTAGTTTTGATAAAAGATGTGAATACTAAATACTTGCAAACAACTGGCAAGTAGTCACTATAGAATGAACTTACCACTGCTAATGTCTGCTGAAATTGTAAATGCAATCTGTATATTGTGTTTTGCGCCTTCTGTAAAAATGATGAATCTGTTGTGCTGAAAACTGCTGATGACAATCACTAGTCTACTGCTGTTGGAAAACAATGAAGTGTAGAAGCCTTATTTAAACACAAACTTATTTTCAAATCAGGCACCAATGTCTACTAAATATAGATCACTTCTCTCCTCCTAATTTTGGTATTTAGTAGTGGAGTTATCTTTGAATTTGAACACTGCACCTAAAAATGCTAGATTCATTTTTAGAATTGTTGATGACCTCAAATTCACCTTTCTGAGTGGGTGTCAATGTATGCAAATATCATTTCAATTTTTAATTAAACTTTTCTTTATTAAAGTGCCTGCCTGATAATGAAAATTTCTTTCAAAATTGGAGTAGAAGCCTATTCATAGAGGCTCATCACCAATACCACTAGATGTGAACTCAAAATCCGAGCTTGAATTTCTTCACTTGAGCTCACTTGTTATTACCCTATACCTGATTTAATGTTTGTTGTGACACCTTCAAAGATTTTCAAATATTCAAAAACTTTATGTAACAACAATACATCTTGCCAAATTTATGACCTTTCATGAACTTATTGCTGCAAATTTGAAGACTTCTCTTTCAGAAAAAATAAAACTGTGAGAAATTAGTGTTGTTTCATGTGATCACATAGTACAAATTCTGATTCTTTTACATTTATTGAATCTGTGGCTGCTTTACTAGTATATCTATCAGTTCCATGAGTTTAGATACGTATTCTGAAAATGCTACAGCATGTATCTCATCAATTGATTCAAAAACTAGCATAGATGAGTATGAGATTTCATTGTTGTTTTGGGCTTCTCTGTTTGAAATTAGCAGTTGATCATTCTGAAAATTGTCATTTGAAGTTCTTCCCTTGAAATTTTGAAATCTCCTTGTCTTTTATGATATGCTCAAAACGTTATTTCAACCTTCTAAATTTGTTTTTGCTTGCATTTGTCTTGCATTTGAATGCACCTTTCAATGTCATGTAAGTTTATATTCATTATTATGTAGACAATATTATGGCACATATCATTGCATTTATTTAACTTTTGTAAATGATACCACCAAATTAAATTCATCTAGAAGCTTTTTGTGAATCCATTTCTCCATCCACATACTAATAAATGTAAGACAGATTCATTTGTACATTGTTGAAACCACATGTCTTTTTTGAAGCATTTA
This sequence comes from Thuja plicata, assembly GCA_018584345.1. Taxonomy (NCBI): domain Eukaryota; kingdom Viridiplantae; phylum Streptophyta; class Pinopsida; order Cupressales; family Cupressaceae; genus Thuja; species Thuja plicata. The sequence goes on along the minus strand of MU223281.1, from coordinate 793,166 downwards.
ACATTGACATTGGATATGTTGACTGTGAATCACTACAAGTTATGGATCATTTCATGCCTTGATATTCATTGAGATGACTATAAATGTATATTTTCTATGGATCACAAATTCTTTTACTAATTCTTTTAACATAGCAGTCCTTCATGGACTTTACCTTGGCTTCCTTGAGTGAATATTGTCTGTGTTGCAGCTGTAACATGCCTTTTAGTAATTCTGAAACCATTATGCTGATTTTACCATTGAAAGTTACTAGTTTTCCAAATAAAATAGCTCTCAAATGAATGTCATTTCTGGACAATTTCATTTTACACTCTTACAATGTTGTTATTCCTTCATACTTCATGCAAATTCTTTTTCATTAATTAGCATTAATGAATCTTCTATGTTGTGTAACAACACAATTTAGTCTTTGTATAGCTACAGATGTTAAGTACCAGGATTTTTTCCTCCTTTCTGTAGCATGCCTGATTGTAAGTTTCCTCCACTTTTGCTGAGGTATTGTTGATGGTGCCATGCTTCTTTCCTGCCTTTGGAACTAGTGCTCCCTTTATGATAACCTAAAATGATGAATGTCAGAAGGTTTCATGTCTAACAAACACGTCCCTTCAACAACATAGGTCTTCAAGAAGCTTCATGATCTAGCCAGAAGGTCTCATGCCCAAAAATTATGCATTCCCCCTCAATAGCCTCCTCTAGTCCTTCGGTCTTCGCCTCTACATGAATTCAATCAGAAATTTTCACACTTGTAATGAATGTGTGTCCTTTCAACAATCTACTTGGTCTTTGTACCTGAATTTGTACATGAAACAAACAACATTAGCATAAAAAATAATTTTCTCTCTATTTTCTTCCTTCTCCTTTGCATCTTTTAATGCTTTATCTGAGTAAGTATATTGTTTTTTTTAGAGTAGTGTAGAGGTATTAGGAATGTCACCATTGCTCAGTTCTTTTGAACTGACTCCTTCTTCGTTATGTCTTGCAGATTTGCGAAAGTTAGAGATGCAGCCCAGATTTCCAACACAAAGTCAAAGATCGCTTCTCCATACAGGAAATGGAGGCTTTCCCTCTATCCCTTTACTTATTTATATTTGTAATGTGTTTATTCAGATGTAGTGTTAATAGTTTCCATGGCTTGTGTGGCTCTGAATGCATTGTACATATTCTGTAAAATTTGAAATATGGACACCATTATTGTACCTTTTGTAAAACAACATTTGAATAATATGTCATGAAAAAATGCATTGTCTTTGTACTTATATTTCAGATTTGAATAAAAGTGAACAGATTAATCAATTCTTTCTACACTATGTACCTTACTTTCTACATTTAATCAATTCTTGAAAACTTAGAACAACAACTTGTTCAATCCATAATCAATGCAAAAGTGGTTTCAACTTAGAAATTTAGTATGCAAACTAAATAGGTAACAAGAACTATTGCTAGGTCTTTCCATTTATGTAATTGAAATATTTCATATAAGAATTATTCACAGACATTTGAAAGATAACCTACTTGAAACTGAATGAAGAATGTCTCTTGCCCTCTATTTGCAAATTTTCGTGGCTCCTCTTATCTGAAATATTTTCTCTCAGATATTTTCTTTTGATGAAACTCAACCTGATCAATTATTTTTAGAACAATTGTTTGTGTGAACCATTAATGTTTACATAACCATTCATCAATGATCCAATTTTTTGAATTTCAAAATGTCAAAATGACATTTTTCACTATCATTGGAACCTCCTAAGTGATATGTTGATATGATCACCATTGACACTATATTTATTAGTTTATTTTCTAGATCAGTGTATCCTTCAAAATGTCCCTTCGATCTGTTAGTGTCTTTTGAATTCCATTTTACTCTATCGACGCAACTCCAACATATCTATTTTTCTTCTATAGATGATCCTGCATCTTAGTCACCTTATTGGGGAAATAAATATTGCATCTTTTCTATAAATATCTCAACATAAAACTCTCCTCTTTCCCTAAGAACACCTTTCGGATTAACTTATGTTGATTGTTCTTTAGAAATACCTTTATACTCACCATCAACATAACTTGGTCTTTTAGAAAGCCCTAACAAGTTTATTATGATATCATTAGGTCCTCTGATAAGTTATATCACCAAGACTCAAGTAATATTCCTCCTATCATAATGCTCAATAACGATATCGATGTGACTTATACTATTAGAAGAATCATGTAGAAACATCCTGATGATTATAGTTTCTCTGATGAGAGTCATCAGTATAAATTTTTTCAATGGGCTTTTCATTCATAACTTATTGTGATTATGTTGCATCACTATGACCTTTTATGATTACTCATGATAGAGATTAATCTTTCCTCTTTAACTTCTCCATCGGTGGAATTAATGTAATATTTCTTCAATATAGTTTTGATAATAGTCATCAGAGTAACTTGAGATATTGGGCCCAACATTATTCTTTACTCTGATAATTATAGTTTCCCCAATGAAAATCATCGGTGAAACTCCCGTCAATAATGCTTTTCCTTATATCCTTTTGTGGTGGCACATCTCATCGTTGGAACATCTAACGATGTATTGATATCCTTAGTTTACTTATTTTCATTATCAGTAAAACAAATGAAATGCCACTTCGATGCAAGTCAAGTAAATGCCATTGGAGTAACATATATGATTGGAGAAATGTTTCTTCTTCATTCTAATGGTGTTGTTCCCCGATGAATTTTTTATTAGTGAATCTTCTGTCAATGTGTGTTTTTATTCAGCTTTCTTTTGTCGGTGTAGCTCTTGGGAGATTTTTCTGATAGCTAAAATTTCCCTAGTAAAGTATTCCTTCTTATTTTTAACCTCTTCATCGGTAAAATACACAAGCTACTCCCTCAATATAGCTAGTGGACACACTATCGGGGTAGCTCATATTATGAGTCTTATATCATTTTTTTGTTATGATGATTCATGTTACTTTGATATATTCCTAGTCACTTTGTTATCGTCATCGAGGTAATACACTAAATAGGATGTTGAGTTTCTCTGATGACTCCTTATACAAAGATTTCATATTTTTACAATTCTCGATCAGTATAAAATGGTATGCCTCCTCCAATACGTAGAAGTTTGCAACCTAAAAAAGAATAAGATCGGAGGAACCTAAATGATGTTTTCCCGATGTGGATATTTTCCAAGACATAAATTTATTCATAACAGTGATACATTTGGGATACAAATGGGTATATTTCTGAATATCTATGAGGACTTAGGAAAAGTACTTGTGTATGGATGGTGGTCATTTTAAGAAAACTTCAGTAGTTTCAACTTCTAATCAAAAACAAAATATTGGTTATGACTAATCAAAAATGAAAATGAGAGAGGGTTATTTAGGAATACGTAATGTTATTTTTACTCCTATTTTGCCAAAATTTAAGGTTCCAACAGTGTCTCTTTCTAGGGATGAGGCATTCAATGAATACCTGCAAACATTCAGAATAATCTCTGGGAGGAGCAGACCAAAATGAGATAGGACAAGTGAAATAGTTTCGGTGGGATATGTACAAATAGAATGGTGGAAGTGAATCCTAATCTATTGTGCATGGAAAATATCTCATTTTCCTAAGAAAAGAAGTGTTTCATAAATTTTTGATGCCCTGGAAATTATTGTATTTCTCCTGATGTGTTTTGCAAGTAATATGAGTCCTCCCATCCTTTGTGTGTAATCACATATGGTCTTATCCGAAGAGCTTAAAACTTTCCATGTTTTCCTTTTTATGATTCCTAGCATTCCACATGTGGACCTAATCTCCTTTAAAAAAATATTTTATTGGAATTTTTATCATGCAAAACATTTATTTATTGTTGAATCTTGAGATTATGTCTCTATGCTTCTTTTCTTACCTAATCCAACTCAGTTAGTTGTACAAACCTTTCCTCCATTGGTACAAAAGCTCCATTTCTTCATCAATCACAAACTTATGGACTGGTAATAAATTTTCTAATGGTAATTTTTCTTGTTTTCCATATGCCAACTCAAATGGGGATTTTCTAGTTGATTTCTTGGTAGTGATCCTATCTTCCCATAATGTTAAATTCAGTTTTGAATCCATGTTCCTCTTTTTGTTATCAAGCATTCTCTTTATGATTTTCAAAATGTTTTTGTTACTTGATTCTGCCTTCCCATTTCCTTGAGGATGATAGGGTGAATCATACAAGACTTTTATGCCATGGTTTTCACTAAAGGTGTCAAATTCAACTTATCTAAAAAAACATGTCATTTTTTGGGATAAAGGAGAGGTGTGTGCTGAGAGGGGAGGGGTGAATTAGTACCCTTAAAAACTTTCAAACTAATCTTTGTAATCAAATGTTCTGTAATAACCATCTGAGTAGATTGCATACACCAAACATATAATAACATTGTTGAAATGTAAATGCATATAAAGTAAACAATACACATACATGAAAATTAAGTACTCATGACACTAGTATTTTGGTATCGCAGAAACCCCTATTATAAGGTAAAAACCGCGGTGGGGATGAGACCCACAAAACTTCACTACTGCACTAAATAAAGTAGTCTATTAAAGTTTACAAAGATTGATCACTTTTGATGATCTTACCCTGTTAGTAGTAACAATGAGATTGATTAGATCTACCTTGTGAGAGGATTTAGCAACACAAAGTATGTGTGCACTCGGTTAAGAGATTTACAAAAAGACGATTAAGTCTACTTTGTTAGGATATTTTTGGGGTCTGTTACAATTGTTAGAGAGTAACAGAATTGTGATTTGAATAAATAAAATCTCGCTATTGTTGATACAAATCCTTTAAGTGCATATAAAATATATCACCTCAATGTATTTAATAATACCTTATGCTCTGTTTCGCTTGGTAGTCTTACCTCTATTTTGAAAACTTATTACTGCAATGTCCTCTCTGTCTTAAAAACCCTTGTCTGATCTTTGATGTTCATAGTATGGCGGCTACTTGATCATTTCTTGATCAACATCATACATTACAAAATTATATCTCTACATTATATATCAAACTCTATGACCTAATTAGGGTTTTACAATATCATCCCTAACCTAAGATCAATGGTGTACATAATTTACCTTGATCATCTAAACATAGGAGATATAAACAATTAATGATGTAAATATGTAATTAATGTTCTCCTCGATCATTGTAAACCATTATCCAGGTTGGAAAAAAGTTATTACCTAGATTGATGTGCCATAAAAAAAATTTATGTGGCCTCTGGTCCACTCAGTTAATGTCGTCTCTAGGTGCTTGGTGTTGTTTGTGTATCTCAGTTATACTATTGTTTGATTATACTGTATATCTCGGTGTAGTCTACTGCTTAGTAAAGTCTGTCTACTCGGTAATCACTATACTCAATTAACTTTGTGCATGATCAGTGCTCTTGGTTAACTCTATACTTTGGTGATTATACCGACTGGTCAGTTTGACTCTATTACCGACTATCTATTTGAGTGCTTGAATACTAATGAAAACCTTTAAATCATATTTGGATTAATATTCTCCCCCTTTGGCATTAGTATCAAAAACTTATATTTATACACACACTATACGTGGTGACTCCCCCATTGTACATGTTCAGTATATGTATATGAATCCCCCTTATTATAGTATCCCCCTTTACTATCCTTATATATATATATATATATTTCCCCATTTTTTGAAAGTAATGACAAAAGGAATAAAGCTTACAATTTGTCAAAAATTGTAGGATGGGCTTGCTTGAGATTTTCTAGTAGCTTCTTCCATTCCTCCTTTAAATGCTCGAGGGTTAATAGCTCTAAGTTTATTTGAGCATGCATATCATATATGCTTTATGTGACTGACAGGTCTGGGGTGGAAATCAATTTTTTTTCCAATGTCACATGTTGTTGCATCATAACTAAATATGATAGTAACATTTCCTGTAGCTCGGTTACTTGATCTCTGATTTTGTCCTCTTCTTTCTTCAAATATAGTCTCAACCGCTGGTTTTGGAGAACCTTGGTGTAATGCATCTGCAATGCATGTTGCTCAGTTGATAGACTATTTGCACTATCTTTTAGATCTTGATCTATTTTCTTTATCTTTTCACTAATCTCGGTAGTGAAGTGATCTAAATTACATAACTATTGTAGAATAGTAATGGCTTTAGATATAATAGTCTCTATTCCATTTAAAAATTCAGACATAGTTACCTTGTTTACTGCCACTACCTAGCTGATCTTTTCAGTGACCTTGTACTGTATCTTCTTTTCAGCTCTCTCTTCCAATTTCTACTCAGCATCAATATCAGGTTTTTTAATTTCCTTGGTGAGCAGTGCAACTTGATCAAGTATGAGGATTGATTCATGTATGTTCATATCAGGAACAAATTGCATGAGAATCTCCTTAGCAGTCTCTAGCACTTTTGCACTTTTGCATTCTTGCCTTAGATTGTCTTGTGCTACTTTTCGGGTGCAGATTTCACCATATCTAGTTGAAGCTTCAGGGTCAAGTATCCATGGATCACAATTAGGGATGTCAATGATCTCATGACGTGTCATGAGACCCTTTCTTTCTTTCTTTTTTTTCTTCTTCTTCTCTTTGGTGCTCGATGTAGGAGATAATTTAAATGCCAATTGAGCCTTTTGCTTAGTTTGTTGCTTTGTTGGCTCAGTATTCGGTGTGATGAATTGTGATGATGCTTTGGTAGCTCACCGTATGTCTTTAGTAGAAGTGTCTATTGTATTGTTTGTATTTTCTATATTACCTTCACCTTTTTCTTCTGCATCACTGGTATCTTTTGGTGCATCGCCTTGTGTCATTCCACTACTATGCTCGGTCTGTGTACCTTGTGTATCACCCTTGTCTTCATTTGTGTCTGTAACCTGCTCAGGTGTCTTATGTTCTGCTTCACTCTCTATCTCAATAGCTTGTACCAAAATAGGCAACTGGCTTGGTACCATTGCTCGGGCGACCTCTATAGTGCCTTGCTCATTTATTGTCTTGGTTGATCCGATTGTCTCATCTTCTTTTGCCTTATCATCAAGATCACCTTCAGTTATGTCTTTAATTATGATCTCTGGATGTCCTATATTTTTCAATAGTTTAGGAATACCATCCAGTACGTTTTCAACAGCTACATCATCAATTGTTATCAGTTTTGTACTCGGCCGATGTTCCTAGGTATCAACTGTAGATGCAATGTATGTTGCTTCCTCGGTGTCCTTGATTTCCTCTGGTGGATTTAGTAGTTTGTTCCATATTTGGGTTCTCTCTATATCCACTTCCTTTGAATTTCCTTGTAGGATACTCCATGCTCATTCCTTCTTAGGAAATTTCTTGGCATACTGCTGCATAATATCATTTATTTGCTCTACTGTACAATCAACTTTAATTAGACTGAGAGTTGTCTCTCTCATTTGTTTCTTGGTGGTAAGTGCATATGACCATCATGTTGATATCTTATAATATAATTTAGAGGTAATTTAAGAACAAAATTCAACAGGAACTTGTTTGAAGTTGATCATCATACCTATGATTGCTTCGTCAAGTTTATCTTTGTGCTCGGTAGTTAGATCAGCATATGCATGTATCTTAGGATGTCCTAACCATCTAGTTGTTAGGATTGACTCTACAAATTCATCAATGGTTTGTGTTGTTTTATTTTGTACAACCTTAAATTTATTTGGATTGTCATCAAAATCATCTTTGTTCCTCACATATTTCTTCATTTGTCTCAATGTTGGATTCTTGGTAGTTCCATTCTGTTTCCTTGTTTGGTATGTGAATTTTGGTGAGGGCCTTGTTATCTTTGCAACTCTTTTCTTTAAAGATGGTGAATCTATAGTCATTGATTGTGATCTTCTCTTTGGTGGAGACTCAATCTTTGTGCGTTTGCCCCTTTTGGCCTTAGGTGCCTCAAAGCGTGCTTCATCAGACTCGGTGGCATCAGCAACCTTTTTAGGTTTTTTTTTTGACCGACTAAGGTTTGCACCTCGGTATCATCTACTGAATTGTCCAATTCTTCATCTGTGATAGCAAAATTTCTCTTTAAGGTCTTGAATATCTTAGTCTTTTTCATGCCTATCTTTTCAACTTGTAGACCTACAAATATTTGGGTCTTTTCTTTATGATATGTGCCAAATCTCATGGCATATTTGTCAACTGGTTCATTTAATAATTTCTCTATAGCTTCTGAAGCAATGTCAATGTATTACTCATAATCCATCGGAGGTATCCATGTTGTCCTTGGTTGTGCTGCCTTTATGAGAGTAGTATCGGTGTCAACTACAAAATAGATTGCATTCTTGTATTTTCTACCAATTTCAATGGAATTCAAGTTCTCTTTTCCATCCTAGCTTTGAACTTAGCAAAATAGTCATTCATGACAAGTTCAAAATTTGTGCCTAAGCTTGTGATAAAATCATCGATTTGCAGTGTAATCAATCAGTTGGACTTCCATTTAATAGTACTGATGGAGGGAAAAAAGTTTTGTAGGTAGAGGAATATGCATAGTAGAAGTGAACCAAACTTACAAGTGTTGGACCATGCTGATATGATGGTTTTCATGTTTTCTTCAAATTGTCTCTGTAACAGCTCGACGAGATCAAGTTGTAATCCTTTTTTAATAACCTTGTAAGCAATGTCAACATCTTCGTATGCAACACTATTTGGTCTACTAGAGTGAATATCTTGTATCCAATGACATATGCACTAAACCTAAGTTTAGGATCACCGATTAAGTTTATCTTCAGACCTCTTCCATCCCACTCAGCTCTTGTTAAATTTTCAATCTCAGTTCTCGACGGGTGCCTTAGGGCTTATTTTTTGTCAGATATTGGATACCTTGTTACTACATGAATAACATCTTTGATTATCTTATTTGGTTCATCCATCCAGAGCTTCCCATCATGTGCTCTGCTCAAAACAATTTGGATCCACTCGGTTCTAAAAACCTTCAGAAAATTTAGGGCATTAGTTAACCATTTGACCTCTAGATTCTTATGATCATCTTTTAACTTTCCATCTATGCATAGTGAATAATATGTAGAAATAAGCTTGAAATCCCCTATTTCACCTATCTTACAGTGAATGAATGCACGCACATCTTGAACCAGTAGAACCCTAGGAGGAATCAATGAAAATGCACCTTTTTCATCGGGTTGGGCTGTAACCTACAGATGTATCTTATATTTTGGCTTTATGCAAGTGGAGTTCTTCACAAGAATAAACTTTTTCTCCTTCTCCATCTTGGCCTTCATGGTTTGAGATGAGGATTCCATGATTTCTAATTTAGGGTTTTCGCAAAAGATGCTTGAATGACTTGGTAAGAGCAGAATGCATAATTATTAACCTCAATGTTGCTCATAATATCCTTAGAATCTTTGTAAAGCGCTTAAAATACTTTGCTACAACTTTTCTCTTTGTTTATATGCTCTGCTCTGTGATCGTTGTGTGAATGAATGAGTTCACATCGATCAAATTTATACTAAAATACTTTATTCAGCGCAATAAATGCTTTCCACCAACCACTTGGTGAACAAACATTATGTTCAGTTAACACTGACAATACTTCAGCTTGGTGAGTGTACCAAATTCTCGGTTTCCATAACAACTCGGTTGTCTCACACATATTCATCGGCTAGCATTACTAACTCGGTACATATTAACCGACTCAACTAGATCAAAGTAATTAAAAATATAATACCATAGTGCATATCAATTCATGCTAATTTGGCATTTGTGCAATGATTATAGGAATTTATGTAAGATATATCTTTGCAAAACATATTTCCTTACCTGCTTGAATTGCTTAGGTGGAGACGGTGGAACCACCTAATCCATCAGATGAGGTATCACCGACTATTGTGCTTGGTCCTACATTATCATTTGATGCTTTCCTCCACATTTTATTTTTGATCCTCACAATTTAGTCAATTGTATTTCCATTTCCATAAGTATTTATTCGGTCTATACAGTCTCTCTTCAAATGACCGACTTTGTGACAGTGAGAACATGTCATTCCAGAGTTTTACCAATTCCTAGACTTGGTTTTCCATTGTCTAATATTTTTTTTTCTATATGTCCATATTTATCACATGTTGTACAACTAATCCAAGTTTTATAATCCCAAGCATAAGCATTACCTTTCCTTCTCGGTTGATTTACCTTTTCTTGTCCTTTAGGCTTCCAGATTTGCTTTGTTTTGTTTATGCATGCTTGTGATGTATGACCATGCATGTTGCAATTTTGACAGTATTTATCCATGTATTGTTTCTTTTGTTGTTTGTTCAAATTGTATCTACACTCATGTGCTTGATGTCCATGCTTATGATAGTTATAGAAAATACAATTAAATTTAGGAGGGTTTCTAGGAATACCTTTTGCTTTGCTCCAGCAAACATTTGATGTGTGGCATGTTTTTCCACAGTGATGACAAGAGGGATTCTTAGGCTTTGAAATTGAGTATACATTCCTTTGTTTAGCTTGATTTGATGATTCTCCTTGCTTGGTATACCCTGATCTGGTATTGTTGTTTAGGCTTCTTTGATAGTTTAGAAATTCATCCATTCTCTTAGTACTTTCTTCAGATCTTTTTATCACTTCATTATGTTGTTGTAAAATCTTTAGCACCTTTATCAGTTTCTCATTTTCTTCTTTCAATACACAAATATCTTCTACTTTTCTCGTAATCTCAGTATTTACTCAGTTTGCCTCATGACTCATAGCAACCACTTGATTGGTGATCTCAAAGTAATGTTCAGTAAGTCTCAATATCTCAAATTATTTTTCTTGTAAATTTTCAGTCATTTTTCTTCTGTCATCAAAAGCCATGTTTCTATCTTGTTCATCTTTCTTTGCATTGTTCAAGACTTCAACCATTCTAACCATTTGTGTATCTTCACCGATCTGCAGTGCTTTCACTTGTTCAGTAAGTTATTGATTGATCTCAGATAGCTTTAATATGATTCCTTCAAATGCATTAGATATGATACCACATTCACATCTAGATGTGTCAAATGGGTCATGAATCTCCTCTTCCTAATAATCAGTCTCATGAAAAAAAAATTCCATGTCCCTTCTCTTAATCAACATCTCCCTGAGTTTCTCTTTGGCTTCCTTGTATTGTTCGACATAGATCTGCAACTGTAACTTCTGATTTTCAATGGTTTTATCAAGTGTATACCTCTCTATTGTAAGATATTTTCTCTTTAGTGATTAAATATTCTAAACAAGAGAACTAGGTCTGATACCAATTGTTGGGATAATGAAAAGGTGTGTACTGAGAGGGGAGGAGTGAATCAGTACCCTTACAAACTTTCAAACTAATCTTTGTAATCAAATGTTCTGTAATAACCGACTGAGTAGATTGCATACACCAAACATATAATGTCATTTCTGAAATATAAATACATGTAAAGTAAACAATACACATACATGAAAATTAATTACTCATGACACTAGTATTTTGGTATCACAGAAAACCCCTATTAGAAGGTAAAAACTGCGGTGGGGATGAGACCCACAAAACTTCACTACTGCACTAAATAAAGTAGCTTGTTAAAGCTTACAAAGATTGATCACTTCTGATGATCTTACCCTATTAGGAGTAACAATGAGATAAATTAGATCTACCTCATGAGAGGATTTAGAAACACAAAGTATGTGTACATTTGGTTAAGAGATTTACAAAAAGACGGTTAAGTCTACTTTGTTATGAGATTTTTGGGGTCTATTACAATTGTTAGAGAGTAAGAGAATTGTGATCTAAATAAATACAATCTCACTATTGTTGATATAGATCCTTTAATTACATGTAAAATATATCACCTCATTTTATTTGATAATACCATCTACTCTATTCTGCTCGGTAGCCTTGCCTCTATTCTGAAAATTGATTACTGCAATGTAGTCTATGTCTTAAAAACCCTTGTCTGATCTGTGATGTTTGTAGTATGGAGGCTACTTGATCATTGCTTGATCAACATCATACATTACAAAATCACATCTTTACATTATATATCAAACTCTATGACCTAATTAGGGTTTTACAATATCATCCCTAACCTAAGATGAACGGTGTACATAATTTACCTTGATCATCTAAACATAGGAGATATAAACAATTAATGTTGTAAATTTGTAATTAATGTTCTCCTCGATCATTGTAAACCATTATCTAGTTTGGGAAAAAAAATTTACCTAGATTGATGTGCCATAACAAAATTTTATGTGGCCTCTGGTCCACTTGGTTAATGTTGTCTCTTGGTGCTCGGTGTTGTCTGTGTATCTTAGTTATAATGTATATCTCATTGTAGTCTATTTCTCGGTAAAGTTTGTCTGCTCGGTAATCACTGTACTCAGTTAACTCTATATGTGATCAGTGCTCTCGGTTAACTCTGTACTTTAGTGATTATACTGATTGGTCTGTTTGACTCTGTTACCGACTATCCATTTGAGTGCTTGAATACTAATGACAACCTTCAAATAATATTTGGAGTAACATCCATTATCAGTTATAATTCTAGAGGGTACTCCAAATCTAGTTAATATATTCTCCATCAAGAACTTAATTACTAATTTACTACTTGCTTGTTTAGTGGGGATGGCTTCCACCCACTTACTAAAGTAAATTTTTCCAACTAATATTCAATGATGACCTCTACTCAACTTGTCTTCAATTTCTCCTATGAAACAAAGACCCCACTGCTAAAAAGTCTCATCTACTTGCATTTGTCTCAATGGAAATTCTCACTGGTATTTTAATTTATTTGAAAACTTTTGGAAAGCTTCACACCTTTTGACATACTTGTATGCATGGTTGAAGACACAAATTCAATAGTAGTCTTCTTTAAGTATCTTGTGGGAGGTATTTCTAGTAGAGAACTGGATATCCTATACACTATCATGCATCTCCTTCAATACCTTTTATGAATGATGCTCATCTAAACATTGTAATAAAACCTCATCTTGATTTTTCCAATACAAGCCTCCTTTTATGAGAACATATTAGGAGACTTCAATACAAGACCCTCTTTAATTTATCTTTTAATATCCACAAAAGAATCAAGTAATTATGGTGTCCAGTCTAATTTCTCACCTTTCTTTAGCATTTTATAAATTGGTTTAACAATTTTTGCAAAGTTCAAAATAAATCTCCTCACAGAGTTGATTTGTCCAAAGAATGACTAAATGGATTTTACTGTTTTGGGAATGGGAATCTTGTCAATGGTAGAAACTCTGTTAGGATCAATTTTCACTCCTTTCCTAGATACTATATGACCTAGAATATTTCCTTTAGTCACACCAAAATGACATTTCTTTGGGTTCAAAGATATCCCATACTCCAAATCTTTTAAGTATATCTTGTCCAAGTAGTTATAATGATCTTCAAATTTCTTGGAATATGTAGTAAGATCATCTTGATACACCACCATGATTACATCAATTAATTCTACAAATGCAACATCCATATGTTGGTTTACCCTACTAATGATGGTTTATTGAGATGGGGGTGAATCAAAAAATATTGAAAGTTAACACTTTAAAACTAAACCTCTTATTCAACTTAGAGATTCAAATAATAGCAACAACCAAAACTTGTAAATACTTCACAAACTTGATAAAAAAAATATAACATAAGTAAATAACATTCACAGTTATCAAGCATCACATGTAACACTAGATTTAATGAGGAAAACCAATTTCGGAAAAACCTCCATGGGAATTGTCACCCACAAAAAGAAATACTCTTATGAAGTATGCTCGGTTAAGAGCCAATCCTATTAAAGATTACAATGCATATTTGTTAGATGTGACCCTGTTAGGGGATTTACCATAGACCTATTAAGATCTTCACCCTTTTAGGAGTGGCTTGGTTAAAGGGCTTAAACATTCATCCTAGAATCTTACCTTTCACAAGGATTTACAAAAGGACTTGTTAGGTCCACTCAGTTAAGAGATTTTCTGTTACAAATATTAGTAAGAAACAATGTACTAATTTAACCTATGATTCTGCAACTATCATTTGCTTGATCAGATCCCTTTTTTTCTCTCTAAAACTTACTGGCATCAACAATTCATCAGTCTCTCCTCTGGACTAGTTCCAACTCTTTCACTACTCTACTCGGTAGCTCTTCAACTATTCAATTCACCAAAAACTCTGTATAAACATACAGACTAATCAATATATAGGCCTCTATTTTGCCTCTTAATCTTATTGATTAGATTTCCCTTCAATCATGCTCAGCCGTCAGATCATCTCAAATGAATTGATACAATGTATCTGCAACTCAGTTAGGCGGTTAACCTTGCCTTGTGACTTGTACTTTTCTTGGAACTCACAACTTTCTTTTTGCCACTTAATCTTCATCTCATATTTTGAACTTGACTTTTCATTACTGTAGATCTTGTAACAAACTTTGACTTCATCCTTAGCATCTTCTTAATCTCTATACCTTCGCATTAGATTTTCTCTACTCCTTGAATCCAATCTCTTTTCAAACTTTGTTTCATGCTCAATGACTTTGGTGATTATTTTCACTTAGTGTCTGACTTCACACAGTTACCAACCTTACTCAATAACTGACCTTTCTTGATTGTCAACTTCGCTCAGTGAATGTATTTGCTTTTCTCGACCAAATAAAACTTCACTTCTCAGTAACTAGGTTTTTCCCTTTACCTACTTCACCTCTCTACTTTACCAACTTAATAACATCAAATGTTGGGTAAAAAAAATTATACCAATAGTTCCTTATCATTGTCTAATCTTTATTATCTTCCCAATTAAGTTCCTCTTTGATTGATATGGAAACTTAATATAAACTAGAAATCAATTGCTTGACATCAATGAAAAATAACAACTGATCTAACCATTCTACTTTCTTGTATTCTTCTAAACTCAGTCTTCATTACATTATCATCAGTTGGTTAACAATCTCCCTCTTTGGCATTGATGGAAACATTATCAATTGATGATGGTATACCTTGATCTCTATGTACTATCTCTTCTCCCTCTTAGCTTGTTCTTCCTCTTTACCTTCAATTACATTCTCCCTCTTACATGTAGTCTCATTTACTTGTATTCATCACTTACTTCTCCCTTATGTATTCATCAAATACTTACTATACTTCTCCCTCTTTGACAACAACGCCAAAGATCCATACTCCAAAAATCTTGTTCAGGCAGTGAATCATACCTTGCATGTACTGATTTCTCTTTGCATACATAAATCCTTTCATAACTTTAGGCATCATCTAAAGTGTGATCACTAGCATCAACTCAAAATTCAGATATTCAGATGTGTCCTAGAATTGATGCAACATGACTCTTGCATTAATGAATTTTAGATAGGGGTAGGACCCCTAATACACCTCTGAGATACTCAAAACCATCCTTCGGTAGTGGTTTGGTGAATATGTCAGCAAA
Organism: Thuja plicata; assembly: GCA_018584345.1. NCBI lineage: Eukaryota > Viridiplantae > Streptophyta > Pinopsida > Cupressales > Cupressaceae > Thuja > Thuja plicata. The sequence goes on along the minus strand of MU223281.1, from coordinate 777,753 downwards.
TTGTTCTTTTGAATTCATATATTCCAACATTACAAGCTTGTCATGTACTTTCTCTCTTAAGTAATGATACTTGATATAGATGTGCTTGGTCTTTGAGTGCATTACCAGATTCTTTGATAAGTTTATAACACTTGTATTATCACAATAGATAGTGACTGGATTAGTGATCTATTCTTGCGTACCTTCTAGTAGTTGTTTGATCCACACATTATTTACACAATTCATAGCTAGAACAACATACTCAGCCTCAACAATAGACTGTGATATACAACTTTGTTTCTTTCTTAGCCATGTAACTAGTCTTTCTCCTAGAAATAAATCTCCTCTGCTTGTACTCTTTCTATTATCAATGTTTCCAGCCCAATCAACATCAGTGTAGACTTTCAAGTCAAAGTCTCCTCCTTTATTGTATAGTAGGTAGAAATCCTCATTTCCTTTCAGATATCTAAAAATTATCTTAACTGTAGACATATGTGTTTCCTTCGGATAAGAAGAAAACCTTGCAACAATCCCTATTGTATGAGCAATGTCGGGTCTATTATGCACTACATATTGCAACTTACCAATCATGTATAAATGGAGTGTCTCGTTGACTTCTTGTGACTCGTCCTCTTTAGATAACATGTAGCCAGTGACCATTAGTGTTCCAACTAGTTTTGAGTCATCCATACCAAAGGTCTTTAGGATCTCCTTAATATATTTTGATTATGTAATATAGATCTCATGCTTTACCTGTTGAATTTGAAGTCCAAAAAAGAATTTAATCTCTCCAAACATAGACATTTCAAACTCCTTTCTCATCTCACAATGTTTCATTGCCTCCAAAGATAATGTCATCAACAAATATCTTAGCAATAAAAAATTTGTTAGTACTATCACATTTCAGATACACATTGTTGTTGTCACTGGCTCTTTGAAATCCTATTTTGATTAAATATGAATGCAATCTTCCATACCATGCTTGGGATTCTTGTTTCAAGCCATACAGTACTTTGTGCAATTTGCATACCATGTCTCGGTTAGTATTCTCAGTAAATCCTTTAGCTTGTTCAATATATACTTCCTCTTCAAGAATACCATTGAGAAATATAGACTTAACATCCATTTGATAAACTTTGAATCCCGTATAAGCCACATATGCTAGTAGAATTCTTACTTCTAATCTAGCAATAGGTGCAAAAGTTTCACCATATTCAATTCCTTCTTCTTGTGCATACCCTTTGAAAACTAATCTTGCTTTATTTTTTTCATATTACCATGCTCATTCAACTTATTTCTGAAAATACACTTATTAGCAATTACATTCTTATCTTTTGGTCTTGGTACCAAAGTCCATGTATTATTCTTTTGAATTTGATCTATCTCTTCCTTCATTTCTTTCATCCAATCTTCACTTTCTAAAGCATCTTTTACTTTTTCCAGTTCAAGTTCAAATAGTAAGCATGTGTTTTCTCTTACGTTGCTTCTTGTCATAACTCGAGCAGTCTTGTCTCCGATAATTTTACTCAATGAGTGGTGTCTCTTTATATACTTTGCCAACACAGGCTCGGTATCCATTGGTATCTATTAATTTCCATCATTTGGTGTATGTTCTCTATGCTCATCTTCTTCCTCAGTTTATTCTTTCGGTAAGGTGTCAGGAATCTCAAATTGTACATAAACAAATCTTTGATAATCCTCAAGTTCCTTCTTTCTCTCTTCATCATTCTTCTTTGCAAATTCATCAATCCTCACATTTGCACTTTCTACACTTTTGTTAGTATTCTTATTCAAATATTTGTAGGCTTTTCTTTTATTAGAATATCCCAAAAATATTCCTTCATCTCCTTTAGAGTCAAATTTTCCATCTCTTGCATCTTTAAGAATATAACACCTGCTTCCAAATACTTTGAAGTAACTTACATTCGATTTGTGTCCATACCAGATCTCATAAGGTGTTTTGTTATTTCCCATCTTCAGTTGTACTTGGTTGAGTGTATAAGCAACAATGTTGACTGCTTCTCTCTAGAAGGTTTGATAAATCCCATTCTCAATCATTAGTGTTCTAGCACAATCCACAATGGATTTGTTTCTCCTTTTAGATATATCATTCTGTTGTGGTGTTCTTGGTGCAGACATCCGCCTATTTATATTGTGTTTATTGCAGAAGAGTGTAAATTCATCAAATGTAAACTCTCCGCCTCTATCAAATCTCAGACATTTCAGCTTTCTCCCTATTTCTTTTTCAACTCTTGCATTGTACCACTTGAACATTTGAAATGCATCATATTTTTCTTTATACCAACATCATTCTCGAATAATCATCAACAAAAAATATGAAGTATCTATCTCCATAGTAGCTATGTGTTCTCATGGGACCACATAGGTCGGTGTGTACTAACTCTAATATACCTTGTGTAACATAGGTTTTGCTTGTAAATCTCGATTTATTCATCTTACCTACTTGACATCCCTTACACATTACATTCTCTAGTTTGTCTAGACTCGATAGACCTTTTAATATGTTCTTCTTACTCACTTTTATTAAGTTGTCAAAATTAACATGACATACCCTTTTGTGCCATAGCCATACATCTTCAATCTTAGCAAAAAGACAACTCTTTATGGATGTATCAAGTTAGAATAAGTTACCTTTAAATTGACCTCTGATAGCAATCAAACTTCCCTTCTGATCACATACTTTAAATTCCAGTCGATGACCTGTATTATTTAATTATGCCACACTCAAAAAATTATACTTCAGACCTTCAACGCAATAAACATCATCACATTTAGTATTGTTCAACAGAATTATAGAACATTTTCCCTTTAAAGGGTATGGGGCATCATTTCCAAATCCAACATTACCACCATTATTTTCTTTCAAAGTAATAAAATTATTAGTATCACCAATAATATGGTGTGAGCAACCGTTGTCTATAATCCATGTATCATTTTTACTTGTGATATTAGGGATTTTTCTTCAATGTACCTTTCTTCATCAGAATCATCTTTAATAGAAACATATACAACTTATTTTTCATCATCATCATTGTCATCATTAGATGAACCTCCTTCAGCAATGTAGCATGATTTCTTTCCTTTGTTCTTAAAATCTATGAATCTTCTGAATATGTTCTCATTATTGTTTTTGTCTCTATTATCTTTCTTATCATTATTGTCTGGACAATTAGAAGCTATGTGACCAATCTTATTGCATGAAAAAAGTTTCAAAGGTAGCTTACCTCTATACTTTCCTTTACCTCTTGGTAGTCTCCTAGACAATAATGCTTCAAATTCAGCTTCATTCTTTTCATCTTCAACATATAGATCTTCAAGCTCACTCTTACTGTGTGCTAAAAATGTGACACACTTCTATGAGTCATTATATTCAAGATTTCTCAAGAATGAGGTCTAAAATGGCGACTCATAGCTCCCTATTCATGGAGTGCAAGGGTTTGTGATGAAGGCCCTCAGTTTAGACCTAGTTATGCCCATGCAAGTACACCATGAAATGAGAGATTCAAAGAGGAAGAGAAAGAATGCTAGCCTCCATGGTCACCAAATATACATGCAAATGAAAATGAAAGCTATTCTATATGATAACAATGCATGGAAGGAAATTAATCTATATGGTAACAATGCATGAAAGGAAATATGCAAATTAATCTATGAAGGAAATATGAATCTAAATTAACATGAATCTACTCTAAATGGATTATCATAAATGCATGAGAGAAGAAGACAAGAAGAAGAAGTTGCATGGTTCAAGCTCAAATGTTCAAACTCTCCTCCAAGATCGCTCTCCAAACCTGCAACATAACAATAGCATAAAAGTGTATCTTCAAATGGGAAGGAGAGGTTTCCTTTTAAAGAGCAATGGACGGTAGAGATTAAGAGGTAAAAAGAAATGAGCAATGGTGGAGATTAAATTTTGGTTGATCCATGTGCTCATATCTTTAAAAGGCAAAATCAGAGGCTATGATTAAGAGGCAAAAAGCCCACCACTTAGGAAGATGTGTAGAAAAAGGAACTTTATTTATTTTTTATCTAATTTATTTCATTTTTTCATCACAAAGAGGGATTTAAGTGGGGGTTTTATTTATTTAATTAAAAGAGGGATTTTCTTTTAATTAAATAAGATTATTTTATTTAATTAAAAGTGATATTTTAATTAAATAAGTTAATATTATTTAATTAAGAGAGATTTTAATTAAATAAGTTATGATTATTTAATTAAAAAGGGATTTTAAGTAAATAAGATTATTTTATTTAATAAAAAGGAATTGTTTTATTTTAATTAAATAAGATAATTGATGAAATGATCAAACCTTAGGAAATATTTAAATAATTGAATTGATTACGATTTGATCAAGGTAATTGATTTGAATTAAAAATGTTGCAAAGCATTGATTCAGGAATTTGATAAATTGATTCTATCATTTGATAAATGGGGGCCCATCGTCTAGGTGACCATTTTAGGGTGCATACATTTGCCCTTCTTTGATTAATGTGTGATCTTTATGGGAACGCATGTAGTCAAAGAATGCAGTTGAAGTATGAGATTGATTTGGGATCACAAAACAACCCAGACATGTGATTGACGAATGGGAACACATCAAGACAAAGATAAGTTGATTGAAAAAGACAAGGTCAACACCCTTGTAAATAGGTAATTGACATGTCCAAGATAAGAATCTCAAGCAAGGTTGACCCAAGTGGAGCAATTGGTAGGATTGATAAAGCTAAATCAAGGATTGAAGTTTGATAGGTACTTCCCCCTCATGATAGAAATCAAAATGAGATAGAGGAGAACAAAAAATTGATAAATTTGATCAAACTGAACTAAAGATAAGGTTCTTGATGTAAGATGAAAGATATAAGGATCACAGAACCAAGGTAGATCATCAAGCACGAAAGATTATGCCCCAAGGTTGAATTAGAAGAAAAGAAGTGGGGTGAAAGCGAATGGAAGATAGAAGTTTGGAAGAGGTGGAAAGAAATGGAGAGAAGAAAGAGAATTTGCCCCAAAATCAATTAACTGCTTAAGATAGAAAATTTTGATTGAGATCACGAAAGAAGATAAGGAAATGAAGATCAAAACATGACCACAGTTGATTAAAAGTCCACAAGAAAGATGAAGGAAACTCTCTCAAACTCGTAATGCAGCCTAAAATGCAAATTAACATGAAGTCTAACAATGCAAGCTACATGAAAATGCAAAGGTGTACTTGCCATAGAGAAACTGGAACATATGACTTTATGTTCAGCATTCATTAGGGAATGTTAAGGAACTTATTTTCATCATTGGGCCATTATTAACGGACATAAAAAAATCACACAATCATCACTAGTCACAAGCGCAACTATGAAGATATGAATGTGATTTATATCAGATTGGAATGTGG
>MU223281.1:735344-747851 GCA_018584345.1 Thuja plicata | reverse complement strand
AATCCTTGTATCACTGGTTATTGTTATGTTAATAACTATGATTTGTATGGTAATATCTTGTTTATGGTTATGCTTGGTCATCAGCAAGATACTTCATAAGTTGCTTCAATAAAGATACATATCTAATTAGTGTCCACATCAGTAAATACTATGTTAACAGCCATCTTGAAAGGTAAAACCTGCCTGAGTATTTGTGGAGCTCAAAAATGAAGAAGGACCTTATCCATTCCTTAGCAATTAGGCTTTTCTTGTCTCTGAATCAGGAGTAGAAGGTACAAGATTCACATAGACATTTCAAGCATTGTGGTTCATACAAGAAAAATCCCTAACAACACCATGGCTTATCCTTCACCATATGGTTTCCAAGTACCTTTAATGAATCTGGTGTATCTTTATTAGAGATTTGTTTTGGTACCTCAGGTTTTCCATCCTTCCATGTGGTGTTGTATGACATATCTTGTAATCTTGGTCTATCATTCCTATTGAACTGAGGTCTATTAAATTGGGGTCTATCACTTTTGCTTACTTTCTATGATAAATCCTTTAAGACATTTATGAGCTTGTCCAATTGGTCTTCCTCTTTATTATGCTTTGGGGTTTTAGGATTATGCAACTTTACATCATCTCTTCTTCCCACTCTACCAACAACTTTTTTGTTATTTTCGATTGTGATTGATGTTTTACATGCATCTTGTAGAGTATGTGGGTTTCTGGACCTAATCACATGATTATTTTTTCTTTCAAAGGCATCCATGTAGAATACCATACATATTTCATCAGCAATTTTCATGCGACAAGGAACCTTATTTAGCAATTTATTAAACCTTTTATTGAAATCCCCCACTACCTCATTATACCCCTTTTTTACACTTGTTAATTCATGTAGAGAAAATTAAGGGTCACTGTGGTCTCCATACTATTTTAAAAATATTTTCTTGAATTCTACTCAACGACCAATTGATGCATCTAGCAACCCCTTGTACCATTCCCTAGCATCATCTGATAAAGAATGGACAAATAACTTCATGTATATTTCCACATGTGTAACCTCATGGTTATCCATTGTATTTTCAAATTCTCTCATATGGTTTTCTCCAGTCTCAACATTACTTCCTCTGAATTTAGAAATGTCATCCTTCCATTTATTGAGTATATCATGAGGGGCTCGTAATATCCTAGAGAAAACTAACTACCTATACCTATCTATGTTCATGGGACCTCTCATGAAAGCATTGTGATTTGGCTGGTAGTTTTGTCTAATATTCTAAGGGATGTGGTGGTATTGGTTTTGGTATGTTTCAGATTGATAATGATAAGGTGGTTCTTGGGGGTTGTAAGGATGGTAATTTGACTAGTGAAATGGATAACCAAACTGGTCATATTGACCTATCTAAAAATTATTTCTTTTCTAGAAATGATTATTAATGAAAGGTGTGGGTTGGTAATTTAATCTTTCTCCTTGGTTATATCCCTCATACAAATAATTATTATTATGTACTTTATCCATATTTAGATTTATTTTTGTTTAACCTCCTTGATTATCTTCTCCTGGTATGTCCCCAGGCTTTCTCCCATCTTGATTAGCTCTTTGAGAATTTTTCTTGGAGGTAGCGACACTAGATATACTTATCTCATTTATTATATTCATCATTCATTGGGATAATCAACTATTTTTTGGCATTACTTTTAACTTCCCCCATAGTATCCAAGAGGTCATGTAGCTTATTTTGGAAGTGTTATTTAGTGTGCACCTTCTATGCTTCTTGATCATCCATCTAGATACCATCTCAATTTATACTTGATGTTTTAGGGGAGTTAAAACTGGGAGGTTTTCTCAATCTTCCACTCCTATGAATTTTTTCATTATAAACCCTATTCACATAAGTTAGATTCATTTCTTCTTCTGAGATTCTATGTCAATTTTGTCCAGTCATTATAGGTAAACCATTTTCATTCAACTGGAGTCTAGGGTAATCAACTTCCCTATCAGGGAATCACCTTCCACTTTCAAATCCCATTGAGTTGTTCTTAGTAATGTAGTCCTTTAATTTTCCTTTGTTTTGTCTTTTTCTACTTTTTTTATTTAACTAAATATGATTAATAGGTTGCCCTTGTGCTAATGACCTCCTACCAAACATACAAGATTGAGACTTGGAATATTTCAAACTCAAATGTCTTTGACTTGTTCTTTTGGATACATAAATTATTTTTTCATTCATATATAGATTATATTATATTTATTTATTAGAGTTGCCACCTCAATATGAGGAATAATTTATACTATTTTTATGGGTTCTTACTTCTAGCAGAGTACACTTCTTATGTCACCAAATATTTTGGATGATATTTTTACTTTCAATCCTTAGCAGAGTCGCCAATCCGTTGGTTCTCAAATGAACAAATTGGAAAGTTCCAATAGTATGCCAAGCTCTATGCTCAAACCTTCCAACTGACTTGTCCAATGAACATGATCAACCAAATTTGAGGTTGAATTCCCCTACACTTTAGACTCTACAGGACCTAGGTGGGTACACCTATTCACCAACTACATTCTCAAGTTGATGCTTTTTATAGAATATTATATCTCTTACTTGTATCTTGCTCCTAGTCTCTTTCTCAGAATGGCATGTATTCCTAAAATAGACTGATTTACTTTACTAGTTTTCTTATTACTTCTAACTTTCTAATATTGAGGTTCCTTCTAATATATAATTTCCACTTTTGCTTTAACTCTACAACTATTTTAATACCTAATTCTTTCTTTTATTTCTCTTCTACTTCTCAAACTGAAATCTGATTTTGTTCTGAATGAATTTATATGTAATGGGCCAGTGCCTTCTTATTTTCTAGGCTACCTAGTCACCCCCTTTCAGATCCTACGTATAAATCTGTGAGACAATTTTCAAAATCACCACTTGGATGAATCTGTCAACTAATCTAACCTTCAATGCCATTTAACTATTTTTTTCCACAACAATAAGTCTGATTGAATTTAATTTTTTCTTGAAAAGATCAATTAGACAAGAAACATAAGAATATGAAAGTCTCAAATGTATCCTTTTTATCAAAATGCCCTGACAAGAAATAATTCTTTCATACAAATATTTAAGAAAGCATTCATTTACTTGAGATTAAAATCATAGAGAACTAGTCTTCAATAAAGACATTCCAGAACACAATTTGAGAAAAAGTACTCATTTGTATTGCTTGAAAATGAAAAGTATTACACTTCTTATGAAATAGAAATTGTTTTAATGATTTTTTTGTACAATTACAATTGTTAAGTTCATAATATACGAAAAGACTAAAAGGTCATACCTTTCCATAAAGTCTTTTGGAACATATCAAACTAGATCAACATAAATAAACTAAAACAAAGATGAGCTTAATCTTCATCCAACCAAGAAGTAGCTTCCAATAGGTGCTCCTTGTATTTTTTTATTCATGAGTATCAACATCATGAATTGTATTCCTGAATTGATATTTGATCTAGATCATTCTCTCCATATGGTGGCATGCTCCTTCAAGCACTAGTTCATCATTCTTCACGGTATCTAATGCATCCTGAAATATCCAGTTGCACGAATCCATCCAGATGTCCCAATCTCTCAAAGATTCATCCTTGGTGCAAAGTTTAAGCAATCCCATCTTAACAATATTTTCAAATCCTTCATATTTAGATTCCAAATCCCCAGAGTAGTTATCATGCTTGGCTATCAACTTCTCAGCAAGAGAAAGGGAACAAGTGTTTGATCCTTTGAGGCACATATCATGTAACTTTGTGTCCAGTTTTTTCTTCACCCTTTTATATTCCAGTATAGCTACAAAGTTCTTCTGATGAGAAATCAAAAAAATTTCCGGCCACATCATTCATTTTGCAAATCTTTTATGTAATAGAACAAACACCATTACAAATTTTTAATCTTTCATTTATACCAGTAATCTTTGATGTTCATCCTTCAACTCCTCAAACTTATTCTTTCACTCTGCATCCTCACTAGAGGTAAACCTCATGTTTGTGTCCCTTAAAGAAGTATTATTTAATAGTGATCTTTCATATTTCAGTTTGTAAGTATTCATTTACTTCACCAACTACTTCATCTGAGTGTTGTTTAGTTTTGTAATGTTTACTCCAATGTTTTTTGTTATGATAGGATTAGTCTCTCCAACTCTGAGTGTCATCATATGACCAAATGCCTTCTCAATGTCAATTATATTTGGCCTTTTTTGTAGAGGGCATAGTTCCCAGATCATCATGGAATCTTCACCTAGATGAAATATTAATCCAATATAAATCTCCTTTACTCCTTCAACATTTAATTTGTACTCCTTATCACCGTTGTGTAAAAAAATGTCAAACACAAGAGTTGCACTTAAATCCCATGCAATGAAAAACCATGATTTTGGCTTCTTGCTACAGTTGTCTTCCCCTATAAGGTGTTATAACACTGATCTCATGATTGATATATAATTTCAATTTATTCAATAATTAATTCTCATTATCAGGTGTGATGGTAGGGATTGAATCCATCAATTTCTTATCTTTGAAATAATTTAAAAATGTTTTAAATTCTTCTGGTTTCATAAATTGATCATCAAAAATAAAAGATTCATAGGCTGAGAGCCTAGCATCTTCATCAATCTTTAAATATTTGGAAACCTTCTTGCCCCTATCATAAAGTTCCTTGTAATCATCAATTATCATCCTTGGAACATGTTGTAAGTGTGGGTGTTCCTTGTCCTCTCCATCAAACTCCTTATCTAATGAAATGTACTCTATGTTTTGCATCTCTTTCATCTTTTGTTCCTAATCTTGATTGTAATTTTCCACTGCTTCCTCAGCCTCTTGATCCTTAAGTTTTTTGAAAAATTTCTCTCCAAGAAGGGAATATGATCATATACACTAGGGTTCTTCTTCTTTCTTGCATAATTTATGTAACCTTCTAGATCATATCCTTTCCTTGGATTTGCTTCTTTTAGATTATATTGTGCTAACAATCTTTGTCTAATGAGACCATAAGCTTTAGTAGAAACAATAGTAAAATCTCCAAAGTTTATTGTTCTTGGCATGAAATATTATTTATGGTATGTACCAAGGTTCATAAAACTTGAATACTCCAAGTTTATGACAATTTATAAGTATGCCACTCTATTAAGAACTATCTCAGGGATTTTATATGGTGTTCCCTCAAATCCAAAATCTTGCATCAATGTGAAGTCTTTGTAGACATACCAGTCCCCCTAGATGTGGATTACTATTCCCCTCTCATAATATTCCTTTGGTCTTAAAAATTTCTTTATTTAATCTAAAATGGAATAATCACAAGGATAATTATACATCTTGTACATTGTCTTTACAAAAAACTCCTAAAAATAGACATAGTGGGATACAATGAATCTTGAGTCCCAGATAGAAGTTCATAATTGGATTGTAGTGCTTCTCCTTCCTTTCCAACTTGATTGATCCTTAACTACTTAGGCCACATCCTCATTTCCTAGCCATAAAAAAGTATAATTTTCATTAGAACATAGTAATGATTGAAGTATATGTGTTCATGATCATATTTGATAGACCTTAATCCAATGTCTACTATTCTTGAGACATACTTTGTATAATCAAATGCTCTAGGGTTATGAAATTGGACATCTATTGCAATCATCATAGGAGCAATGGACATAAAGTACAAAACCTCAACCCCTTCTACTTGTCCTACTAATTAGTACACATACCTCATATAAGGTTTCAAATGAATCAACACTGAAAGGGGGACCATCATGATCACTCAAGGGAACTAACTTCCTATCCGGTTTAGGTCTATGTAGGGGTAATCTCCATTTATTGTAGGTTGTATCCAAACTTGTATGCTCACTCTCAAGATCCTTGAAGTTAATTAAACAATTTGTCAAATAATCAAGGGTAAATACTTGGATCACTACATTTTGTGACACATGTACAAAAGGTTCACCCTGTAAGTGGCAGCTTTCCCTTTTCTTAGAGTTATAATGACTCACTAACAGTTTTAAAAGGTCAACATTGATAAAAACATTTGGAACCACCAATCCCCCTAAATTCATCTTCCAAGGGTTGCATACTAGCTCATGATAGGTTCTCTTTTCATAGTGAAAGATAAACAATTCATAACCCCTAATTCTTGTCCACACATCTCCTACATCTTTATATCTATCTTAAAATTTCTCAGTGTTAGGTAGGTTTTGTGCAGATTTCTTAGACTTTCGTCCTGAACCCTCCATCTATTCTAACATATCTTGGTGTAATTTATTTCAGGGACTGACTTTGTGTTGGTTTTCTTTTTCTTACTGATTTTTACTTCTTCTTTCTTCTTCCTTTTACCCTTATAACTAATGCTAGGGCTTTCCATTTATGCAATTGAAATATTTCACAGAAGACCTGTTCACAGATATTGGAAAGATAACCTAATTGAAACTGATTGAAGAAAGTCACACGCCCTATGTTTTTGAATTTCCTTGGCTCATATTATCTGCAACATTTCCTCTGAGAGATTTTCTTTTGATGAAACCCACTCTGATCAACAATTTTAAGAGCAATTGTTCATATAAACCATTAATGTTTACATAACCAGTCATCAATGCTCCTATTTTTTTGAATTTCAAAATGTCAAAATGGCATCTGTCACTATCGTTGGAACCTCCTAAGTGATATATCGATACTCCATTGGTGCCATATTTATTAGTTTATCTTCTAGATCGGCATATCCTTCAAAATGTCCCTTCAATTTTTAGTTTCTTTCAATTCCCTTTTACTCTATTGGCCCAACTCCCGCCGATCTATTTTTCTTCTATAGATGATCCTTCATCTTAGTCACCTTATCAGGGGAACAAATATTGTGTCTTTTCAATAAATATCTCAAAATAAAACTCTCCTCTTTCCCTGGGAACACCTTTCATATTAAGTTATATTGATCATTCTTTATAAATAACCATATGCTCACCACCAACTTAACTTGGTCTTTTGAAATCCTCTAAATTTTTATTATGATATCATTAGGTCCTCCAATAAGTTTTATTACCAAGACTTAAGGAATCTTCCTCCAATCACAATGCTAAATAATGATATTGGTGTAACTTACACTATCAAAAGAATCATTTAGAAACATTCTAATGATTATGGTTTCTTTGTGAGAGTCATCGGTATAACTTTTATCGATTATCTTTTCATTCATAACTTATTGTGATTATGTTGCATCACTAAGACCCTTGTTGATGACTCATGATAGAGATTACTCCTCCCTCTTTAACTTCTCCATCAGTGTAATTAATGTAAGTTATCTCCAATATGGATTTGATAATAGTCATCAAAGTAACTTGAGATATTGGGCCTAACATTATTTATTTCTTTGTTAACTATAGTTTCCCCGATGAAAATAATTGACAAAACTCATGTCGATAATATTTTTCCTTATATCATTTTGCACTAGCACATCTCATCATTGGAAATTCTGATGATGTATCAACATCCTTAGTTTACTTATTTCCATATTTAATAAAACAAAAAAATGTCACTTCAATGAAATTCACGTAAATGTCGTAAGAGTAACATGTGTGATCAAAATGATCTTTCTTCTTCATTCTAATGGTGTTCATTTCCCCGATGAAGTTTTCATCGGTGAATCTTCTATCGATGTGTGTTTTTCTTCTTCTTTCCTTTGTCGGTGTAGTTCTTGGGAGATTTTTCCTATAACTTAAATTTTCCCAGTAAAGTATTCTTCTTATTTTTAACCTCTTCATCGGTAAAACACACAAGCTACTCCTTCGATATAACTAGTGTACACACCATCGGTGTAGCTCATATTATCAGTCTTGTGTCAAATATTTATTCTAATGGTTCATGTTGCTCTGATATGTTATTGATCACTTTGTAACCTTCATCGGGGTAATACACCAAACAGGACATTGAGTTTCTCTGATGACTCTTTATGCAAAGCTTTCTTAGTTTTATAGTTACCCAATTGGTATAAAATGGTATGCATCCTACGATATGCAAAAGTTTGCAACCTGAAACATAATAAGATCGTGGGAACTTGAATGGTGTTTTCTTGATTTGGGTATTTTCCTAGACATAAATGTATTCAAAATAGAGGTAGGTTTGGGATGCAAATGGGTATATTTCTGAATATCGATGGGGACTTAGGAAAAGTACTTGTGTATGGATTGCTATCATTTTAAGAAAACTTCAGTAGCTTCAACTTATGACCAAATACAAAATCTTGGTGATGACTAATGAAAAATAACAATGAGAGAGGGTTATTTAGGAATGCTTAATGCTTTTTTGACTTCTAAATTTTTCTAAAATTCAAGGTTCCAACACATTCTTTGTGCATTAATGTCAACTTGATGTAGAGGAGTATAAAAGGAGTATGAAGACATCTGATATGAAAGAAAGAGTACTTGAAGTCTAATATGAGGGAAAGCATATTTGAAGTCTGATGTATAGGAAAGAGTATTTGAAGTATGATATGTAGGAAAGAGTGAAGTTTGATATGCAAAAAAGAGTATTTGATGTATTGTGCTCACATGATTAATTTGATGACTAGTGAGGACAACATTTATCGACTGATGAACATAACAAAGTTGTATGAGGTGTATCATGAAAGGTGGATAAATCACAAGCTGAAATATGCAATAAATCAAATTTTAAGTCCTTTGGGAGAATGATTTATGTTCCTTTTTATAATAATTTATTAGCTTGCAATGTTGGTGTTGTAATGCATGATCTGTGAATGTTACACTATCATTTATTCAAGTCTAAAAAATTTGATAAGAAGAATATGTATGTTGTTGTTTGCTAATAGAATGACCGGATATCAGGAATGGTTAGGATAGGTTTGGATAATGCGTATGGAATTTGGTGGACATGTTTCTAAAAATTCTTGTAGTGTTCTAGTTCAAATATCTTATGTCAATTTACTTTGTAAGTGAAGATATGTTGTTCTAAGTGTGATATTAATGTTTGTATTGGTCTTTAGCTATCTCAACTAATTTTGATGAATTGATTTATGACTTATTGGTATGGATAAGAGAATGATTAGTTTCTACCATGACTTTTTGTGCTTCCCATGGTGTCATATGCATTGGAAAGTATTCTTGGGTTGACCCGTTAATGTGCTTTATTATTTATTTACACATTTCATTTGGGTTCAATCTTAAAGGTTGTTGCAATGATTATGATTTAGTAAAAAAAAAAAAATGACTTGTTACAAAGATTTTGGATACCTTTTTGTCCAAGGATGAACCACATTGAATATTTGTGCTCATGGTGGTCGACTTTGTAAAAATAGTGTGTATCTTCTTGTGGCCAACCTTGTTAAATTTTTAATGATCAAGGTTGTATATATGTGAGTGTGAGAGGATGAATTGAGTGTGGAATTGTTGTGAATATTATATGGATCTAATGGAAAAGAAGAGTAATGATATTGAGGAAGAATAGAGGATCAAAATCACAAATTTGATAGAATTTCTACAAATTTTGATTAGGAGATCCTATATCTTTTCATTTTATCATTTCCTTGTAGTTGCTCGCAGATTGTAACTGTTACCAATTTTTCTCACAGCTAAAATTGGAAGAGTTGTTATGTATGTTCAATGGCTATTAAGGTGCATTTGGTTAATTTTAAAACTTTTAAGTTTCGGGTGATTTGTTTGAGCTAAAATTAAAATATTCAAAAGTAAAATGGAAAAGGAAACACATGCAGAAAAGCAAAGATCATTTTATTTCCATGTGTGAAGTATTAGAGATAAGTGCAAAGATATTTGCATAAACATTATAAGTACATCTTGCAAATTCAAGTATATCTTTTCAATTCTTTTATTTATAAAGAAGAAAGAAGTGCAATAAAGATTCCACACAACCCGTGGCCAAGCAAGTAAAACAATGCAAAAAAGAAGGATGCAATGCATAGAATCCAAATGAAAGGAGACGGGGTGATCCACCATTGCCTGGTTTGAATGGTAGACTATGATGTTGTAGTAGCTTATTCAATTTTTTATTCCACTTCCTAGTACACCTGCAACAAGTAGTGAAAATAGTGTTAGTCACTGATGACTGAGCAATGAAGAGTATATCATATCTCTATTGATTTAACTACTACACATGCATCCAAGTAGTCATGGAATAAGAAGAAGAGAGATACATGTTTTATTTAACAAGTTTTTGCCTTGTTCAGATTCAGGTATGAAGCTAGTAGGTTGTTGAAGGAACTTGCCTCCAAAGTATGAAACCTTCCGATTGAAGTTATGCAGTAGACAAGATTGAAGACAAGCAATTAAAGGGACATTAATAATCATGGATGAAACCTTTTTGTTTCAATTTTTTACACATTTAGAGGAATAGCACCCACTTGATGATTGATATATGTCTCATTATTCTAGTACATCAAAATAAAGGGGTAACATAACATATATGCAATATTAAATCAAGAAAAGTGAACAAGTCATATAGACAATGCAAGGACAACTTAAGAATGTTGAGAAGCCATTTTTTATTTCAAGGTCACAAAGATATATGTCTAATACACATGATTACCAGTAGGGTAAACAATGCCAAGAACGACTATAAAAATATCACAGAAGGATCAAAAACCTATTGTTATAAACATAGTAAAATGAAATAAGGTGATGCAAAGTGGGCAACTGGAAGCTTGGAAAAGGTCTCACAATAGGGCAAAGGTACCCTAGATTGTTAACTTTGTGATGGTCACAAGGCTTTACACTTATCACAAGTGTAATACAAGGATTTGATTAAGGTTCTCACAACCCCAAAACCCCAAGGGTAACCTAATCACTAGATTTATCAATCCTTCAATACCAACTATCTAGGTTGGTCTCACAAGCCAATGACCCTCAATCACAAGAATACCCCCAAAATGACATATAGGACCAGGGGTGACCTATGCTTATAGTTTTGGTCTATTTAGGTCCCTAATTCTTAGTTTCCAATTGCTCTTTCACTTGAAGATAACCCATACCCCATGGTTGATGTTAGAGTAATAGTACATTTGTCTTTATAATTAAATCACTTCGGTTTAATTATTAAAGCTCGCTATTATTCTATTCACTTAAGCTTGTCATTTGTAGGTGCATAATAATTAATATTTTTATTAATTATTAATGCACAAACCTAGCTTTCTCCGACTTTAGGGTTTCTTACCTTATATGTCACTTTTGTAATTATTGTACTTAACTTTTTGGGAAATATAATTTTGCTCTCACTCCGCTGAGATTTTCCAAGGATTTTGTCTCTGTGGTTTTCATTTAGCATTAGGTATTTTCATGCAGGTGTTCTTGGCGAGCTGTGAAGTTGGATTTCTCAACTTCTACAGTTGCTTCACAAACCTAGGTTTTTGCTTGTATCCTTTTTCAGAGGGAATTTTGATCTCATCTGAGATTTCTCAACACAACCACATGAACTAATTAGGGTTTCAAATACCCTTTATGTCCAAAGTATTTGGACTTAAGCCTTGGAACTTGGAATTGAAAAGAAGACAGAATGGTGAACCAAATTGCTCTACCAATTAGCCTTAATTAGGCCTCCAATTACACTAAAAGTACCCTTTAGGTAAAACCAATTCCCAAAATTACTATTGTATCATGTGATGGGATACACAAATGTCTCCTCCTCCAACTTAGAGCCTCTAATCAATTCCAAGAGAAAAGTTATGACTGTTGTCCTAAATCAGGATTGGTGCATACATGTGCATATACACCTAGGGCATCAATTCTTTCCCACTTCCTTGAAACTTGAGAACCCTATCTGTCAAAATGTTAAAGGGAATCCTAAGATCAAGCTTTCCACCAAGGGTTATTAGTTTCTCATGGTGGAAAGTGAAGATACAAACAATTTTGTAAGAAACCCTCACTTAGGGCCTATAATCCAGGCAGTAGTATTAAAAATTGAATAACTTGCAACCTAAAAATGATTAAGGAATGAGACCAAAACCAAAATGAGGAAGATTCAAACCACTATCTCCCTATGTCATATTCACATGCTTCTTTGGTCGTACATGTCCGTACACAATGACTATTTTTCCCAGAATGCAAGAAAATGGTTATATTTTATTGATTTCAAATAACAAATTACATCTCTCACCTACCACCCACCTGAATGGGATATTGTAGGCACTCCAAATGGTTACAAAACAATTTTGAACCAACTTGACCGTTTGGGAGTTGATTTTCAAAAAGTTGTTAATTTTGCTCAAAAGTTGCTTGACAACTTTTGAGCAACTTTTGCATTTTGTGCATTTTTGCAACTCTAGTGACCAAATTTGCTCAAGATGTTATTGAGATGATCCCTAGTGGATCCAAACACTAAAAACTCAAAAAAAACCTATTTCTAGGATTTAGGATCATAACTGACTCATAGTGACCCAAGGGCTTATATTGTGCCAATCTTGGTACTATGGTCTTACATGGTGATCCAATGACTAACCCTAGTGTGTTTATGTTTGTAAAGGCCTCTTAGGACCTTGA
>MU223281.1:717214-735294 GCA_018584345.1 Thuja plicata | reverse complement strand
TATGGTCTTACATGGTGATCCAATGACTAACCCTAGTGTGTTTATGTTTGTAAAGGCCTCTTAGGACCTTGAATGAACCCCTAGGGTCCATAGGATCATGTGGTTTAGTTTGGGTGCTCCTGCACCATAAGGGTTTGGAATAATGTAAGTGACCACAATGAGAATTTTCATAATAGAAAAATAGCTCAAGATGCTCGAAATAAATGACACTTGGTTTGAGGAGAGGTGATCTGAACTCTAAAGAAGCAATGAAAGCTCATCTCGAACATGGAAATGAACAAAAAATGCATAGTATGTATTGTTGTCCAATATACATGAGAATTATTTGGTGATCTGTGAAAGTATTGTTGCGAGAGTAAATCAGATAAGCAGGGAAATAAATTGTCAGGGAACACGTTACAAGAAACCCAGAAAATACAAGACTGCTGCTAAAAATTCATGGATTAAAGAAAAATTTTGCATTATATTTGTTGTAAATATTAGGTGTGTAACTGAGTAGCACCCTAGTAGTACATAGTGAAGTACTTGCATTCATGTAGCCACATTATTCAAAGAGGTTTCCCTTTTGGTTCTACAACGACAATATCAAGGCAAATATATACACAAAGTTAAGCACAAGGAGGGTGCAAAATAGACTTCAGAGTAGGATGCCTAATACAGTGATGAGACAAATACAATAAGGACTATTCATGATATAAACTAAAGGTCAGCATAACATTCGTTTAGAAGCATCAACTCCCATACTATATGTAGTGACAAGCATCTTCAGTTAAAGGTAATTTCAAAGTTAATCTTTTCAAATGGTATAAAACAACTACAAGCAACTATTTATATTAAAGATGACAACAATGAATCAGACATTAGAAGAACTAATACAAGAATCAAGGGAAAATTCATAAACAGATACATAGATAATAACCATGAACAAATTTTAATGTGTTTCTAATAAATAAAATTGTTGCAGAACAGCATGGGACAGAAAGCCAGAGATCCACATTCAATGGATGATTACAAAATCCTACAAGCTCAATAGTGTATGATAATATATTTAAATCTAATCCCTTCTGCTTGGAGTAGAAATATTACAAAATGCAACTTTTTATTGCAATGATTAAATGCATCAACATATTTAGGGTGTGGTCACAGAAACATTCTTGTACACTCAATGCATGGAGCTAAAGACAATAGTACAATTTCAACTATGTCATGGTCTCAATGGAACAATGGAATCACAATTTTTGGACCAGTAATAGGTATATGGATCTAAGCTAAAAATAGAGCATAAAAGATTTCAAAAATACAAGTTATAGTGCTCCTTGATATGGCATCAGACCAAAAGAAATGAAGGTGGAAATCAGAAAAGAACACTAATTCCCATTGTAAGAGTTAATACTCAAGGATAATGAGATCATGCAGCAGGTTACATTCGCCCAAAAGAATAGTATTTTCATAGTGAAAGCTAATACAGTGGAGCAGTCATTAGGTGCAAGTCCATAAGCATCATCCAGATATCACATCAACATTATAAAAGGTCTCCCATCCATGATATGCATTAGGTACAACATAGAGGATGTAGTGTGCTATGATGGTGGTCCAATGATAATTACAAACAACTAAAGGATGAGTATATTTTTTTCTAAGGAATAGATACAAGTCATTGTATTGAACAATGCCATTCATGAAATAAAGACCACTGGTTACTATGAGTGGGACAAAGTAGGTATCCAAGTCAACTAGGAGGTATCAATGCATCTACAGGTTCATTATTTTTGTTTTCCATGCTTAGAACAACAAGTTAAAAATTACCCTAAATTCAAGTCATGCATATGAAACATCAAGAAATGAATTTAGAAAACCTTCAAATATAAGTGTAAGCTACAGAAACTTACCATCCAGAAGAAAACCTCAAAAATGGAGTACAAGAAGACATTCTAAATTTAAATCTTACGATGGAGATAGTGGGAGTATTAGAGTTTTAAAAAACAACTCTATAAAGATATGAAGCCATACTTTAGAGAAGTTAAGGTAAACTTATACCATGAATGGATTCATAACATCATTAATTGGAACCACATATATATACAGAGGAAAATTCAAAGGCAAGAAAAGCACCAAAAGGAGCCATAATAGAAACAATCATAACAGTGTGATGATGTAATGACAAACCATAGTGCTAAGAAGACTAGGAACATAAATGGAAATGTAACATGAGAAATTCAGAAACACACCAAGGTTTTACAAAAAGATCAAACAAATACGTTATGGGCAGCCCAATGATAATATAAGTCACTACCATTATCAGCCACATGGAGCAATTAAAACTAATTTCAATCCTTTGCACATAGTATTTTAAATACTACAGTACATAAAGAAGATATTTGAATTCAAGCTAAATATAGAGCATCAAAACATCAAATTAACCTACTAAATGATGGTTTACTGAGAGGTGGGTGAATCAGAAAATATTGAAACTTAACACTTTAAAACTAAACCTCTGATTCAACTCGGTAACTCAAATAACAACAGCAACCAAAACTTGTAAACACTTCACAAACTTCATAAAAACATATAACATAAGCAAATAACATTCACAATTATCAAGCATCACATGTAACACTATATTTAACAAGGAAACACAATTTGGGAAAAACCTTCATGGGAATTATCACCCTCAAAAAGAAATACTCCTCTGAAGTATGCTTGGTTAAGAGCCGATCCAGTTAAAGATTACAATGCACATTCGTTATATGTGACCCTATTAGGGGATTTACCTTAGATATGTTAAGATCTTCACCCTGTTAGGAGTGGCCTGGTCAGAGGGATTAAACATTCATCCTAGAATGTCACCTTTCTTGAGGATTTACAAAATGACTTATTAGGTCCACTCGATTAAGAGATTTTATATTACAAAGATTAGTAAGAAACAATGTACTGATTTGATCTATGATTCTGCAACTATCCTTTTCTTGATCAAAACCCTTGTTCTCTCTCTAAGACTACTGGCATCAACAACTCTTCAGTCTCTTCTCTGGAATAGTTCTTCAACTCTTTCACTACTCTGCTCGGTAGCTCTTTTACTATTTAATTTTCCAATATCTCTATATAAACATATAGACTCATAAATATATAGGCCTCTATTTTTCCACTTAATCTTATTAATTAGGTTTTCCTTCAATTGTGCTCAGTCATCAAATCATCTCTTATGAACTAATTCAATGTATCTGCAACTTGGTTAAATGGTTAACCTTGCCTCGTGACTTGAACTTTTCTTGGAACACACGACTTACCTTTTTCCACTTAGTCTTCATCTTAGATTTTGAACTTAATTTTTCATGATTGTAGATCTTGCAATAAACTTCGTCTTCATCCTTAGCATCTTCTTGATCTTCATTCCTTTGCGTTAAATTTGTTCTGATTCTTGAATCCAATCTCTGTTCATATTTTGTTCCATGCTCGGTAACTCGGTGACTATCTTCACTCAGTGTCTGACTTCGCTCGCTTACCAACCTTGCTCAGTTGTCAACTTTGCTCGATGAATGTTTTTTTATTTTCTCAGCCAGCTAACACTTCTCATTACTCGGTGACTAGGATGTTCCCTTACCAACTTGACCTCTCTGCTTTACCGGCTTAACAACATCAAATGTTAAGTAAAAACAATTATACCAATATTACCTCATCATTGTTTGATCTTTATTATCTTCCCAATTAACTTCCTCTTTGAATGATATGGCAACTTAATATAAACCAGAAATCAATTGCTTGACATCAATGACAAAACAACAACTGATCTAACCATTATACTTGCTCGTATTCTTCTAAACTCAGTCTTCATCATCATTATCATCGGTTGGTTAAAAATATCTATCTTTGGCATTGATGACAACACTATCAATTGATGATGGTATACTCTAATCTCTATGTACTGTCTTTTCTCCCTCTTAGCGTGTTCATCATCTTTTCCTTCTATCACATTATCTCTCTTACATGTAGTCTCCTTCACTTATGTATTTGTAGACACCTAAATTTGGTCATGTGTATTAATCAAATAAAATGACATCTAATCAATTAAAATGACATTTAATCAAATCAAATGGGACTAAATCAAATCAAAATCAAAGGATCAATTAATAAAGACATCAATTAATTAAATCTAAGCATAAAATGAATTAATCAAAACTATGTAATTGATTTAATCAATTAGTTATATAGTTTAAATCAATAAATCAAATTCAATCCATTCCCTTACATGGATAATTTAATTAATTAATTAAATTAATTTAATCCTAGATTCTTTCAAAAAAGGAGACAATAAATTGAAGAGCCAATGAGAATCAACAATTGAAAGTACATGGATCACTCCAAACTTTGTAATCTCAATCACTCATTTGACCCTTTAACATCCTCACCACTCAATTTGTCTCTTTGTCCCAACCTTTGAGACCAGCATTTAAATGGTCTCTCCATTTGAAACCATTTGAAAGCCTTAAACTCAACCAAGCTTGAATCATGATAAACTTAACTCTACCTCTTACCCTTGGGAAATCCTATAAATACCAAGCATTTTTAGAGCATTACTAATCCTGGACATTCATGAGCAATTACATCTACACTATAGAGAAATCCCTTTGAGATCATAAGCATTTTGAGCATAATAGTGAATTTTGAGAGATAAATTGAGTGAATTGCACAACAATTTGAGGAATTTGAGAGCTAGATTAGGCATATCAATCATCATTTCTCATTCTAGGACTGTCACTAATGAAGATTAAGGCCAAGGGCTTCATTAGCATGCTTAGTTATAGAACCATGGAATGCTTCTTGTTTATGTTAGAATAATTGAGAAGGGGGGGGGAGAATCAGTGGCCTCAAAAATTAATCCAATAATTCAACCAAATCTTTATACCACAAATATAAAACCTCTAGTTATCTTCAGTCCTACAAGATGTATGCCTTGTGTCAATCTAACATATATATATTTCTCGGTGATTATACTATTTAACCTTTTCTTAAGCTTTACCGAATAGGAGTTTATCTTTTCTTAGCCTTTACCGAAATACAGTAAATAACTTAGTGCTTACCAATCAATCCTATTTTAGTAATGTGTAAAACAAAACATCAAATCAATGAACCATATACACATTTGATACATGAATTTTTAACGTGGAAACCTTGTTAAGGGAATAACCACTTGGGACCGGTAACCCAAATTTTTCACTCTTCTGAAGTGAGCTCGGTGAAGATCCAACCCTATTAAAGGTTATAAACACACTATCAAGTGTGACCTTGTTAGAGGATTTAAAACTAACAGTTTATCGCTCGACCTAGCATTCACTATGTTGCCAACATGAAAACCTTTTGATACTCCTTGGGATGTATCTCAATATATTAAGGATTGTTAAATCCCACTCTGTTAAGAGATTTTCTGAATCAATGGTTAAACTGGAATAGTAAATGATCTTTTCATAAATACAACTTTGAATTATAGATTTTTAGATCTATTATAAGTCCATAATACCTCTATGATCAATGTTCTCTTCAATTCCTTTGCTCCACTTCTTTCTACTTGATGAATGTTGTTGCTTCTTTGTTGCTCGGTGTCTGCAGAATTTTTGGCTCTGTCCTTTAGCCTGTATGATCAGATCTGCATGAAGGCTTCTATCTTTACCAGAATTCTCTTCATAATGAATTACTTGTCTCCTTTTATAGACATGATTTTACCATTTCTTGTCCTTCTTATTTTCTTCATTGATCACTTCTTGATCTATAAAGCTCACCATGCTTTCTTTAGTTTTATTCCATAAATCTCTCCTTGTTTTTTGGAATAAAACATGCTTTAAATCTCCTTCTTATATTTAGCTTTTAACTGATAGATAAAAATAAATCAAACAATCAGTTAACTCTAAATATAGCTCCTGCTAGCTAAGTTGTTTTGTCATTTCCTAACTTCAATTCTTGTCGGTCAACACTTCAGTTGTGCTCGGTGACTACTGTAGATAGCTCGAGCATCAACTTCAGTTCTATTTGGTGGAAACTATAGTTAGCTTAGTAATTCTTGCTCGGGTATCACTTGCTCAGGTAACATTGTCCTTCGGTTAACATTGTGAACTTTTGTGCTTGGGGTTCATTGTCTGTCGGGGTTTACTGTAACTCTATGTATATGATTATCGATGATAAAACTTTGTCTCCTCAGATCTTTAAGTGTTGTGACAATATGTGTATGAGAAATCATACCATATCAAGTTGACATCAATGACAATATAATACATTAAATGACTTAATATCTTGGTTTTACTTTCTGTAGCTCGGTGATCATCAACTTTTTCATCTTTAAACATTCAATCAATTATAGTTCATCAATCTCTCACTTTGGCATTGATGGCAACATACTACTAATACAATATGAAATATATCAGTTACAGTTCATCAATCTCTTCCAAACTTATTTTTCTATAACCAATACAAATATTTGACTCTCGGTAAGCTCTTCTAGCTTAGATTTGATTCTTGCAGAGTAATTTTCTTCACTCTTCATTCCCTTCACTAGATAGATGTAGCAACTTCTTATTTTGTCTCTCCCTTTGTTGTAGAATCTCTTCTCCCTTTTCTGGATATTTCTTTGAATCATTCTCTCCCTTTGACTGTTCCTCTCCTTGATGGATATTTCTTTTCTTTTCCTTTGGATCTTCTCTCTCTTTTCTAGATATTTCATATGTATATCTTCATTTAGTTCATCTCTCCATATTCATTAAGTAAATATCTCCCTTTGACAGTAATTCCAAACATATAATATCTTTCTCCCTAATATATTCCTTGAATTTCCTCTCCATCAGCAATTTAGCTCTATAGTAGCCATTAATATCTCTGGTGTTTGGTTCTTATAAGTACCTTCTTGTACATATTTTTCATTTCAGTCCATCTCTTTTCTTGCATCAACATGAATAATCATCTGATAATGTGTAGGTTGATGCAGCCTCCTAGTCAGCTTAGTGACTAGTAGACAAGGGTTGGACCCATAGTCTCTTCCTCAGGTACTCAAATGTATCTTTAGGCAATGGCTTTGTGAATATGTCTGCTAATTGTTCTTTTGATTGCACATATTCTAGTATCACCTCTTTCTCTTGTACTTGTTCCCTCAAGTAATGATACTTAATAGCAATGTGCTTTGTCTTAGCATGCATGACAGGGTTCTTTGAAATGTTTATTGAACTTGTATTATCACTATAGATAATCACTGGATTAAGGATTTCCATATTGATACCTTTCAGCAATTGCTTGATCCAAGCAATGTTAGAGCAATTTGGGCAACAACCACATATTTTGTTTCTACAGTAGATTGTGATATGCATCCTTGCTTCTTACTTATCCATGTGACAAGTTTGTCACCCATAAAGAATGCTCCTCCTATTGTGCTCTTTCTATCATCTATGTTTCCAGCCCAATCAGCATCTGTATATACTTGAAGCTCAAATTTGCCTTCTTTATTATACCATAGACCATAGTCTTCGGTATTATTTAGATATCTCAGAATTCTTTTGATAGCAGTCATGTGTGATTCCTTGGGATTAGTATAGAATCTTGCAATTATTCCAACTGTATGTGCTATATCTAGTCTAGTATGTAAAACATACATGAGTTTTCCAATCATAGATCTATATAGGGTCTGATTTACCTCTTTTGACTTGTCTTCCTTTGTCAGTTTGCATCTGGTTTCCATAGGTGTTCCAACTGGTTTGGAGTCCTCCATCTTGAATATCTTGAGAACTTCTTTGATGTATTTGGATTGTGTGATGTAGTTGCCTGCATCCTGTTGAAGAATCTGTAGACCAAGAAAAAATTTGATCTCCCCAAATATTGACATCTTAAAATCTTTTCTCATTTCATCAGCAAATGATTTGCATAACATATCATTACCTCCAAATATGATATCATCAACAAATATCTCAGCAATCAAAATATTATCATCAATATCTTCTTTTAAATATAGATTATTGTTATCACTTGTTCTCACAAATCCAATATTTATGAAATAAGAGTGATTTCTTTCATACCATGCTCTCGGTGCTTGTTTCAATCCATACAAGGCTTTTTGTAGTCTACAAACCATGTTCATCTTGTTAGGATCAACAAACCCTTCAAGTTGTTCAATGTATACCTCTTCTTCTAGTATTCCATTTAGGAATGCAGATTTGACATCCATTTGGTATACCTTGAATCTTTAGAAAGTAGCATAAGCAAGTAGAATTCTTACTCCTTCTAGTCTAGCAATGGGTGTAAAGGTTTCTCCATAGTCAATACCTTCTTCTTGTGCATACCCTTTACATACTAATATTGCTTTGTTCCTTGTGACTTCTCTATTCTCATTCAGTTTGTTTATGAATATCCATTTGGTACCAATGACATTTTTTCCATTTGGTCTAGGTACTAATGTCCATGTTTTTTTCTTTTCAATCTGCTCAATTTCTTCATTCATATCACTAACCCATTCTTCATTTTCAAGTGCAGTATTGACAGATTTAGGCTCAAAATCACAAATCAAACATCTAGTGTTCAGAGACTTACTTCTTGTTCTCATTCCAGCCTTTTTGTCTCCTATGATCTAGTTATGTGGATGGTGTCTTTTGAGATACTTGGCAAGTACCGGTTTAGATCTTTGTTTATCATTATGATCATCATCTAGACCTTCATTTTGATCTCCATCGCTTCATACATCATTGTTAGCAATTTCATGATTTTTAGTGTTTGCAGTCTGATGCTCGGGTGCATTGTTCTGTCGCTCGATAGAAATACACTATTGCTCGGGTAGAGTGTCAGGTTCTTCACTGTAGACAAAAAATTTTTAGTCTTCTGGTTCCTTTCTTCTTTCCTCATCATTTTTCTCAGCAAATTAATCCACTTTGACATTTGCCCTTTCAATGATTTTGTTAGAGGATTTGTTAAGACATTTATAAGACTTACTTTTGCTAGAGTAACCTAGAAATATTCCTTCATCACCTTTAGAGTCAAGCTTTCCATTTCTTTCATCTTTCAAAATATAACATTCAATTCCAAAAATTCTAAAGTAACTTACATTGGTTGTGTATCCATATCATATATCATAAGGTGTCTTATTGGTGTCTTTCTTCAATTGAACTTGATTTAATGTATAGATAATAGTACTGACAGCTTCTCTCTAGAATGTTTGTGTGATGCCTTTCTCAATTAGCAGTGTTCTGGCACAATCAACAATGGATCTATTCCTTCTTTCAGCAATCCCATTTTGTTGTGGTGTTCTTGGTGCAGAAACATGTCTTTGAATTCCATGCTCATTACAAAAGTTAGTGAATTCTTCATAAATAAATTCTCCTCCTCTATCTGACCTTAAGCATTTTAGTTCCTTTCCACTTTGTTTTTCAACTATAGCTTTATACGATTTCAACATCTTGAATGCTTCTGATTTTTCTTTTAAGAACATAATAGTCATCATTCTAGAATAATCATCAACAAAGAGAATGAAGTATTTATCACCATAATAGATCTTTGTTCTCATTGGTCCACACAAGTAAGTATGGACTAATTCTAGAATAGCATTAGATGTGTAGGTTTTTCTCTTGAAACTAGACTTTGTCATTTATCTTTTTGACAATTCTTACACATGACATGGTCGAGTTTTGATATGCTCGGTAAGCCTCTTACTTTCCTTTTATTTCTTATCCTAACCATGTTGTCAAATTTCACATGACATAACCTTTTATGCCACAACCATATGTCTTCATTTCTAGCCAATAAAAAGGTGATCTTAATATCATCAAGATAGAATAGGTTACCTTTTTTTTATTCACCAGTTCCGTCAACCTTCCTTATTCATTAAAGATCTTTGCCTTTTTGTTCTCAAATGAAACTTAGTGTCATGTGTTATTCAGCTGTGAAACACTCAATAGATTATAGTTAAGTCCTTTCACCCAATATGAATTTTCACATCTGATCAGATTATTTAACATTATGGTTCCTTTACCCTCAACTGGACAAGGTGAGTCATTACCCATTCTTACTGATCCACCATTATAATATTTAAAAGTTTCAAACTTTTCCTTATCTCCAGTCATGTGGTGAGTACAACCACTATCGATAATCCAGACATCATTTTTACTAACCTTAGATATGAGTACAGTTTCAACATACCTTTCTTCTTCATCTGAATCATCCTTCATAGCAACAAATACTACCTCAATATCTTCATCAGATTCGGTGTCAGTATTCTCAGCTTTATTCTCAGCCAAGTAACAAGCCTTCTTTCATTTGTCCTTCTAGTCTTTTTTATCTCTTCTGTCAGATTGTATGTTGCTTTGGTAATCTCGGTCATCACCTTTGTCAAACTTCTTTTCATAAATTTTGTCATTGTTTATGTCTTCTTTTCTCTTGTTAGGACATCTAGCAGAAAAGTGTCCAATCTCTTTATAATTAAAACATACCAATGGTAATTTACCTTTGTATCTACCTTTGCCTCTCTGCAATCTTATAGCCATTAGTGCTTCGATCTTATCAAGTTCTTGGTCATCACTATCACTTTTACTATCATTTCTCATAGTATTTATGACTTGATTTACTTATTTTAAAAGAAGATTTGAATGCAGACTCAATAGTTGGTAAGACATTGTTTTCAAAGTTATTCATCTCAAATGAAATAAGTATACCAATCAAACTATCTAGAGTAACATTGTTATTTTCTACTACTCTCATTTCTTGTATATAAGATACTCTAATAGCATAAACAGGTAGTAAGGTTCTAAGAATTTTACTTACCACTATTTCTTCTTCAAATACACCACCTACTCCTCAAATAGCATTTACAACCTCTTTGATACTGCAGTTGTATTGAGTGATGTTTTCTCCTTCTTTCATTCTTAGGTCATCAAACTTTCCTCTTAGGCTTTCAGCCTTAGCTCTTAGCACATTTTTATCTCCTCCATGTACTAGCTTCAATTTGTCTCACATTTGCTTTACAGTGGTGCATGATTTGACATCTTCAAATTCAACATCGGAGAGTGAGGAACCAAGTTCTATCATCATAGAATTGTGTTCATGCTTCTCTCTTAATTGATCAACTGTCAAAGGTCCAGTGGGTAAAACAAATTTAGTATCCAAGTACTGTGTGACATCATTTCCAATACCTAATAGGTGGAGTCTTATCCTTCTTTGCCATGATGCAAAGTTGTCCTTGTTCAGCTTAGGCACATCCCTTTTTCTCATCTTGTGATCTTTAGCTTGAGTTTTAAAACTCTCTTCCAAGCACACAAGCTCTAATACCAATTGTTAGAATAACTGAGAGGGGGGTGAATCAGTGGCCTCAAAAATTAATCCAATAATTCAACCAAATCTTTATACCACAAATATAAAACCTCTAGTTATCTTCAATCCTACAAGATGTATGCCTTGTGTGAATCTAACTTATATATACTGATCGGTTATTATACGATTTAACCTTTTCTTAAGCTTTACCGAATAGCAGTTTATCTTTTCTTAGCCAAAATATAGTAAATAACTTAGTGTTTACTGATCAATCCTATTTTAGTAATGTGTAAATAAAAACATCAAAGCAATGAACCATATACACATTTGACACATGGATTTTAAACATAGAAACCATGTTAAGGGAAAACCCACTTGGGACTGGTAACCCAAAAATTTCACTCTTCTGAAGTGAGCTCGGTGAAGAGCCAACCCTATTAAAGGTTAAAAACACACTGTTAAGTGCAACCTTGTTAGAGGATTTAAAACTAACAGTTTATCACTTGACCTAGCATTCACTATGTTGTCAACATGAAAACCTTTTGATACTCCTTGGGATGTATCTCAATATAATAAGGATTGCTAAATCCCACTCTGTTAAGAGATTTTCTGAATCAATGGTTAAATTAAAATAGTAAATGATCTGTTCATAAATACAAATTTGAATTGCAAATTTTCAGATCTATTGTAAGTCCATAATACCTCTCTGATCAATGTTCTCTTCAATTCCTTTACTCCACTTCTTTCTGCTCGGTGAATGTTGTTGCTTCTCTATTGCTTGATGTCTGCAGAATTCTTGGCTCTATCCTTCAGCCTGTATGATTAGATATGCATGAAGACTTCTATCTTCACTATGATTTTCTTCAACATTCCTCTCTTCATAATGAATTACTTGTCTCCTTTTATAGACATGATTTCATTGTTTTTTGTCCTTCTTGTTTTCTTCGTTGATCACTTCTTGATCCATAAAGCTCACCATGATTGCTTTAGTTTTATTCCGTAAATCTCTCCTTGATTTTTGGAATAAAACATTCTTTGAATCTCCTTCTTATCTTTATCTTTTAACTAATCAATAGAAATAAAGCAAAAAATCAGTTAACTCCCTGCCAGCTAAGTTATTTTGTCATTTCCTAACTTCAGTTCTCATCGGTCAACACTTCAGTTGTGCTCGGTGACTACTGCAGATAGCTTGGGCATCAACTTCAATTCTATTTGGTGAAAACTACAGTTATCTCAGTAATCCTTTCTTGGGTATCACTTGCTTGGGTAACACTGTCCGTCGATTAACACTGTGAACTTTTGTTCTCGGGGTTCACTATCCGTCAGGGTTTACTGTCACTCGGTGTATATGATTACTGACAAAAAAAGCTTTGTCTCTTCATATCTTTAAGTGTTGTGAAAATATGTGTAATAGAAATCATACCATATCAAGTTGACATAAATGAAAATATAATACATTAACTGATTTAATGTCTTGCATTTACTTTCTGCAGCTCGGTGATCATCAATTTTGTCATCTTCAAACATTCAATCAGTTATAGTTCATCAATTTATTTGTCAATTCTTTGCTTAAATTTAGATTATCTTTCCATAGAATTGATAGCATTTAAACTAATTTCATGAAGTTATTATTCATATATACACAAATGATGCCCACCGTAGGGCTTTGAGCCTCTAACTTCCATTTTTTTTAATCAATATTTGCATGTTTTTGTATCATTTGTTGTTGATTTTTGTATTTTGTAGGTAAAGATGTTAGAATAGGTAGACACCTATTCTCCCAAGAACACCTGCATGCATAACCCTGTCACATGGAAGAAGCAAAGAATAGAAGAAGAAAAATCTATGGAGGCCAAAAGACCAGAGACATCATATGCACATGAAAGAATATATTATTAACAATATGTTTCAATCTGATACAATGAGATGTGAAAAACTCCTTATGAAAAACAAAGAGGTGAATCCTTATAAAAGGAATCACAAAACCCTAAAAGGGAAAACCTAAGGTTAGCTTAAGCAACTAGAGTGAATAGGTGAGTTATTAATTAGATCATAATGATTTAATTAATAACCCAAGAGACTATTACTCTAACACCCCCCTTAAGATAAGCTTAGGGAGAAGCAAAACCTAGGAGACTACTGCAGAAAGCAGGAAAGGAGGGTCCTGGCAACAAGGCCTGATCAGATACCCAAGTACAAGAAATAAACTAGATGAAGGAAACTAAGCCTCCAATCTAGGGAAAGTCCCAAAGAAAGGAACAAGAAAGAGCAAGAAGCATCTCCGAAGCATGAAGTTGTAAACACTGTTAGAAGTAACTGCTAGAACCCCACTAAAAAAGTACATGACCAGGTAGAGAAGACAAAATCTGAAGAGCTAATCAATCAAACCTGGGAAGAAATAGAACCAATAGGAGAACCCCCCCCCCATAATGCTGAACAGGGAGAGGGGTGACAAGAACACTGAAATGCAATGCCAGAAACATCTGCAGAAAGAAGAATCAGGAACACCAATAGTGTAACAAAAGTACAAGCACAGGATAAAGGGCAGTGTCACTGACACATAGCATGGGCTAATGTCATAGAAGGTACACTCACTTGACAAAGATGGATGAGCACAAAATGAAAAAACATCATGACACTTTATAACTAAGTGCGAGTACAAAAAACACACAAGGTGCTCAAAATCCCAGATATGCAAAAGTAGGAACTTTATCATAGTGTGTTTACAGAAAATAAAATGCTACAGAAGCATACAATACTCAGAAGTCAGAAAGAAGAGTGAGCCAAAGGATTAGAAGAAGAGATCCCAGGACCTGTAGGACCCATGTAATCCACCAGAGTGCGAAAGAGAAAAACTCAGAGGAGAAAGAACCTGGAGAAAAATCTAGATAAAATACCCCTGCAACTGAAAAACTCACTGAACCAGCTTTCTGACAATGTCTGGTTTGCCAAAAATAGAGTCCGGATGAGCAAGATATGGCTCTCGGAAGGAAAATCCAAACATTAGACTTTGACAGAAAAAAATACTATCAAAATGGCAGAACCCAAAACCCCAACCTCCATCATTAGAAAGAGCTTTCTGACGATATAAAGAAGTCAGAAAAATACCTCTATATGCTCTAGATAGAGCAAAAACAGTGCGGGAGGGTAAAAAAAGCTCTAGAAATTTCTCAAAAATGGGTGTCAGTTTTCTTTGAGTGAATCAAACTCCTAAACCTACCTATTAAATTCATTTACTCCTTTATATAAATATGTTAGAGCTATTGAGGGTCTGCCTCCCGAGTACATCCTTATGAGGACGGTGAGAGGGAACAACCCAAGTGGGAGACAATGATCTTAGCTATGGTAAATCTGACCCACTATAATAAAAATACATTCATTCTAAAAAGGGTGAGTAACAAATCAGTGTTGAGAATTGTCACCTCCTCTAGTATTCCTTTGGGATTGTGAAAAATCATGTTTTTATGCGTGTGGGGGGGCCTTGTAATGGGGGTATAAAACTCATCATTGGTTTGAATAGAATTTAAAGTAAAACCTAGTTAAGTAGTAAGCTTACCTGTTAGATCCATTATTTACAAGCCAATCTGACCATATGTAGCTTGTTTGGAATTCATTCTTGTTAAAGGCCCATGAAAACGTCCGAGAACATACACTTTGTGTGGTTTTAGGAGTAAAGGAACAAACTTTTATGTGTGTGTTGTGTTTGTTTCTACATTTTTCAACAAGAAAAACATCCTTAAGATATGATCACAAGTTTAAAAAATTTTAAAAATCAATCAAACAGTGACAGACAATATTTTCCTGTTACAGTGACACGTATGAACTTTCCTTTAACGCCTAAAATTGGTTCTATGGCACTTAAAAATTGAAGTAGCGCATATAAATTGTTAAAGCGTGTGTGGTAACCTCCAAATTTGTGTGTACAACTTTTAAGTAGCATGTGCCAACATTTAAACAATGTATACTAAGTTTCAAAGTAGCACGTGGTATCATTTCAGTGAGCGTGTACACTATATTTAAGTAGCACGTATACAACCCAAGTAGCACGTGCAGACTGAGAAAGTCAAACTGTGGGTATTTCCTGAGGGTTTGGAAACATTTTGATTACATATTTAGATACCCTTTTCATATTTCTCTCCATTTGTAAATTTAATTGGACATAATCCTCTGATTTTTAAATTTTCAAATTTATGAAGAGGATCAAGTCATAAGGTGGTTTCCAAACTTTCAACATTTGTGTTAATGTTGGCCTTCACTAGGTCTCATTATATTCAAAACACCTTATTGCCGAACGATACATACCTTTGACAAGACTTTCCGGGTCATCAACCTATTTCCTCACATTTAGCCATTGAGGCGAAAAAAGAAGCAAAACCTATTGACATGGTCTTCCCATGTTGCCTGGATCCCAATTTGATCAACCATGCCAACAATGAAAACTTAAATGACAACTTAAATGATGAGAATCATGAAAACCACAACAAAGGAAATAGGGAAGGGGGAAATGGAGGTGTGAACCAAAATGACCATAACCTAGGTGGTGGAGGAAATGTTCAAGATGATGAAGCCACTGCGAAATGAATAAATGAAGCCATACAAAATCCCCTTTTCATGAATGTTATGAAAAAATTGTTATAAAGGGATAAAGAAAAGTACTTCCTTGACCTAGCCCAATCAGGGATCAAATTACCTCATGATTATGATGTAAACAAATTGAGGAAGAAGGAAGAAGAGGATAATCCAATTTCCCTAATGAATAGGCAATTTAAGTTATTTCAAATGCAATTGGAGAGCTTGAAACAAATGGGGGTTCCTAAACCTTTTTCAATCAAAGCATTATGTCCTTTCCCATTTGACAAATCCCTCATTATGGTGTCATTTCCTACTAATGTAGTTTTTCCCAAGTACTAAAAATATGAGGGGACATACGATCCGCATGATCACCTATGGGAATTTTGTGCATTGAGCTTGGAGTTCATGCATGACACCACTTATTTAATGCGATTATTTCCAAGAAGCCTTAGAGGAATAGCGATGGAGTGGTTTTCTAAACTACCCTTTGGTATTCGTACTTTTGAAGAATTAGCTTCAAAATTTGTGACACATTATTCCTATAACATAAAACATGAAGTCACAATGATTAACTTATGCAATACTAAACAATGTTATGGAGAAGGGTTCTTACTTTTCCTAAAAAGATGGAGAGCGGTATTTGCTCGATACCCCCAAAGTATCCCCGAAAAGGAAAAGATGGACATTTTCATAAACAACTTGAATACAAAAATGAATTATCATTTGAGATTACAATGCTCATGTTCTTTCCAAGACCTAATTTAAAATGGAGTCACAATGGAAGAAGTGTTATTGAAAAGTGGAGAAATAAAACTTTACAAAGACAACAAAAATTCCAATAATCACAACACTTCTAACAACAGCAATAATAGAGCTCCTCCTAATAACAATCGGTTTTGGGTTAATAACACTAACAAGGGTTTGGTAAATGATGGAGTTGTGGAAGTAAACAACTTAAAATCCACTCCCTTCAATATCACGCAAGGATCAAACCAAGCTAACAATGTGAATCAAGCACCTAATGTTCCATTCAATAACAAAAAAAAATTTGGGAATAACCAAGAGGATAACAAGCCTAAACCCTTCTTTTCTCCATCACCTAGAAGGAAATTCACACCCTTGGGTGAACCTCTTGAAAATGTGTTGAGGACCCTCATTGCAAATAAAATTATTGAACTGCCTAAATCTCGACCCTATGAGTCACAAGTGAAATCGTCATGGTGGAGTGATTTGAACCATAGTGAATACCACCGGAATAGAGGGCACAAGACAAATGATTGTATGCGATTGAAATATGTGGTATAAGACCTCATAGATAATGGAGTGATCAAAGTGGAAGGACCCCAAAATAATGAAGATCACATGACCTTCAAAACACCTTTCTTCAAACATGACAAAGGGGAATGTTCAAATACTAACAATAATGGAAATAATTCAAGGGGTAACAGCAAAGTCAACTTTACCCATAGCTATGATAATATTATCAATGCCCTGTCAGGACATGAAAATACTATCAATGTTGTGGTGGTAAAGGAACAACCTAGTAAAGAAACCTCTAATGTTGTTATTAGGGGGCAAGCAGCAAGGAGCTATTGAAAATTTCACCTAATCATAAGGAAATCTTGGAGAAAGCTCTTGTGGAAACAATTGTTCTTAAAAACTTGAAGGAAGAAAGGTTTCAAAACATGGTGGGTCATCTTATTGCACCTAATTTTCTATCCTTTTCTGAGCAACATGAAATGTCTATAAATCATCCTCAAAACCTCCCATTGCATATAGAGGTCTTGATCCAAAAGCACTGTGTCAAAAGAGTCCTCATTGTTGGAGGAGTTGGACTAAACATTTACACCTTAAGTCTAGTTGAAGCTCTAGGGTTATCTGAATCATCCATTGATACAAAGAAGGTAATTATTATCAAATCTTATGATGAGGAGGAAAGGTATTCCAAAGGAATGGTGGTTTTTCCCATTCAAGTGGGCCTAATCAAAAAGGATATTGTTTGTTAAGTCCTAGATATGAATTTGTATGCCTCCTTTCGTGATTCGTGGTTCCCAAGCTTTCCAAAGGTGAGGGTTAGTAGCAAAGGTTTTACAAATGATATAAATCCAATACACATATACTACTAAAATGAATAACTTGAAGCATAACCAATAAAATGTACAAGCAAAGAAAGGAAAACAAATGAATGCAAACCCCAAAGTGCTTGAAGTTTCTATTGTCTCTCTCTACTCCTTCTGAAATGT
>MU223281.1:703722-716791 GCA_018584345.1 Thuja plicata | reverse complement strand
ATTCTTTTTTATTTAGAATTGCTTTATTGAATGAAATTAAATTAATTTAATTGGAAGAATTTAATTAGTAAGTTTAAATATTTGAATTTAAACTATAGTAAATTGAGTTTAATTAATTAATTAATGGTAATTAATCCATTAAGGTCAATTAATTAAATAAAATTAACTATTTAATTAATTTTGGGAATTTGATTAGATGATTTGGGAAATGAATTTAGAAAAAAATAGATGATTAATTAATGATTAAAAAACCATTAATTAATAGATGAAAATTAGTATTTTTAATGTAAAGTTGCAAGCCTGTCCATTTTCGGGTGTCTACATTTGCCCCTCTTTGATGCGATGTGACTTGTCGCAGTGTGTCAAAGAATTTTCAGATTTGATCATGCCCCAGCTTGCCCTAGTGATAGCAAGTGGACTATATGCCCCCTCAACAAATTAAGCATAGAAAATGTGTCAGATGAGCATTAATTTATTGAAAATGTGAATCACTATATGATGATGATGAATACATTCCTATGTTAGTTATGATGTTTTTGATGATGGATGCACTGATTATATGATCTACTATGCACATGTTTTGATTTTTTCTTATGCAATAAATGATTGCAATCTACCATGCACAAAATATCTGAGTAATGCATGTGTTAATTAGAAAGAAGTTAGTTTGGAAAGATGTTCTCTAAGATTGATCTAATAGAATGGAATGATAGAAAGGATTTTTGCTTTTTTTTTCTTTTTTTGATAGATATGAATTGATAGAAAGGATGAGTGTCCCAAGTTTCTCCCCCTATTTCCAATATTTGTCATCATTGTATCTTTTTTTGTATTTTCTAAAATTCCAAAGAGAGTCCAATATATCCAGATCACATACCACCTGGATACTGCCACGACGTCTTGATAGTGGAAGGAGTAGAGAGATTGAACAGAAAGAGAACCTAGTGCACCCAAATATTGACCATTTGAGTTCAGCTATGTTTCCTCTTTGAAAAGAAAGAGAACCAAAAGCACCCAGATATTGACCATCTGGATACCGCTTTGTCCTCTGAATTAACTAAAGCAAAGAAACCAAGATAGAACTCCTATGCACCCAGAGTCCATCTTGATAACACTGCGAGCTCTTGATTCTGAAAGGGAAAGCCAAAGCAAATAAGATAGAAATCCTACGCCCCTAGAGTCCATATGAATAGCATCGTGAGATCTTGATTGCAACATAAAGGGAAAGATCATAGAAACCAAGATAGAACTCCAACACACTCAGAGTCCATCTGAATAGTGTTGTGAGCTCTTGATTCTATAAACCAAACAAACAAATAAAAGAGAAGGAATGTCCAATTATTTCCTAGGGTTAAGCTCAGATCGAGGAACTGTGCGGCTTCCAAATAAGTGACAGTGCCTATCGCATTTATCCTAAATCATCATGGCCCTAAAATCGAAGTGAACATTCAATAGATAGCAATCAAAGAAAATAAGTCATGATCTGTCATAGCTACTCTCCTCACATGGTGGATCTTGGAGTAGCGTAAGAACATAACTGCAAAATCTAGAATGACATCTGACCGACTTGACTGACCTAGTCAACATTTTTGGATGGTTCCTCGATGCAGTTGGATTCTCTTGATTGGCTCAACTCTTTGGATAGGCTCGATTGGCTTGATTGCTTGAGTGTGTCTAGTTTCAATAATAGATTACTCGTATAAGACTGACCTGTCTAGTTTGAGCGTATCCACCACTATGTAAGACGATTGATATGATTTGATTGATTGATTTTGATCATGTTGGTAGCTGATCAAGCTATGTCAGATGTGCCCCATGTCAGTTCGCAAAGCTCATGATTGTGACAATTGATAGCTTGGCTTGGTTGCCAGTTGCTTTCTGATTGATTTGATAGCTTGATAAAGTTGTGTCAGATGAGCCCAATGTTGATTCGCAAAGCTCATGATTGTGACATTTGATTGACTGGGTGTGATCGCCCTTTGCTCTCTTGATAACCGAGTTGGTTTTATTGCTTGGGATTTTGCAATTTTTTTAATGTTTTTGATGAAGATGATTTTCTCAGATCATTCTGATCTTTTTAGGATTTTTGATGAGTTTTCTAATTTTTTGGATTTTTTTAGGACATTTTAAATCGCCCCCTAGTCTGGTGGACCATTATTAACCATGGGTAAGTGCTTGGTTCTTAGAGGGGAGTGTGCTTCTAGATATAGCTTGGGTAGTCAGTCTTGCATTTGAAATGTGCTCAAGCTTTTGATCTTGGAGACATTGATGGTGAAGCTAGATTTAAACACTTGGTGCCTGTTTTCCAGGTTTTCACCAAGGTACCTACTCAATAGCGCCTGTTTGCCAGGTTTTCACTGAGAGAGTGATTTTGTTTCTCTTTAATTTTTTCTTTTTTTTGCTTTTTTGATTTTTTATTTGTTTTTTGTTTTGGTTGTCGCCAAGGCGCCTCATTTCCAGGTTTCACCAAGGTAACATTTTGTATTTTTTTATTTTTTTGGTATTTTCTAGATATGTAGATAGGTGCCTTAACCATAGAGACCTCAAGGGTAGAACCTCTTGAGGTGCATGTTGTTGATGTATCCAGGGAACTGATCTCCTTCTGGTGTCACCAGTATGAATGCCCCACTCTGAGTAGAGCTGACAATGACAAATAGTCCTAGCCAGTTAGGCTCAAACTTTCCTGGTTTGACTCTCTCTGCTTGATTCTTCAGATTTTCCATGAGGACAAGGTCTCCTACCTCAAATTTCCATGGCTTCACCTTATTGTGATAGTTTCTTCTAAGGCAATTCTGATAGCCTTGTAAGTGGTTGAAGGCATGTTGTCTCCTTTCATCTAGTAAGTCCAGTTCACTAAGCCTTGCTACTCTATAGTCTTCATCTGAAACTAGGTTCTTTAATGATATCCTCAAGGATGGGATTTCCACTTTGAGGGGTAATACCGCCTCTGATCCATAGACTAGGGAGAAAGGAGTGGCTCCTATAGGTGTTCTCACGCTAGTTCTATATGCCCATTGTGTGGGACTAAGTTGTAAATGTCAGTCTCGTCCTGATTCGTTCATTGTATTCTTAAGGATTTTCAAGATTGTCTTATTTGTAGATTTGGCCTGGCCATTCCCTTAAGGATAATAAAATGAGGAGAACCCTTTCTTGATATGGAACTGTTCGCATAGCTCTTCAACATCCTTGTTCTAGAAAGGTGTACCATGATCTGTCAGGATAGTTTGAGGGATCTCGTATCGACAGATAATGTGGTTAAGTATGAACATTGATATTTGCTTTCCTATTATGTAACTGAGAGGAATTTCTTCCCCCCACTTGGTGAAGTACTCTATTGCTGCTATGATGTATTTGTGTCCATTTGTTGAAGAAGGTGTAATTTTACCCACTAGGTCAAATCCCCACATGGAAAATGGCAATGGTGATGTGATATGATTTAGTTCCTGGGCTGGTGCATGGATGAGGTCTCCATGAATCTGACACTGTCTACACCTTTGTACATGTTTGTGTGCATCTATCTCTATTGTGGGCCAATAGTATCCCATGCGGATGATCTTCTTAGCTAATCTGTTGCCACCTCCGTGGGTTCCAAAAATTCCTTCATGTACCTCGTACAAAGCTTTTTGGGATTCTGTAGAAGTGAGACATTGTAGTAGCGTTCTATCTAGACTTCATCTATATAAAGTAGTTGAGAGGATGGTATACCTAGATGCTTGGTGGATGAGGGTCTTTCTCTGGTTCCTAGACAAGTTGGGAGGTAAGACACTGTTTTGGAGATAGTTATAGACATTTTGGTACCATGGGGATTCAGGACCAACAAGGATGCATGTTGATTCTGTGATGGATGCCTGGTGTGATGGCACCAAGAGTTGCTCTACTAGAAATTGGAATCTTGTTTCATTGCCTGGCATATCAATCAATGATGCTATGGTAGCCATCGCATTTGTAGCTTTGTTATGTGCTCATGGTACTTGCTTGAAGAAGACGTAATGGAATTTGGTGCGTAGTATTTCCATCTATGCTCTATATGGTATGAGCTTCTCATCTTTGGTCGTCTAATCATTGTTGACTTGACTGATGATCAACTGCGAGTCTCCAAAGACCTTAAGGTTCTTGATTCTCCATTGAATTGCTATCTTTAGACTGATGACCAGTGCTTCATATTCTGCTATGTTGTTTGTGCATGATAAGTTGAGTCTGAAGGACTTTGGAGTTGTATCATGATCTGCAGTGATAAGCACTATCCCTGCCCCCGCACCATGGTTCGTGCATGACCCATCAAAATAGAGTTGTCATACCTCGATTGCTGATTGTAGTGTCATAATAGATTCATTAGGAAAGTTGGAAATAATAGGCTAATGGTCCTGAATGGGTACCTCTGCCAGTTGATCCACGATCACTTGCCCTTTGATGGCCTTTTTGTCTATGTACTCAATGTCAAACTCACTTAAAATCATTACCCACTTTGCAATTCATCTGATGAGCGCTACTTTTCTTAGGAGGTACTTTAAAGGATCAATATGTGTGATCAAGTTGGTTTGGTGACTCAGCATATAATGTCTCAGCTTCTGGGAAGTGAAAACAACTGCAAGGCATGACTTTTCAATTGGCATATAGTTGAGCTCATATCCTACCAATGTTCTACTTAGATAGTAGATGGCCCTTTCTTTACCTGTGTCATCATTTTTTGCCAAGAGTACACCTAATGCTAACTCTGTTGCTACAATATATAGAAGCAATGGTCTACCTTGGACTGGTGGCACCAATATAGGAGACTTGAGGAGGTAGTCCTTAAATATTTGGAATGCTTGTTCACATTGCTCTGTCCATATGAATTTGATGTATTTGTGCAGTAGATGTTGGAATGGGTGGCACTTGTCTGTTAGCTGAGCTATGAAGCGCTTGATTGATTGGAGCCTTCCTTACAACCCTCTTAGTTGCCTCAGGTTTGATGGTGGAGGCATGTCCAATATTGATTTGACTTTCGCTAGGTCTACTTTGATTCCTCTATGTGACACTATGAACCCCAGTAGCTTTCCTGCTGTGACACTGAATGCACATTTCTTTGGTTTTAGATGAACCTTGAATTCCTGCATTCTGTCAAAGATTGGTCCCAATACTTGTAGATGATCTTTGTGAAGCATTGATTTGGCTCGTATGTCATCCACATAGTCTTCCATTATTTTGTGGATGAGATCATGAAATATAGTTGTCATAGCCCTTTGATATGTTGCTCTGGCATTCTTTAGACCAAATGGCATGACATTCCAACAATATGTCCCCCAAGGATGTGTGAAAGATTTTTTGTGTTGGTCCTCTGGTGTGATCCTTATCTGATTGTATCCAGAAAAGCCATCCATGAGTGATAGCATTTGATGTCCAGCGGTTAGATCTACTATCATGTCAATGTTAGGTAAAGGAAAATCATCCTTGGGACAAGCTAGGTTGAGATCTCTAAAGTCTGTGAAAATCTGTATCTGACCACTGTGCTTTGTAACTGGTACCAAGTTACATATCCATTCTGCATATGGTATTAGTTGTATGAACTTGGCATCTAGGAGCTTTTTCAACTCTGCCTTGACTAGCAATGCAACATGGGGATGCATCTTTCTCAGCTTCTACTTGACAAGTTTGGCATTGGGTAGCAATGGGAGATGGTGTAGCACTAGCTCTGGATCTAACCCTAGCATATCTGAGTAGGACCATGCAAAATTGATCATCCTTGCTTCAAATAATCCAATAAACTGTTCTCGCTCCTCAAGGGTGAGTGATTTTGCCAAGTATATGTTCTTTGGGTTCTTGTCATCTCCCAAATTGACTTCCTTTGTTTCTTCTGCTAATAATGTTGATTTTTCCTCTGTCAAGGGGAGGAAGTCCTTCTTTCCATCTTCTAGCGCCTCAGTGAGGTTTTCACTAGAACAT
Organism: Thuja plicata; assembly: GCA_018584345.1. NCBI lineage: Eukaryota > Viridiplantae > Streptophyta > Pinopsida > Cupressales > Cupressaceae > Thuja > Thuja plicata. The sequence continues at coordinate 710,872 of MU223281.1, read as the reverse complement.
ATGTCTTGTCTTAGCTTTTTATCATTCTTTTATTCTTTTTTCTTTTGTGGACTGGAAAGGGGAGATGCCTCCCCGAAATATGCTGCTCTATCAAGGTCAATGGAGAAGCATGCCTTGTGGTCTCCTCATGGAATCCCTTCCCTAAGCCCCATGAAATCATAAATAGCCTCATCATTCTCAAAGACATCTAAATCAGGGGGTCCTTATTGATCCCACTCTATTAGCTCCAAGTGTACAAGACAGATACTTTCATGGTTTTCTGACTATGGTTGACTAAAAGGGACTACAAATATGGTTCCTACAAAACTAGACTGTGATGTGGATGCACCACTTGAGGTTTGATAAATGACATGCTTATCTATGCAGGGTTGTTTGACAATGGACAGATGGTCAAATAAGTCTTCTAGGTTTATGATAGTGTCTGGCCGAGGGGAATAATCTAGGATCGACAGTTCAAAGTCGTGAAAGGATCTCCACTCATACTCATGGGAGTCAGTCTCAATAGAGTGATCATCATATGTCTCACTTCCTTCATTATCATCGATTGCTATGTGGATCTCTATTTGGGTTTGTGTGGTTCCCTCTTCGGTCGGAAACAATTGTGCTAATATGTTGCTTATCAAGACATGTTCTGTGTTGCACCCCCGGTACATCTCTCCTATGTGTTCCTGATTGACTTGGATGTTTTGGATCATAGTACTTGTTCTTTTTTGTCCATAACCCAACCCTCTCATATTTCCTTGGGTTGGAGGGAGAGACAATTCCATTATGCCCTGTTGTCTTTCCCCCAGGCCAGTTGTACCATCGTACCCAAATCTTTGTAACATTGTATAACCATTACCATTGTTCAACAAGGGTAGGGTTTGTCTGATTGTTTCTTGTAGGTCTTGGTATAAATAGGTACTGATATCTTGTTCAAATGGTTTTTCTTCCGCTATGTCTCCCCATTGAATAAAGGTTGTGGGAAGACATCTGAATAAAATAGGTTGTGGAGTTTCTGTTGTAATAATAGGTTGTGGCATGCCATAAGTTCTCAGGCTCTTAGGCATGTGCGTGATGGTGAAAGCCTCTTCATATCTGTACTCACCACATCCTTTGCCGGTGATGGATATTTTGCCTGCTTTCTGTGTGACATACTTAAGATTTGAATCTGAAGAGGAGGGAATACTTGCGTCTTGGTTAATGACTATCTTTCCTGTTGTCCATGTGACATCCTTGGGATTTGAATCTGAAGAGGATGGGATTATTGCATCTTGTTTTGAGGGTGCCTAGTTATCAGTGTTGATTTGGATAGCATTATTACAGTATTGGAAAGGATTGGGATCTCCCTCTATGATGATTTCCTCTCCCTAGTGTGGGAACTTGATGCATTGATGGTATGTCAAAGGTACAGCTTGCATTTCATGTATCCAGGGTCTCCCTAGTAGGATGTTGTATCCTAACTCAAGTTCTAGGATCTGGAAGGGAGTGTTTTTGACCACTGGACCGATACGGACAGGTAGAATGATATAACCTTTAGAGGACCTTTCCTCTTCATCATAAGCTCTGATATTTATTCTCCTTGTGACATCAATGCTTGATTCTGAATAGACCATTTGCTTGATTAACTTTAGAGTATAGATGTTTAACCCAGCTCCACCATCAATAAGGACCCTACGGATAGCACTTTTGTGAACCTGGACAAGTAAGTGCAAAGGATCATTATGCAAGGGTTTATGCAGTGGCACATCACGGTCCGTGAATGTGGCATGTTTGTTAGCAGCTATATTGTTAACCATTATTTGGAAGCTCTTGGGTGTTATGTCCCTTGGGACAGCTGGATTCTAAAGGGGTTGGTCAAGTTCTATTTTATGCTGTGGAGATATGTGCAATAGGTTAAACATGGAGATCTGGGTAGGTGTACACTTTAGTTGATCCACTATGCTTGGTTGTGGATCTAAGTTTGCTTTAGGATTGGTAGATATAGATAATGAGGATGGTACTCCTTACAAGATGACTCTGGTGTGATGCTTTGTTACAGCACATTTATTACCTTGGTCTTTGATAGTGATAGTAGCCACATGACTATCTGAAGGATTGAGGAAATTTATAACATTATCACTGTTGGCATATGTATAGTTAACTTGTTTTGTCTGTCCACCAGACCCGGAGGATTTTTCCTTGCTATGATCATGAAAGGTATCATTAAAGATAGTGTGATCAGTTGTGCCTTTGGTTTGGGTATTTGTCACATCGATGACCCCTATGTCAATCAGGTCTTGGATAGCGTGTTTCAATCGGTAATAGTTGGATGTGTTATGTCCTTTCACCCGATGAAACTCACAGAATTCCTTGTCATTATACCACCTTGGTTTGTTTGCATCCTATTCAAAGTCCCTAATTTTTGGGAGAGTGATAGTGTTTTAATATATCAACTTGTGTAAAGTTGATTCAATTGGCTCTCCTAATAGTGTGAAATCTCGTTGCCGGAATTGAAACCATGGTCTGCGTTGATTCTGTTGCTGACTATTTGACACAGCGGCCGCTTGTACAAGGGAGGTTGGTTTTGGGTGTATGCATGTTGAGTGGGCCCTATGGGTTTTTGGTTGTCCATAGGTGCACCTTGCAGTGACACCTTGGGTTGTGCATAGTTGACTGTCTTCACATCAATGACACCATCGCTAGTGACATTTTTGTTTTTGTTCCACCACTTAGCTTTGTCTGTTGCATTTTTGTTTGTATTTGTTTGTGTTGGATCTATAAGGATTCCTCATTTGACTAAGTTCTACTCATAATGAACTCCTTATTCGATGAGTTTTCTAAATTTCGGAGCTAACTATAACTCTGTTCTGAATGACATGTCTGGAATTAGATTGTCAAAAAACATGACTATTAGGTCTTGTTCGGGCACATCATATGTTATGTGGTTTTCCACATTCCTCCATCTCTATAGAAACTTCACAAAAGAATCTCCATCCTTTTGTTTGATATCACAAAGGTCCTTGATGCTTACCTTGCACTCAATGTTATGATGGAAGTGAGCTATGAACTTTTCATCTAGTTCTCCCCAAGACTGAATGCCATGAGGTAAATGTGAGAACCATTCCATTGCTGGTTCGGCCAAGCTTTGTGGGAATAGTCACATTAAATATGTCTCATCATGGGTGACTTTGACACAACTAGAAAAAAACTCTCGGATATGTTCAATAGGGTTGGTATTGCCCCTATATTTGTCAAATTTTGGTACCGAGAAGTGATTTGGGAATGGAGACATGTGGAGAGAATGGTCAAGGGGTATGGGTATAAATCCTCTATGGTTTAGGATTTAATTTTCCCCTGACTTTGCATATCCATTATTTGGGTTTGAAGGGTTTGCATTTGTTGCATTAACATGTCTGTTTGATATTGAGGTTGGTGTGTGAGGACGTTCCTCTGTGTTGTAGTGGGTATGAGGTTGTGCCTCTGTGTCCCTTGAGTAGAGACATAGGATTTCATCTTGGGGACTTGATATTGATTTCCCACTGAGTGATTTGTAAATGGAGGCACATCAGTAGCCCATGATGGGTTTTGATTCATTTTCTGTTGTGATTGAAACTGGGGTTGATACTGTTGGGGTTGATATTGTTGCTGCTGAGGTTAGGGTTGAAACTGGGGTTTCTATTGCTGAGGTTGGAGTTGAGGCAAATGAAGTTGGGTTTGTTATTTTGGAGGTTGGATTTGAGGCAACTGAAGCTAGGTTTTTTTTTGCGGGGGTTGGATTTGAGGCAACTGAAGCTGGGGTTGCTATTGCGGGGGTTGGATTTGGGGCAACTCTAACTGGGGTTGTTGTTGCGAGGGTTGGATTTGAGGCAACTGAAGCTGGGGTTGCTATTGTGGGGGTTGGATTTGGGGCAACTAAATCTGGGGTTGTTGTTGCAGGGGTTGGATTGATGTCAAAATGGGCAAAGGTGTAGCCTTGGGTGGGCATTCACTATAAGTTGTACTTGCAGAGATGGATCCCTGTGGGTATGAAGTGTTGATCCCAAGACTAGTATGAATTGATTGTAGTAGCGGCATAGTTTCATAATAGTTTGTGTTTGATGTAGGTTGAGAGCTTGATGGCCCTGGTCATGTGACCAAAGGTGGGAACATACTAGTAACCACAGGTGCACTCAGTTGCGAGCCTGTCATGTTTTGAGTGGAAGCTGTGCTGGCCTAGTTCGTGTCATTGGTTTGACTGGGTACCGTCTACATCAAAGTGGGTAATACCAATGGTGGGAAGATTTGAGAGACAACAAGAAATATCTAAGGAGGCTGAGTAGTGTTTTGACCTATGAGAGGGTTTTTAGGCCATATGGTTGATACACTGAATTCAGCGGGGAGTTTGACTCCCTTCTTTATCAGCATGGCTAAGAAGCGTTTGAGATTCCTCTCTACAACAGCGTCAACTACTTGTGTGGAATAAGCATCTTTCTCTATATCCTCTAGTTCCTCTTTTGTGACATTTTGGAAAAGAGCTGCCTCATGGGGTTGTTCAATGAACATAGTAGAACTGGTGTTTACAAAAGGATCGTTCTCTTGCTTTGTTTCCCAAGTGGGGAATCGGTTGATATATGACTCATCAGGTTGTGTTCTAGCCTTAGACCTTATGTAAGGCCCTCCATGAGGTGTTTGAGACATAGTGTAGTCCAGGTTTTGTAACTAAAACAAGTGATATAAAGCAAACAAGGAAGAAAAATCCTTTCTAAGGAAGTCCGAGTTATGTTTTGGACAAGGGTAATTCTAAGGACAGATTTTGATATATCTTGATCTCAAAGTGGTGATGATGTAAAAAGATAGGATTTTGTCGACCTTTGCCTTGGAAAAATTCACTTTGATAAAGATGATGATGTTTGATATGATGAGATCAAGGTATTTCAAGTTTGAGCTTTCGAACTAACAATGTTTTAGACAATAATCGTGCTTTTCAGAGAAGGGATGATCTTTATTGTTTAGATATTCATAGAATATTCTTCACATTTCCCTGGGATAGACACTAGTTTTAGACACCAAATGAAGAGTTATTTCAAGGCTTTTAGGTCAAAATAGGAATAAAGTATCTCTAGTCAATTGCGGTACAACTCCACCAATTGTGGTAAAGTAAATGGTCGATTGCGGTAATAAACAAGATGATTGCGAAAATAAATAAGTTAACTATGGCAAACTTCCTTCAATTGCAGCACAATGTAGGCAATTGCGGTAAAAGAGAAATAGTCTCAAAAAGACTAAAAGATGGGTATCACTGCTTGACAATGTTGAAATTTTTGGAACAATGCTTCTGATTTGCAAGACAGTTAATGTTTGACAACCCTAGACTTTAACACATTTGACTCGTTTTGACAGTTTGGATGTTTTATTTTGCATTTTCAAAAATTGATCAAGGAAACAAGCACAATAGACACTGTGTTTTGAAGAATGAAGACTGACAATGTGTATATTCTATAAATTTTTAAGTTGCAAGGTTATCACGAGGTCTCAATAATGAATAGTCAGATTAATCTCGGTCAATGGCTTCAAAATACAATGTTATAGGCCCAATGCTTGAATGTCTGTTAGCTCACACAAAAATTGTCACACTACTAGGACACGAAGGTCCAAGACGTAGGTGCCCATGTTTTCACCGTTTCCAAGTATTGCTGTCATGGAGTGAAGATCTCTTTCACTACACAAATACCATGGGACACATATGTTGGGGATCTTGGGGGGGAATTCTGCAACCCCTTGCACTATAATAAGGTACATGTTTGGAGGTAAAATGGGTTGGCCTCTAATTAATCAAGGTTGTAGTAAGGGTCTGTGGTGTCTCTCCAATTGGTTTGTAAGTGTGTGACTCACTTAAGAGCCTAGTTGATCTCGTTGGCTCCTTAGGGATATTCACCCAATCCAGACTATTACCAACACACCTCGCCCAAGCTTGGATAGATAAGACAAAACTTTGGTTCATGCCTTATTTATATACCGATCAGAAGGATTACCGATTTAAGGTCATTCTCCAAGGAAGAAGCGCATTCCCCAGACAGGCCTTTCTAAAAAGTATAAAGGTTTCTAATCTAACAGATTGTGCAAGTGCACCCAAAACTCCAGACACAAGGTAAATCAATTAAACTCCAAAATTTTAAAATGTGAACTAAGCTACACCACCATACAAACACCAATGTTCAATTTTAATCCCAAAAGTAGGTGTTGATTGCTTGTTCAATTTTAATGCACCAATTTGAGAAATTTTTTGTCTTGTTCAATTTTAGTCCCCACATCAATTTTAAGCCCAAATCTGAAGTGTAAAAAGTGAGATGTTTGACAAACACTGTTCTTTTTAAACCCAAATTGACAAGTGGATTCCTTTTAGTTTTCTTTGCTTAAATAGGTTAGTATAAAAAAAAAGGATTTTTTTTGTTGCAAATGAGAGTATATGTAACTTTGAAACAATGAATGATACTTACCAATAACTTACCCTTCCTGTTCGTGGGAACCCGTCATCCTGCAACAAAATAAAGAAAATATCAGATCTTCAGATTGCGAGGTAAAGAATTTTGGCCCTGATGTGCAATTTTGCAGGCAATTACAGTAATGCACAAGCAATTGCGGTAAATAACAGGTGATTGCGGCCTAGAAATATCAATTGCGGTAAAACACTTTCAAGTGCAGTAAAGCATAATCAATTGTTGTCTGGATTGGTCAGTTGCAATCTAGATCCATCAATTGCGGTACAATTCTTCTAATTGTGATACCAGTGGATCAATTGTGGCAAACTGTAGAAAAACCAAAGACGCAGAAAATCACAAAAAATAAATGCAAAAACCTACAATCGATTGCGGTTCAGTTTTGTCGATTACGTCAAAATACCAGCAATTGTGAAATAACATAGATATCAAAAAAAATATAGATTTTTGGATTTGCGACCGTACGGCTATGGTTGATCAATTCTATTTGTCATCTGCAAGAGATAATTGGGTTGTTTTTTCACGTCGGGTTCACCAAAATGTACACCTCCTTTCATGATTTGTAGTTCCCAAGATTTCCAAAGGTGAGGGTTAGTAGAAAAGGTTTTACAAATGATATAAATCCAATACACAAATACTACTAAAATGAATAACTTGAAGCATAACCAATAAAATGTACAAGCAAAGAAAGGAAAACAAATGAATGCAAACCC
>MU223281.1:674317-703485 GCA_018584345.1 Thuja plicata | reverse complement strand
ATATAGGAATTGGGGATGAAATGAATGGTTGAGATCAATCCCAGAGATAGGGAGATGAACGGTTGAGATCAAAGGGAATTGGAGAAGCCATCAGTAAACTCCACCTCTTCAATTTGTAAAGAGGAGACAAAGTTTGGTTGACTGAAGAGCTAATTGTGATTTACCTTTTTCAACTGAAGAGGTGGGTGAAGTTACCCATGTGGACTAGAGAGATGGGTGGAGTAACCCATGTGATCTGATTGGAGTTATCTCTTTGAAGATAAATGAATATTTAATTAAAGTTTTCAACATGTGAGATAATTGAATTCTTTTTGATTTAGAATTGCTTTATTGAATGAAATTAAATTAATTTAATTGGAAGAATTTAATTAGTAAGTTTAAATATTTGAATTTAAACTATAGGAAATTGAGTTTAATTAATTAATTAATGGTATTTAATCAATTAAGGTCAATTAATTAAATAAAATTAATTAATTTTGAGAATTTGATTAGATGATTTGGGAAATGAATTTAGAATAAAATAGATGATTAATTAATGATTAAAAAACCATTAATTAATAGATGAAAATTAGTATTTTTAATGTAAAGTCACAAGCCTGTCCATTTTCGGGAGTCTACAGAAGTTAACTTATAACATCTTGTTAGGGAGGTCGTGGATTCATGAAATGCAAGCGGTGCCTTCAACATATCACCAATGTATCAAGTTTCCATATATGGGTAAGGAAACTACTATTGTAGGAGACTCAAATACCTTTCAATATTGTAACATTGTGAAACCTATACATGAACTATTTATTCCACATAATAGAGAAAGAGCCACTTCTAGTGAAACCATTGAATAAATTAAAGAAGAAGGTCCTAGTTTGAAGTTGAATGCTAATTCTACCTCAAGTCACAATGAAGCTAACTCATCCACATCAACTAAGGGAAAAGAGAAGGTTAGTTTTGCGGGTGAAAGTTCTAATATAATCCATCAAAAGGGAGTGGGGGAATGTTTTGTTTCATTATTTGAATTACCTACTTCTCCAAGGTCACATGTCAAACCTTCTAGTTCTCACCCACCTAAAAAGTACAATTCCCATTTTGTGAGAGAAAGTGATCCATCAGCCTTAGAGAAAGAAGACAATGAAGTTTTTCAATGGATTTACAAAGATGAGGATAGCACAAATAATCCAATTGGGAGATTTCAACATGTTAATATTCAAACCGGCCAATATGGCAAAGGTTTCCAAATAATGCAAAAGATGGATTACAAGGGAAGAGGACCCTTAGGCATGAGAAATAAAGGCTTGTTAGAACCCATTCAACCTCCTTGAAGATCTAAGGATGAAAAATCAGGCATAGGATACTTAGAGCAAGGAAGTAGTTCAAGCAATATCCATGATTCCTATGAACATGTTCATATGTTAGGCTTTGAAGTGAATACTCTGACAAATATGAATGAGATTCTTTATCCAAAGATTCTTTTCATGACAAGGAAGTAGATTTCATCCATACGTATGCTCCTGAACCGCCTCACAATAGGTGCTTAGTAATCATGCCCAAAGCCTCTCTTAGGAATAGTTTATTCAATCTAAGGATCACTTCTCTCACCATGAGGTGCATTTAGTTTGTCAACCGAAGGACGTATACTTGAAATGGTACGGCACAGTATGTGCACTAAGTTCCTTAAAGAGTCACTCTACCTATGTTGCAGGAAAGTAAAATACATGAAAGGAATCTATACTAAGGCTTCAGGAAGGGAAACACAATTACTCCCTACTAAAATGAATGCTACAACTTTCAAACTCTACTTAAACCTATTCTTTCAACCTAGAGCATTCACTATAACTATCCTTACAGGTGCTGCAAGAACATTCACAAAGTACAATGTTGCAGGAAGAAACTATAATCTTATATCTAGAATGTTGGGAATGCAGAAAGCAAATCTATTCTACTTCTACTCTAATCCACCTACCAAGTGGTCCCCCTTGGTTGACTTCTACTAATCTATGAACACAGAATATGAACCAAAAGTTACTTCATTATCTTTCAAAACTGATTACATGAGAATAATACATAAAACCATAAATGAACTTGTTGTGCAAGATACAACAGAGCAATGTATTCCAAAAATCTCTGAACTTACAAACTGTCAATCTCATCCCTATAAATAGAGGATTGACTTGTTTATTCTGAAATAGAAAAAGAAACTATCTAACTAAAACCGCACCAAAGAGCAAAAATAGGAAATGAACTTGCTGTGCAAGATACAACAGAATAATGTATTCCAAAAATCTCCGAACTTACAAACTATCAATCTCATCCCTATAAATAGAGGATTGACTTCTTTATTTTGAAACACAAAAAGAAACTATCTAGCTAAAATTGCGCCAAAGAGAAAAAAATAGGAAATGCAACAGCCCACGACATATGCAATGAAGTTTGGGCGACCAAGTCAACATGCTGGGAATAGGGAGGGAATATAGTAGAGCTACATTCATGCATCTCTGAAACAGTGGCTCCTTATTTGCGGTAGCCATGTCTTCTGATGCCATGATGGCTTATACATTCAAAGCTGGTCTTTAATGTCTTCCTTCAATGCTGTCGACCACTCCCAGTGACTCCTACTTCCTTTCAGGATTAGTTATCATGCAAAAGATATTCATACAAGTATCTTACTCAAATTAATCCAGATGTTAGAACACACATTCTAATTATTATATGAAATACTGCAACATATATATAATATTGGCATAATATGACATATCTATTCCACCCATGGTTTAATGGTTCTATCTGTACTTGACATAAGTTCAACTGACTAAAAGTTCACAATTGTTCTGATAATACTTAAAAATAGAGTATAAGGAGTAATATAATAGAGACAGTAAAACGGTCTCATCATTTTCCCCTTGGCAAGATAAATGTTTTTCCTCAAGCATTACATCTTCTGGTAGTTTCTCTGAAATCTCCAACATCTATTATCCCTCTCCTTTGGCTTTTGAAGGTGTAATAGAACCCCCTTGTTTTCTCCCAGACATCCACTCTATGATTTTCCTGCAGTCGGTCAAGTCTATCAATATTGATGTCATACAGGGGCCAGAGGAGCATCGGTGGCTACATGGTGAGTGGACACCAGAGTTCCTGTCTAGTTTGCCTTCACAGCTGCATGTATTTTGGTGCTCTTTGAATAGCTGCTTGGAGGTTGATAGGATTGTGTGGTTCTAATTTCTTCAATGCCTCAGATAACCTACCCCATCTGCTTCTGGCTCCAGTCAGGGCTCTCTGAAAGACAAAGTAAGACAAACCATCATATTCTGCATAGACATCTGTATGAATCCTGAAAACTTTATCCCTTGTTTCCTCCTTAATTTTTCCATAAGTCAAATTGAGCCAATCTCTAAGGAGTATATCTGGCTTGCTGCTCTCTGCTCTTAATGGTAATGGCTCTATTTTCTCCTGTTCCCTATAGTTTTCCAACTATCTGTCATAGTTGGCTTCATTATGCATCCAGGACATTAATGCCCTTAGGTGTATATCCCCTATGTAGAGTAGAGGATTCTACTCAGTCTAAGCTGGGATTATGAAGTTATGCATGTACAGTTCACAAAGTAGATTTTGCTGCCATGAGGGAAGAGTCTGGTAAAGGCCATAAAATTCCTGGGCTAACTTGAACTCAGAGTCTATATCTTTAATGGTCATCATTAGACGGAACAAGAGGAACTATTCTTTCAAATAGATGGTATAAACCCTAGGAGGTGGCCTACATGCAATTATTTGATCAGCCAATTTGAAGGCATGATCCATCTTTTGTTTCTTCTTTTCCAATTGCTCTTTCAATCTTGCAATTTCTTCCCCATGCTCTGTTATTACTCTTTTCAGTTTCTTCTTCTCTTCTCCCTATAAAGTTGTTGTTAAAACATACTTATCATGAAATCCAAAGAGAAGCGTTTGTAAGGTGATTGGGGCACAATCTTCTGCCTGGTTACTTTGCCTCCTCTATTCCTTCCAAGACTGCTCTACGAAACTTATTAACCAAGTTTTGTTGTAGGGCACTAAGGCAGTTTCTGCATAGACTGACTGATGGATTACTGAGGCATTCTCCTCGTTAATGTCTGGAATATCCTAATGGATTTCTTGGGGACTATGTTGTTAAACATTAGGTTCAGCTTCATAAGTTTTTGTTGAATGTGGTGGAAAGTCTAGAACTGCAGACTGATTTGGGGAATCATCTGGAATAATTTGCACATTGGGTTGTTCATCAAATTGCAAAGGAGAAGTGGTTTGGCTTTCATAGGATGCTCTAGGGAGTTATCCTCTGATTCTAGGACTCCTTTGCATAGGGGTTTCTATAATTTCTACAGCCTTTTTCTTAATAGCCTTCTTCGGTTTCTCTGCTGCAGGAGTAGCAGCTGCAGGAACTGACTTCCTTTTCTTCCATTTTGAAGAAGTTGGGGTTTGCTGCTTGGTTCTAGGAATAAAAGTTTCTCCATCTAATTTTTGTTTTTCTTTGGTTTAGGTAGAAGTAGGTACATTAATCTCATGAGTAGGTAAGGGTACACTTTCTTGAAGATTTTTGGTTTTTGCCCCTTGGGTATCTTGTTCAACGGCTGGGTCAGTTGGTATTGCATTATCATGACCAATTTGTACATTAGGGTTAACCTATGGTTTTAGGGTTTTGTTCTAGACAAACTCCGACCATGCCATGGGAGAGGTGTCCCTAAGAGATCTTTCTATTAACAATTTAATTAGGGCATGGTGGGTGACAGAATTTACATTTCCTTTTTGGGTCTCCTTAGCACTAATGCATAGCATATTGTACAAGAAATTTGGGACATTTACTGGTAGATTATGCCTTACATAACTCATTAATTTGAAATGATGTGCATGCAAATAGGAAAATCTCCCTTCACATGTAAAATACCTGATAATATGCATAGCCAACTCATTATATGGTGGAGGGAATAGACATTCTTTTGCACCCTTGTTTGGTAATCTCCAATGGAGGGTCGCCTGGTAGGGTAAACTGGGCCCTAGCTAATCTGGCATCGTGCACATTGGGGTAATGTTCCCCAACCATTGGTAACCCAGTGAATTTTTCTATCTGCTCTTCTGTGGTGACCACTATCAATCCCCACACAATTTCTTTCCCTTCTTCAAATGTACTCACAAATTCAGCTATTGAGTCTTTATCAAACTCTGTTAACCTTAAGAAATATCCTAGCCAGCCACATGCATTAAATCTTCTTACCTCTTCAGCATCTAAAAGTAGCACACTATGTACTACCGGCTCATGTCTCTGTAACTGGCCTCCCATCTCTGCTTGCCAATTTTCAATTTGTCTACCCTTGTAGTAGATAAATGCCATGTTCCTTGAATATCAGACTACTCAATTTTTTTTTTGAAAAACTATGGGCTTTTCTTTTGAATTCCTCTGTTATCCTTAGCATGAAAAATGGTGATGTATTTTAACAAGATAAATTATATCCTTTACTACGGGTTGCCACATAACTTAATTATAAGTCACATCAAGTCTGACAATCATGGAGGATTTGGGAATAAAGGTACGACAATTGTGCGATATAGTAATAGAACTTTAATGAGACAAAGGCTAAGTACAGATTTGAGATGACATAAAATATTTTAAGCGTAAATAGAAATGACAATTTGGAATTAATACACTTCCCTCCCCCCTATGTAACATTGACAAGTGTCCACACTTGGTAGACTTGGCATGAGGAATGGAACTGGCTTAATGTCGTAATGATATATCTATTGTAGTAGTAGATATAATCATCGAAATCTATGCGCTAAAAATGGAAAAAAAATTGAAAAGTGTGTACATGTCATTCGATCTTTGCATGTGTCATTAAAAGGTGGCAAGAGTGGAACAAAAGTGACAATAGTTTGCGTCAATGTACTTGGCTCTTATTGAAAGTAAAGAAAGGATAATTGTGATGACGTGGAGGGTGGCTGGGTGGTAGATAAAAAAATGAGATGAGTTGGAAAGAAGAAGTAGAAAGTAAATGGAGGAATGAACTTCACGTAAACACGAAGTTTTTATTATGGACATTCTTGATGGAATTCTACTAAAGAGCTGTAGGAAGAAGGTTTTCACCCTCTGCTGCAGGAAGTGTTAACTGTTGCTCATTTGAAATTTATTGTTGGAATTGTTGCAAGAAGTCTTCTTTTGTTTGAGGTTGGTAACACAACTTTAGCGGATGTCCATTGAATAATAGTTTGAAATGCACTGGGTCAATTGTGGTCAACTAGACAGCTCCATTGGTGAAGTGATGGTTTATTTCATATGGCCCTAACCATCTTGTCTGCATCTTGCCTGGTATTTCCGTGAATCTGGAATCATATAGTAATTCCCAATCGCCAAATTGAAACTGTTTGTTCTTAATATGTGAGTCATATCATTTTTCCTCTACTTCTAGACTACTTCAGTTCTCTCCAAGGTAGATTTGTGCATTTCATCGAAGGAATTGAGATGCAACAATCACTCCTTCTATGCTGCAAGAAGATCAATATTTAACTCCAGTGATGTCCGTAGTGTTTTGTGTTCAAATTCAATTGGTAGCATGGCTACTTTTCCATACAACAGTTCAAATGGAGTGAACCCTGTAGTGGTTTTCTAGGTTTTCCTATATGCCTAGATGGCTTCTGATAGTCTACTGCTCCAGTCCTGGCAATGCAGATAAACTATTTTTGTTAAGATGGCTTCTATTTTCCAATTTGTAACTTCAATCTGTCCATTGGCCTGAGGGTGGTAGGGGCTTGACTTCCGATGCCTGATATTATATTCTTTCATGAGCTCTATTATCAGATTGGAAGTGAATTGGGCACCTTGGTCAGTTACAAGTTCTCTCAGTACTCCATATCTGGTGAAAATTTCATCATACAAAAATTCTGCAACCTTGTGATCCCGGGCATGTTTCATGCCTTTTACTTCGACCCATTTGGTCAAATAATCTGTGCACACCAGGATGTAAGACTTCCTATTGGATGGAGGATCTATTGGACCAATGAAGTCCATACCCCATTTGTCAAATGGAGTTACCACCACCTGTGGATTTAGGGGCATTTCATCTGATCTAGTTGGTCGGCCCATTCTCTGACATTTGTCACATTTTCTTGTGTAGCTGGCTACATCCTTGGGAAGTGTAGGCCAATAATATCCAGTTTTTAAAATCTTTTGGTCTGTTCTTATTGCTACAAAGTGTCTCCCACATGGTTCATTATGACAGGCATGGAGAATGTCATATGTCTCATTTTCTCGCACACATCTGCGCATTACTTGATCAAGTCCAGTGTAAAATAGTATGTTATCAATCCAAGAAAAATTAAAGCTTTTCTCGACAAGCAGTGTCCTATCCTTGTAAGAAAAGTGTGTTGGCATTTTGTTTGCTACAAGGTAATTAGCTATGTCAGCATACCATGAACTTTGGACAGCAATATGAAACAAATTCTCATCTGGAAATGCATCATCTATCAGAGTAGTATCTTCTTCAATATGGTGGATTCTTGATAGATAATCAGCTACTACATTTGCCTTGTCAGGATTGTCAACTACAGTAATGTCAAATTCCTGCAAAAGAAGAAGCCATCTTGCTAACCTGCCTGTGATAGTAGGTTTGTTCATGAGATATTTTATTGTTGCATGGTTAGTATGAAAAAAAATTAGGATAGCCAGTTATGTAATGATGGAATTTGTTCAGAGAATAAACTACTGCTAGTAATTCTTTCTCAGACACTGTATAGTTTAACTCTAGTCCATGGAGGCTTTTACTAATGTAGTAAATTGCATTCTCTAGGTTACTAGAATTTTGTCCTAGGACAACACCTATTGCATAGTCTGAAGCATCTATATGAATGTGAAATGGTAAAGTCCAGTCAGGACCCTTGAGTATGGGTGTAGTGGTCAACATTTTCTTAAGCTGCAGGAAGGATTCATTACATTCCTTTGTCCAATTGAATTTGGCCTCTTTGGTAAGCAAAGTATATAAAGGACTAGCTATTTGACTAAAATTTTGGATAAACCTCCTATAGTAACCAGCATGGCCTAGAAAAGACCTAACATCTTTCTTCTTTGTAGGAATAGGTAATGTGAGAATTACCTCTATTTTCACAGGATCTACCTGGATTCCAACTTCAGAGATAAAATGTCCCAGCACTACACCTTCCTGCATCATCATGAAGCATTTCTCACTATTGAGAGACAAGTTGTGTTCCTGACATCTGATTAATACTCTTTCCAGATTCTTCAGGGATACCTCAAAGGTGACACCAAATGTAGTAAAGTTGTCCATATATATCTCCATACAATCATGTGATATGTCAGCAAAGATGCTGATTACAACTCTCTGGAAAGTAGATGGTGCATTACATAGGCCAAATGGTAATACAGAATAAGCATATGTGCCCTAAGGGCATGTGAATGTAGTCTTCTCATGATCTTTGGGAGCAATGTTGATCTAGTTGTAACCACTGTATCCATCCAAAAATGAGAAATATTTCTTACCAGCCAGAGTGTCCAGGACTTGATCAATAAAGGGTAAAGGAAAAAGATCCTTCTTTGTGGCATTATTCAACTATTTGTAATCCACACATATTTTTCATTTCCCTCATTTCTTACATACAATGGCCGAAGGTGATACCCACTTTCTATTACAGATTGGATAGATGAAACCAGCATCTAATAGTTTTTATAATTCACTTTTGACTATTTGTCTCAATTCTAGATGTATCCTTCTTTGAGGCTGACAGAGTGGTAAGCTGCCATCATTAATGTAGATCTTATGAGTGCAGAGTTTAGGGTTCAAACCTAGCATGTCTCCATAATACCAAGAAAAGGATTTCTCATGCTTACGCAAGAGTTTTGTTAACAATTCCAATTGTGGGGGTGGCAACTTGTTGTTCACATGGAGATTGTGGCCTGGGAAAATTTCCACAGTATTTGTTATCTCTACCATTAACATCTCGGGTACTGGGCTTGTAGCTACTTTACATGGTAATAATTTGCTAATTATCTCAAGGCTTGCTGGAAAGACACAGTCCTCATAGGTACTATTATGCCCTGCCTCCCCGTCCCTACATTTTGTGTGCAAAATGTTGGGTCCCCCTTTTTTCTTTTGCCTGCTTTTGCTTTGCGGGATTTTCCTTGTCTTTCTTTCCCTTTTTGTTTTTCTTTCTCTGAGGTTTTCTTCCCCGGTGTGTCATTTTGGTGTTTGGTTTTCTCCTCCAGGACTCCGGTCCCGGAGGTTGTCTTTTGTCGGGAAGCGGATTCCGGGTTCCAAGATTTTTTGCCATGATGTTCTTATGGATGTCATCACGAGGAGTCCCCAGACCCGGAGTCCGGAGGTTTGCCTGTCTGAAGATCACCGGAAGGAGGAGGATTTCCTTTTACCGCGGGTATAAATAGAAATTATTTATCATTTTCACACTTACCGCGATTAAAACCTTCGAGCACTTAGAGAGAATTAAAGAGCAATTTCAGAGTGATTAACAGAGTGTTTGCAGGAAGTTTATGGTAATCAGAGCTTAGCAATTTTCAGTCACTCCCAGGCAAGCGCAGGTGCTCCGTGGTGGTGATTCTGACCTATTGAAAACTCGAGCTGTTGCAGAGCTCGCGTGGTAAAACCTTCCTTTCCTCCACCTTCTGTGTTCTCAGGTTGGTGTTCCTGTTTTCCTCCCTTGCTTTATTTGGTTTTCATTTTCTGTTTGTTTGCCTGGTTTTGCTTTGCTTTCTCTGTGTTTCGTTTGGTTCGGTCCTCTGTTTCTGGTTTTTGCCGCCCGTTGGTGGGTCAGCTCTGCTAGAGGGTTGTCCACCCTCTGTGCAGCGGTTGTTTGTCTGTAAATAATGTAAATCATGTAAATAATGGTTTGTCTATAAATAATGTAAATCATGTAAATAATGGTCTGCCTGTAAATAATGTGAAGTTTGTAAATGGTGTGTATTATGTAAATGGCTGTATATTTGTTTCTGCCTTGTCTGGTTTTTCCCGCGGGCATCGTCCTGCGATGTATATCTGTGTATATATGTATTATAATTGTATAAAACCCTTGTATATATCCTTTTATTCTCTGTATATATCCCTCGGCTTTGTGTATATCCTTTTGGGTAACTCCCCAGCTGGTCGAGTCACCTTTGCTTTTGGTTTTTGCCTTCAAACTCGCTTTCGAGGCAGAAAACCACCTGTTTGAAACTCGGCTCTCGGCCGGTTTCAAGCAGGCGGTTTTCTCTCTCCTCCATCAAGGCTGTCAGAACCTCATTTACGTCCCATGCACACAATCAATTCCAGCCAAGTGGCTTTCCCTTTTCGCGCGTTCGGACAGTTGGCTCCGCCGTCATCGCCATCACATCTATTTAATGCCAATGCACGTAGCGTCCACGTGGGTTTGACAACTTGACTTTTCGTATTCTCAGATTAACGGTCATTTCTTTGGGCTTCGGGCCTCTTATCACCATCCGTCCCGTGTCTTTACCAAGTGTGACAAAATTTCCCAGACCCGAACGTATATTGAAAATCTCAAGTTCATGATGTGTTTTGCTTTCTAATTACCTTTGCATGATACTAACTTTTCAGGAAGGCAAACATCACAGGGGTAAGATTTCACGGACCCCGAAATAATTATTTTGATAAATATGTCCTGACGGTCGCTTTGTCTCGCAGGTTTCCAGAATTATCTTCCAAAAATGTCTGAAGCATCTGCATCATCTCCCCCCGGAAGTCTGGAACTACCAACCACAATAGAGACCAGGGCAGCAGCAAAGTCAAAAATGGAGAAGGCCCTGGCAAAGCTGCCCCTCACCATGAAGTTCGTGCAAGATAATGAGATTGTGGGCTCAAAGATTGAGTCCAAGGTAAAATTGATGACCGACGCCAGTGTCGGGACTTGGGCAGAAATGCAGGCCCTGATAAAGATAATGCACATCCAGCGACAGGCTGGAGACAAACTCGCAGTCAACATCAGGGGTTCTGGAATCCTCCGGATAGCTTGCTTCCCATGCTTCGTGCAGTCTGCAGAGCTTGTTCTAACCCTGGCTGCCAACTATAACTCTTCCGTCTGGGCTGTTATGCTCACAGCTGCAGAACCCACGGGATACCCCACTCCACTGGTGTCCCTCGACCCAGTCACTTTCCAAGCAGGCCTGGGTATCCCATAATTTGACAGGGCCATGGTAGTCAGAAGGACTGATGCCTTGAAGCAATTTACACAATTGGAAGATGCTGCTTGGGTATATATTAATACCCACTGGCTCAAGTCCCCAAAGAGGGACCCGAAGAGAATGAGGATAGATATCCCCTGCTCTGAATTCAAGGAGAGCATCCAAATGGGGATGATAGCATTATCCCGTGTATTTGGGCAACCCTCCACCCAGGAGTTCGCCAAATGGATGTACTATTTCCTCCTCGGCATCTCCACTAAGGGAGAATTTTTTGACTGGGCGACAATAATCTCCAATCATGTCGACTCCCAGTTCTTGCAGTTGAATGAGAAGAAGAAATTCTACATGTCTTCTTATGTTTTCTAGGCCCTGGCCCAGCAAAGGCCCCACTCCAACGGCCTGCTCACTGACGAAGTACTCGGAATTGGCCCGGGACAAAAGGCACCATGGGACTATTTCTCACAAATTCAATGGGAGGCCAGCTTCCCCAGTTTCTACCGGGTGAACGATGCATTCGTTTATTACCACCTACTCACACCCACCCGGGATGCTAGATACCGCCTATCTACTGAGGCGATGAAATTAGTTATTAGTTATGGGCACTACTATATTCAGTTCTAGCAGCATATGTACATTAGGGTCGTCGACTTCTCTGGGAAACCCTACTTGTTGCCCAAGCACTGCAGGGACAAGATCGTGCTACTGGAATATTGCAGACAAATGCTGGAGTTGCACACCTTCTTTGCCCTCAAGAAGGTCCCCAACGTCTCGTTTCCAATCACCTGTGGGAACTACACCTGCAGTCTGGCCGCCGCGAGGGAGGTAGACAATGAGTTGAAAAGTTATAACTTGCAGGAATTCTATCTGGCGCGAAGGAACTTTGATCCGCATGGGAAAATAGCAGCGGCAATGCCCTGGGCTTCAGAGCCCCATCAAATGCACATGGAGGACTTTTGGACAGATTGCCAGGATGATGTAGATGTCCGGAGCAGGCACTATGATAGAATGAAGGCCAGATTAATGCAGGAATTGAAGCTCCAGAGATTCCCTCCGGGCTTCTCTGACACCGCCCCCACCATAGATCCCCAGTACAAAGAAAAGGGGATCGATAAAATGGCATTATCGGCAATGGATTGGGCCACCCAGGAAGGGCCCACAATCGAGGACTTCACTCGGGAGGTGGTCAAGAGAAGTCATGCCTATTTTAAGAGGGTATGCCCCGGGAGTATGCGCCAAACTCCCCGACAGGCACCAAATGTGACACCACCACCGGTACCAAGATTGACCCCGAGGGCTGGGAATTCTTCACAAGGCGTAGACAAAGGAAAGGGAATAGCTACAACCCCCTTAGTGCAAGAAGTCCCAATACAAGAGTAGATTAAGCAATCTGTGGCAGCCTCCCAGCAAATGAGGGAGCAGTTAATAACGAGGCTTGCCACTCCCCCGCTCATGGCCGGACCAATTTGTCCTCCATCCTCCCCGTCACTGGTAGCCTTAATGGTCAAGGCAACGGGGGTGGATCCTATGGAGGTAGTAGCAATAGCCGATGCGGGGCCATCTCTGATTATTCAGAGGAAGAGAAAGCACATCAAACAGCCTAAGGCAGAACCGGCGCCAAGGGCGTCCCTCCCCAAAGAAGTAGAGATCCTTTCTTCGAGTTCCCCAGAACCGGAGAAAGAAGCAGAACAGGTAGAAGTCCCAGCCAGTCCCCCTCTGGAAGAGTAATTTGACTTATTTACAACCGATGAATTCAGGAATTTGCAGGGGGACGACACACAAGCAGGGACAGAAGTCCTGGAGAAAGAACAGGGGACTGTGGACCAAGAGGACTTGGAAAAAGAGGCTGCACAATAGGAGCAGCAGGTAGAAGAGGAGTCAGAGCCAGAGATTATCTCCGGGGCTCCCAAAATGCAAGGTCTAAGAGTGGACCAACTAAAACTAGGTGAACAAATGGCATCTGCTGGGGGAACCGGACCTCCGGGAACAATCGTAAACCCAGCCGCCACGTTCCCAAGGCCACTTCCGGGGGCAACCTTCAGACAGGTTATCACAGCGGCCCAAACTTTAAATCTTGGCTCGATACCTCCCCTACTGCCGACAGAAGAAGAAATTCTGGCATAAGAAGAAGAAGAGCAGCAGCTTGAAGGGGAAATCCCCGAAGAAGCCTACCAGGGTCCAGACCCAACAATAAACATGCAGGACTAGGCTGAGGAGATGGAGGTCGACAAAGAAAGTATTGCTGCAGAAGAAGTTGAGGTAGGGAGGACGGATGAGGTCCACATTGAAGAGGAGCAACAGCCATCGGGTATTGGGAAAGAATCAGAAGAACAAAATCTGGCAGGAAGACCACCTCTCCCACCTCAGTGGCTGGTAGATAGCAGAAAAAGAAAGGCTCAGTTCGCTCCGGTGATTCCTCTCTCCCTGGCCGAGATGATGGCCCAAGTACAGGCCCCACCAAAAACAAAGAAAGCCCAGACAGTTCACACTCTTCAAACTGGGCCGGGCGGGGAGACAGTTGCCGTTGTGGCAACACCTCCCTCGGGCGCCGATGAAGCAACTGCAGACCCCACAGATTATGACATTGCAGAGGTGTCCCTGGGCAAGAGAGGGAAGCAAGGTGAGGTGGACTTGCTTAAGGAGGCAGCAAGGGCAGTTGAAGCCCGATACAAAAAGGAGGCCCAGAGGCTCAAGGCTGAGAAAGAGAAGAACGTAAACCTTATGGGGTTGCTTACCGAGCTGGCCCGACCCCTCAATGCTGCTCCTCTGAAGACCTCCACATCAGAAAAAATACCGCAGAGTGACATAGACTCCCTGCGAGCAATGAAAAAGAAGGCCCAAGCAGTTGATGAATGGGTCACCCTACAGATAGGAAACACCCGGCGTTTCCTAGCGTCCACTCTCCCGGACTTATACACAGCCTGGCAAGTTGTCCATCAGGCAGAAGCACTCATTGAGCAGTGGGAGAGTGACGCAAAAAATTACCATGCATGGAAGGTAGAGCTCCAAGAGCTCCTCACCTTGGGAGAGGACATTATTTCTGAATCCGGAATTCTGGGTGAGGAATCATTTGATTTTGTAAGGATTCAGCACGCCAGACTTGACCTCACATTGGAGGGAACCAAGCAACCGGTAGAAACCTTGCAAGAGAAGGTACATAACGTAAAATATCCTTCTAATTTATTCAATTCTTATGTAATAAAGATTTTTGGGGCTGATCCCCTTAGTACAGATATGTACACCCCTGAAGATTCAGTTTTGGGGAGTTTTGATGAAATAATGCAATCCCGATATAAATCCCTAGAGGGGATAGACGGAGCCCAAATGGAAAAATTAACCGAAATGATACTTAAGGGCCGTGACGCGGAAAGGATGGTGGACGAATTCAAAGGGAATGTTCCGGACCTGGGGGAACAAGTTGAAGTAGCTAGGCACAGAAGGGTCGGCCTGAAGAGTGTAGATGAAGATGGCATTTCCTACCTCCTTCAGGCCTTCAGCAATAATAAGCAACCTTGAGCTTTCTCCGGAGGCCGAGGGAAAAACTCACATTGAGTATTCTTTATTCTTTTTTGAAACATAAGTTCCCAGATCCCGGAGTCCCGGATCCAAATTTTTGTATTCTTTAAAGTGATCCGTGTCCCGGTCCCCGAGGCCGACCGGTCACTTTCAGAAGTGGTTAATAAGACTTTCAGAAGGTAGTTGGGCACATCAAGGGGCGTCGGTTCGGCAGTTGGCCTTCTGACAGGGTGGTCTTCTTGAGGCACCGCTCAAGGGTACATCTGGCACATTGAAGATAGGGCGCCGCATTTCCCATTTATGAGGCATGTAGCCTCGGTCCTTGAAGGACCTACTTTCTTCTTTCTCCACTCCGGCTCTCTTCTTGAGACCGATTCTTCCGATGTATATTCTTATCTTATTCTTCTGACATGACAGACCTATTATGTCTCCAGGTCTTTTGTAGGGTGGCGCAGGTAGTACCGGCCTCTGGATATTGTATTTTATTCAAATGTGTAAAATAGGGTTAGGGTTAGAAGAGTTGTATAAATAGGCAAATCGGCCCATTTCCAAGGGTCGGCGAAATTGATAATTTTGTTGTCCATAGCAATAGCAAAGTAATCTGGTTTTAGTTGCAGAGCTCAATGCTCCATTGTTCTGTTTTCAGTAGTTAGATGCTCCCCTGGAGCCACCATTGTATCATGCACCAGTGCTTGCTGGACTGAATGTTAATGAGGAAGGAAGGATTCTTGGCAATGATATTGTTGGCACTCTTGCTTCTGAGTTAATGGTATTTCATTTTTTAATATTCTGTATGTCTTTTACTCTGGTATGTTAAAGTAGATTAACGAACTCTTTTCTCTTGCTACTGATAAAATGCTAACTGATGGTTATGTGTTCCTTCGGTATTTAGTGTAGTTTACCAAAGTATTATTGATGTTCCAGACATTTTAACATGACTATAGTTAGATGAAATGCTTCTAACCCTGCAGGATCTTTTTTATTTTATTTGCTAAGTATAGAATGCCCGGGAAAACCCTTACTTTGATCGAATCTCCAGAGATGATAAGTTGAAGAAACCAGTTATCCCCCTCGAAAACAGTCATCTCTCCCAACCGAGCCCCGCACCATCGTGACCCGACATCCAGGTGCTTGAAGGCCCGAAGGATTTATTTCCCCCGGACGGCCTTTACAGGTAAAGTTGGCCGATTTCCCCAGAACCCGGTGACAACTTATGACTGTTGGCAGACCCGGTCAGCAAAACCCCGTCAACAGAAACTAGCGCTAGAAGGAGGGCATGAGCTCATCCCCCTCCCAAGATTCTAATTTTACGCATTCTGAGGATTCCCCGAGTTGTAGTTTTAGGAGACAAGCCTTCACTGGGATTGGATCTTTCTCCCCAGCGAAGTTTGAAAGAGTCCTTAGGTCCGCCCTGAATCCTGGGAAGTTTGTCAAACTTGAGCCCCCTGCTTGAAAGAAACGAACCACTAAAGTCCTACCAGCCACTATTTTCTAGGGATCTACCATACCCCTGAATACTCAAACTCCCCAGACAGTCCCGGGAACTAGTACCCTAAGCACTATCCAACATATAGTTCCCTCAATGGTTTCATACTTCAGAAACACTGGGTCCCCAATGGGCACTTTTTCGGGTGCAACCAATGATTTACCCTCCCACCCGGAGAAGATCTACCACGATATGAGCACTTAAGCTCCCGGACCGTAGAAGAACACTTACAGGCATACAAGGATGCCATGAATCGACACCGGATCCAGCATGAGGATGTTGTGACCCGCATGTTCCCCCTTTCCTTAGGACAAAGCGAGTTGAACTAGTACCTGAACTTACCTGCCAACTCCATCAACACTTGGCAGGATATGGAGGACGCCTTTCTGGTTGCCTTTCGTGTACATGTGGACCCAGCCTGGTCCCACATCCAGTTCATCTCCATCAGAAAGGAACCCAATGAACCTCTTGCAGCATTCAACCATAGGTTCCAACGCGCCCTGAAGCGGTGCACGGGCCCTTTTGTCCCATCGCCAGACGTTACCATACAGACATATCTTAATGTGATGGACCCTTTCGTTGCCACTCTCCTTTGGAGAACGACCACCCCAGGTGACCGGGATACCTTGGCAAAAGTATACAACCTAGCCCTAGAGCTGTCCCGCGGTCTCAACAAATCTCCAGGCGGGATTGGACAGAGCACACCCTATAACACGATCCCCAGCGGAACTGCATATGCTGGGGGATACAACCCCAATCTGGAAATAGGTGCCCCTTCGATGGCAATAAATCCTCCGCCACCTGTGATAGACTAGCAAACACGGTATGTTTATCCTTCCCAGACCCAAATCACACCGTGTCTGGAAGTCTTCCCTTGGAATCAGCCGCAGCAGACACAACAGACTCATACACAACCATCCGGAGTGCCATTCTTCCAGTCGTCCGCGGCTGGAGGATTGCCGCCCTCGACTCCGGTGAATCTTACTGCCTTCCCAGGAAGCCAACAATAGCAATAGCCATCACATTGTGATGCTAACACTCAGTTGACCGCCGAGGTTGAATCCCTTCGGCGAATGCTGTCCACTCTGACTATGGACATGGGCCAACTGAAGGTGGGGTCCTACGCGCAACAGAACTCAAATTCCCATAGAGGGAATATCTTCTCCGGCCAGCGAAACAACAATGTTGGGAGAAGAAACTTTAACAACGGGCCTAAGCCCAACCAACAACAGTAGAATAATAACGCTAACACCGGAGGCCCACCTCCGAACCAAAATGCCAACCAGAGTGGTGCTGGACCATCCTATTTTACACCAGTCACAGACTTCCATCCCATGACTAACTGGTGTAGATTACATGACACTGGTTCGCACAATGAGGTAAATTACGCCACTCTAGAGAAGGTCATCATGATCTCCCAACTGGACAGGCAACAGTCGCACGATACTACCCCTCTAGAACCCCCTGTCCAGGAGACAACCCACAGTGCCTTCACCTGTGATACCGTCTTCTTCGAAACTTCCGGAGAAGATGAAGAAGAATCTGAACTGCAGGGATTCTTTGATGAATCTATCCCGCCCTTTGAGGCCAACGCCTTTACTAACCCGCAGACTCCATACAACACTCAGAGTCAGGCTGGTAAAGGACCCACTTACACGCCTACACCTCCCGTCAAAGATAATCCTCTTCCCCAGAACAACCCGACTGATCGACCCGTACCTCCAAAAGGTCCCAGCTCTAACCAAGCAAAAGATCTCACAGAGGAAAATCACCAATTCCCCAGAGGAAGGTTTGATATTACAAAAGTGTTATAATGGACCACCATCTCCATGACCTTGATGGAGGTTTTGCTAAATTTTCCCGAGTAGAAGAAGTCTCTTCTGAAGCTCTTAGGGAACCTGGAAGTAGTTAGCCGCCCACCCAAGACCATCTCCTTCAAAGATGCTAATGCGGCTGTCTTCCGGGGAAACAATGAGGATCCTCCCTTCCTACTGGGCTTGAACATTTACGGTAAAAACATACACAACTGCTTAGTAGACTCCGGAGCTTTGAGTAACATCATGCCCTTGTCCATTTGTCAGAAGCTCAAATTAAACCCCACCCCGTCTAACGGCGCAGTAATCCAATTGGATAAGACTACTGTGAAAATGGTGGGGGAATTAAAGAACGTCTGGATACACCTTATCCAGGACCCCAGGATAGCCAGCATCATTGACATCCAAGTGGTGGACATCCCAGAGACCTACGGGATGTTACTAAGTCAGAATTGGTCTAAGTCCTTGAACGGATACTTCTCAACCGACTTCACCCATTTATGGTTTCCATGGGAGGGAGAATCAAACCAGATCTGGGTCAAAAGTGAACCCCGAATGAAACAGGCCCTTACCGAAATTGGGAAGGTCAATGAAGTCCTTTTCACAGAGACTTCTCTGGGGGTGTACAAACCTTTTGAAATTTTAACATTTGATTTCACCCCCGGAGAGGACCCTGTTGTACTTCAAAGAGCACAAGACTTAGAAGAAAAGGTGAGAGTTGAAGTTAACTCTCAAGGCGCCTCAGCAACCCTTGCCACACTCTTGTCCGGCACTTGGTGCCGGGTACACTACCAGAAACATTCATAATTGGAGTGTAGACCATGTCTCTCGATCGCTAACTGGCATGTCAATACCCTCCAGAACAAACAGCATGCAACTGATTCCCCGGGACCCGGTGTCCCTGTGGGATGCGCTCCTTTGGCGCCATCCCCCGAAGAATCCCAAACCCAAACTCTGGAGGAAAATTCCAATTTCACGTCGGTAGTCCGGAAAGAGATCCCCAAGTCTCCCAACAACAATCCAAAGAAAACTCCCCCTCCCCAGCCCCAGATTACAAACAATGACTTATGGACCCTGAAATTCGACGGGTCCCAATCCAAACAGGGCTGTGGGGCCGGGGTAGAATTAATCAACCCGCGAGAGAAATCCTTCCTCGCGTCCTACAGGCTACAGTTTAACTGTACAAACAATGTCATGGAGTACGAGGCTTTGGTCCTTGGACTCTTATTCGCATTAAGGAAAGGTATCACCCACCTCCAGGCTTTGGGTGATTCAGAATTAGTTGTTAAACAAGTCCGGAGTCAATACACATGTCACGACAAAAGGCCGGCTGCATACCACAACCGGGCTTGGAGCCTTATCAAAGATTTTGATGCCTTTGGCATTGACCTCATTCCCCGGCGATGAAATTATGTCCCGGACGCCCTTGCCATTTCAGCCAACACACTTGAGCCAATGGCCGGCTCCCGACTCCGGAGATTTTCAGTTGAAATGGTCCCCACCCCGTCCATTCCAGACAATGTCACCCACTTTCAGTTTTTTGAGGATGATCAGCATATCTTGGCCTTCATGGCCAACATTGGTGTCTTTGAGGATCAGATAGTGGAGGAACGAGACCATGACGATACTGGGCAGGGTGATGAAGACGGTGGGATCATGGACTTGCCCACTAACACCATCCCTAAGGGGATGGTTGCGTTAGAACAAATATTTGACTCGGACCCTCGGGCCTGTGAAAAGGTGTCATCCTCCCCTAAGGGAGGAAAGTTTGAAAAGGTTAACATCGGCCAGCCCGGTGAAGAAAAGATCATCCACATTGGTACCTCCTGCTCCCCTGAGGAGAAGGAGAAGATTCTCACGGTCCTCCAAGAATATATTGATGTAATTGCCTGGGGATATGAAGACTTAAAAACGTATGATACATCTATCATGACCCACACTATTCCCCTGAAACCAGACGCTAAGCCCTTTCGTCAAAAGCAAAGACCAATCAACCCCTTGATAGAGCCTCTGATACGCTAAGAGGTAGAAAAACTACTGTCAGCCCAGATAATCTTCCCAATTTGGCACACTACATGGGTTGCCAACCTGGTCCCTGTAAGGAAGAAGAATGGCGAGATCTGCCTTTGCGTGGATTTCCAAAATTTGAACAAGGCATATAAAAAAGATAATCACCCTCTCCCCTCGTTGGACGAGGTGTTACAGATAGTAAATGGATCCCAGATGATGTCTTTCTTGGATGGATACTCGGGATACAACCAGGTCATGGTCAAGTATGAAGATAGAGAGAAAACAGCGTTTACCACCAAGTGGGGAACATTTGCATATAGAAGAATGCCCTTCGGTTTGATCAACGCAGGGGCTAAATTTCAAAAGGCCATGGACATTGCGTTCGAGGGCCTTGTGAATCGATGCATAATCATCTACATGGATGATTTGACCATCTTTTCCCGGGACAGGCGTGATCATCCCGCCCACCTCGCTCAGATCTGCGAGAGGTGTCGCCGGTATAGAATATCCCTCAACCCTAAGAAGTGCATATTCGGGGTCACTGAGGGGAAGTTGCTCAGGCATATTGTCTCTAAGAAGGGTATATCCATCGACCCTGATAGAGTTGAGGCACTGCTAAATCTACAGATGCCTGGCAGTAAGAAAGAAATGTGATCCTTTTTCAGAAAAATCAACTTCGTACGATGATTCATCACGGGATTCACAGAAATAGTTAAACCACTCAATGAAATGATGAAGAAAGACACCAAAATTGAGTGGAGTCCTGAAGCAAAGAAGGCATTCACCCAGATCAAACAAACCATAACGGAGGCACCGGTCCTGGCTAGTCCAGACTATTCCCTTCCGTTTTACATTTATTCGTTTGCTTCGCCGCATTCCGCTGCGGCAGTGTTGACCCAAAAGGTTGAAGGGGAGGAATGACCAATAGCTTTCATGAGCTCCCCCTTCAAGAACGCCGAAATCCGGTATTTGTCACTAGAGAAACAGGCCTTTTCTCTAGTTTGCACCGTGAAGAAATTTTGGCATTATATTCTCCGAAGCAAAGTGCACGCTATTATCCCAGACTAGGTCGTCAAGTCTTTGCTGATGCAGAGTGAATTGGGTGAGAGACGGGGGAAATGGATGGCCATCCTCCAGGAATATGACTTAGAAATGCAGTCCATGAAAATAGTCTGAGGCCAGGGACTAAGTCAGGCGATGGAAAAAGAGACTCCCCGCATAGAATGCCAGAATTACACAGTGGAGTCCATCACCCAAGACCCATGGTATACCGACTTGGTATATTTGTTACTAAACAACAAATGTCCAGAGGGGTTGCCTCCCCACAAACGCCGCACCTTGTGAATGAAAAGTGTGCACTTCATGATCAAAAACTCTACACTTTACCGCAAAAATTATGAGGGAGTGTACCTTAGGTGCATCGATAAAGACCAAGCTGTAAGAATAATCGACAAATTCCACGGGCAGTTTGGAATCGGGCATGGCTCGGCTGACGCCACTGCTCATCAGATCCTCCAAGGCAGATATTATTGGCCCTGTATCTTCAAAGACATTTACGCTCATGTTAGGAAATGTCATACTTGTCAAACTGCGGCACATCGCGAGCGTAACCCGGCTATGCCTCTACAACCAGTTTATGAGGCTAGACCCTTTGCCCAATGGGGATTTGACTTCATCGGGGAGATCAACCCCAACTTGTCTGCCAACCACCGATACATCCTTACTGCCACTGATTACTGCACTCGGTGGTCTGAAGCTATACCTTGCAAAAACAACACGGCAGACGTGGTTATCAGGTTCTTGGACGAAAACATCGTCACACAGTTTGGAATGCCCTTCGCTTTAGTATGTGACAATGGTCCGACATTTTCTTCAGCACAGTTACTCGAATGGACCTATAATCGGAAGATCACTCTGAAGTTCTCCAGCAACTATTATCCCCAGGGAAACGGCGTTGCTGAATCAACAAACAAGAATCTGCTCGAAGTGATCAAACACCTGTTAGAACAAAATCCCCGGGATTGGCATCAAAAGTTGAAATTCGCCCTCTGGGTGGATCGTATTCATATTAAGGCCGCCCTGGGAACATCACCATTCCACCTGGTTTATGGCCAGAACCCTGTATTCCCATTCAATTTATAGATCCCAGTATTACAGTTCATGCAGGAATTCAACAACAGGGACAACATCGTGGAGGTTCGGCTCTTGAACCTGGTGTGAATGGAAGAACAGAGAGACGCAGCTCTTGAACATTTCGTGCGTCATCAAACAGTGGTAAAGAGATGGTTTGACAGAAGAGCCCAGTATAAGGCTTTTCAGATCTCAAATTTGGTCTTGTTGTGGGACAAGGCCCGGGAGAAGAAAGGAAAGCATACCAAGTTCCAACGGCTCTGGCTTAGACCATACTTGATTTCAGAAATCTGCAGGGCAAATACTTACCGCCTCAATACTTTGACTGGGGAACCTGTCGCATTGCCTGTTAATGGACAGTTTCTAAAACACTATTTCGAATAAGGTAATTTGGCCTAAGTTGTATTATATGTAAAGCTTTCCGCTTGTAAATAGTTCCCTCCGGGTGCCTCGTGCGAGGTACCCTCCCTTGTAGATAGTTTTGTCGACTGTCCCCCGGGACAGTCCCCTTTTGTTGTTTTTATTCTCGCTTTTGGTTTTCTTTTTGGTCTTGATGTTTTGTTCCATCTTGCAGGAATTGGAATGCTTCGCATAACTTTGGCCTTCGGTACAATGTTTACGGCATGGTGAACTTTAGAATCTATCTTTAGCACGGTGGAATCGACCCGATCTCCGGGGCTTGTTTCACGGGTTATGGCACCTTTTGAGGAATCTTCATTGGGTGCTCTCTCTGGAAATCTGGCAATCAGTGAACAAAATAATAATGCAAGGAACAAGTAATCGGACACACTGAGGGTAGATCGGTTGTACTCTTTGATTGACCCAGGTCTAAAAATATAAAGGAATTCTTCTCGGGTCCAGAGTTTTTGTCCCCTCTTCGAACAACCTTAATGTGGGTGGATAGGTGAAAGAAGTACCGCTATTACAATTAGCTAAGCTTAAGCTTAATGGTGAAAGAAGTATCGCCTTTCCCACCCAGAAATGAGCAAAATAACAAGAGGAAAAGTGGGATGGAATTTCAGTCTCCGGGGGAAACGAGCGAATTGATGACTGGTTCGATGTAATTAGTACCTCTTCTCTACTCCTCCCAAAGGTCATCGGCTTGATTCCCTTCCAAAGTGCACATGACACCACTGATAAGGGACTATGGACTGACTCCTGTGTGGTTGGATTCTCTCGGATATGTTGCCCTTTGCCTGTCAGACGCTTCGGGAAGCGGCTTGTTCCATTTTTGCTAACCATAGATTCTTTAGTTCTCAAATGCGCAAGGCATTTGTCCCAGAAAGTCGCCATTTGTTATGCCCTGCATCCCCATCCCTACATTTTGTGTGCAAAATGTTGGGTCCCCCTTTTTTCTTTTGCCTACTTTGGCTTTATGGGCTTTGCCTTATCTTTCTTTCCCTTTTTGTTTTTCTTTCTCCCAGGTTTTCTTCCCCGGTGTGTCATTTTGCTGTTTGGTTTTCTCCTCCGGGACTCCGGTCTCGGAGGTTGTCTTTTGTCGGGAAGTGGATTCTGGGTTCTGGGATTTTTCACCATGATGTTCTTATGGACGTCATCACAAGGAGTCCCCGGACCCGGAATTTGGAGGTTTGCCTGTCTAGAGATCACCGGAAGGAGGAGGATTGCCTTTTACCGCGGGTATAAATAGAAATTATCTGTCATTTTCACACTTACCGCGATTAAAACCTTCGAGCACTTAGAGCGAATTAAAGAGCAATTTCAGAGCGATTAACAGAGTGTTTGCAAGAAGTTTATGGTAATCAGAGCTTAGCAATTTTCAGTCACTCCCAGGCAAGCGCAGGTGCTCCGTGGTGGTGATTCTGACCTATTGACAACTCGAGCTGTTGCAGAGCTCACGTGGTAAAACCTTCCTTTCCTTCGCCTTCTGTGTTCTCAGGTTGGTGTTCCTATTTGCCTCCCTTGCTTTCTTTCATTTTCATTTTCCGTTTATTTGCCTAGTTTTGCTTTGCTTTCTCTGTGTTTTGTTTGGTTCAGTCTTTTTTTTCTGGTTTTTGCCGCCCGTTGGTGGGTCGGCTCTGCCAGAGGGTTGTCCACCCTCTGTGTAGCGGTTGTTTGTCTGTAAATAATGTAAATTATGTAAATAATGGTTTGTCTGTAAATAATGTAAATCATGTAAATAATGGTCTGCCTATAAATAATGTGAAGTTTGTAAATGGTGTGTATTACGTAAATGGCTGTATATTTGTTTCTGCCTTGTTTGGTTTTTCCCGCGGGCGTCGTCTTGCGATGTATATTTGTGTATATATGTATTATAATTGTATAAAACCCCTATATATATCCTTCTATTCTTTGTATATATCCCTCGACTTCATGTATATCCTTCCGAGTAACTCCCCAGCTGGTCGAGTCGCCTTTGCTTCTGGTTTTTGCCTTCGAACTCGCTTTCGAGGCAGAAAACCACCTATTTGAAACTCGGCTCTCGGTCGGTTTCAAGCAGGCAGTTTTCTCTCTCCTCCATCAAGGCTGTCAGAACCTCATTTACGTCCCATGTGCGCAATCAATTCCAGCCAAGTGGCTTTCTCTTTTCGCGCGTTCAGACAGTTGGCTCCGCCGTCATCGTCATCACATCTATTTAATGCCAACGCACATGGCGTCCATGTGGGTTTGACAACTTGCCTTTTCGTATTCTCAGATTAACGGTCATTTCTCTGGGCTTCGGGCCTCTTATCACCATCCGTCTTGCGTCTTTACCAAGTGTGACAAAATTTCTCGGACCCGGACGTATATTGAAAATCTCAAGTTCATGATGTGTTTTGCTTTCTGGTTACCTTTGCATGATACTAACTTTTCAGGAAGGCAAACATCACGGTGGTAAGATTTCCCTGATCCTGAAATAATTATTTTGATAAATATGTCCTGACGGTCGCTTTGTCTCGCAGGTTCCCAGAATTACCTTCCAAAAATGTCTGAAGCGTCCGCATCATCTCCCCCTGGAAGTCCGGAACTACCAACCACAACAGAGACCAGGGCAGCAGCAAAGTCAAAAATGGAGAAGGCCCTGGCAAAGCTGCCCCTCACCATGAAGTTCGTGCAAGATAATGAGATTATGGGCTCAAAGATTGAGTCTAAGGTAAAATTGATGACCGACGCCAGTGTCGGGACTTGGGTAGAAATGCAGGCCCTGGTAAAGATAATGCACATCCAGCGACAGGCTGGAGATAAACTCGCAGTCAACATCGGGGGTTCTGGAATCCTCTGGGCAGCTTGCTTCCCATGCTCCATGCAGTCTCCGGAGCTTGTTCTAACCCTGGCTTCCAACTATAACTCTTTCGTCCAGGCCGTTATGCTCACAGCTACAGAACCCACGGGATACCCCACTCCACTGGTGTCCCTTGACCCAGTCACTTTCCAAGCAGGCCTGGGTATCCCACAATTTTATAGGGCCACAGTAGTCACAAGGACTGATGCCTTGAAGCAATTTACACAATTGGAAGATGCTGCCTTGGTATATATGAATACCCACTGGCTCAAGTCCCCAAAGAGGGACCCGAAGAGAATGAGGATAGATATCCTCCGCTCTGAATTCAAGGAGAGCATCCAAATGGGGATGATAGCATTAGCCTGGGTATTTGGGCAACCCTCTGCCCAGGAGTTCGCCAAATGGATGTACTATTTCCTCCTCGGCATCTCCACTAAGGGAGAATTTTTTGACTGGGTGACAATAATCTCCAATCATGTCAACTCCCAGTTCCTGCAGTTGAATGAGAAGAATAAATTCTACATGTCTTCTTATATTTTCTGGGCCCTGGCCCAGCAAAGGCCCCACTCCAACGGCCTGCTCACTCACAGAGTACTCAGAATTGGCCCGGGACAAAAGGCACCATGGGACTATTTCCCACAAATTCAATGGGAGGCCAGCTTCCCCAGTTTCTGTCGGGTGAACGATGCGTTTGTTTATTACCACCTTCTCACACCCACCCAGGATGCTGGATACCACCTATCTACTGAGGCGATAAAATTAGTTAGTAGTTATGGGCACTACTATATTCAGTTCCAGTAGCATACGTACATTAGGGTCGTCGACTTCTCTGGGAAACCCTACTTGTTGCCCAAGCACTGCAGGGACAAGATCATGCTGCTGGAATATTGCAGACAAATGTTGGAGTTGCACACCTTCTTTTCCCTCAAGAAGGTCCCCAACGTCTTGTTCCCAATCACCTATGGAAACTACACCTGCAGTCTGGCCGCTGCAAGGGAGGCAGACAACGAGTTGAAAAGTTATAACTTGCAGGAATTCTATCTGGCGCGGAGGAACTTTGATCCGCATGGGAAAATAGAAGCGGCAATGCCCCGGGCTTCGGAGCCCCATCAAATGCACATGGAGGACTTCTGGGCAGATTTCCAGGATGATGTAGATGTCTGGAGCAGGCACTACGATAGAATGACGGCCGGATTAATGCAGGAATTGAAGCTCCAGAGATTCCCTCCGGGCTTCTCTGACACCGCCCCCACCATAGATCCCCAGTACAAAGAAAAGGGGATCGATAAAATGGCATTACCGGCAATGGATGGGGCCGCCTAAGAAGGGCCCACAATCGAGGACTTCACTCGGGAGGTGGTCGAGAGAAGTCATGCCTATTTTAAGAGGGTATGCCCCGGGAGTATGTGCCAAACTCCCCGACTGGCACCAAAGGTGACACCACCACCAGTACCAAGATTGACCCCGGGGGCCGGGACTTCTTCACAAGGCGCAGACAAAGGAAAGGGAATAGCTACAACCCCTCGGCGCAAGAAGTCCCAATACAAGAGCAGATTAAGCAATCTGTGGCAGCCTCCCAGCAAATGAGGGAGCAGTTAATAACGAGGCTTGCCACTCCCCCACTCATGGCCGGATGAATTCGTCCTCCATCCTCCCTGTCACTGGCAGCCTTAATGGTCAAGGAAACAGGGGTGGATCCCACGAAGGCAGCAGCAATAGCCGATGCGGGGCTGCCTCTGATTACCCGGAGGAAGAGAAAGCACATCAAACAGCCTAAGGCAGAACCGGCGCCAAGGGCGTCCCTCCCCAAAGAAGTAGAGATCCTTTCTTCCAGTTCCCTGGAACCGGAGAAAGAAGCAGAACAGGCAGAAGTCCCAGCCAGTCCCCCTCTGGAAGAGGAATTGACTTATTTGCAACCGATGAATTCAGGAATTTGCAGGGGGACGACACACAAGCAAGGACAGAAGTCCCGGAGAAAGAACAGGGGGCTACGGACCAAGAGGACTTGGAAAAAGAGGCTGCACAATAGGAGCAGCAGGTAGAAGAGGAGTCAGAGCCAGAGATTATCTCTGGGGCTCCTGAAACGGAAGGTCTGGGAGTGGACCAACTAAAATTAGGTGAACAAATGGCATCCGTTGGGGGAACCGGACCTCTGGGAATAATCGTAAACCCAGCCGCCACGTTCCCAAGGCCACTTCCGGGGGCAACCTTCAGATAGGTTATCACAGTGGCCCAAACTTTAAATCTTGGCCCGATACCTCCCCTACTGCCGACAGAAGAATAAATTCTGGCAGAAGAAGAAGAAGAAGAGCAGCAGCTTGAAGGGGAAATCCCCGAAGAAGCCTACCAGGGTCTAGACCCAACAATAAACATGCAGGACCAGGCTGAGGAGATGGAGGTCGACAAAGAAAGTACTGCTGCAGAAGAAGTTGAGGTAGGGAGGACGGATGAGGTCCACATTGAAGAGGAGCAACAGCCACCGGGTATTGGGAAAGAATCAGAAGAACAAAATCTGGCAGGAAGGCCACCTCTCCAACCTCAGTGGCTGGTAGATAGCAGAAAAAGAAAGGCTCAGTCCACTCCGGTGATTCCTCTCTCCCTGGCCGAGATGATGGCCCAAGTACAGGCCCCACCAAAAACAAAGAAAGCCCGGACAGTTCACACTCTTCAAACTGGGTCGGGCGGGGAGACAGTTGTCGTTGTGGCAACACCTCCCCCAGGCGCCGATGAAGCAACTGCAGACCCCGCAGATTACGACGTTGTAGAGGTGTCCCTGGGAAAGAGAGGGAAGCAAGGCGAGGTGGACTTGCTTAAGGAGGCAGCAAGGGCAGTTGAAGCCTGATACGAAAAAGAGGCCCAGAGACTCAAGGCTGAGAAAGAGAAGAACGCAAACCTTATGGGGTTGCTTACCGAGCTGGCCCGACCCCTCAATGTTGCTCCTCCGGAGACCTCCACATCAAAAGAAATACCGCAGAGTGACATAGACTCCCTGCGAGCAATGAAAAAGAAGGCCCAAGCAGTTGATGAATGGGTCACCCTACAGATAGGAAACACCCGGTGTTTCTTAGCGTCCACTCTCCCGGACTTATACACAGCCCGGCAAGTTGTCCATTAGGCAGAAGCACTCATCGAGCAGTGGGAGAGTGACGCTAAAAATTACCAGGCGTGGAAGGTAGAGCTCGAAGAGCTCCTCACCTTGGGAGAGGACATGATTTCTAAATCCAGAATTGTGGGTGAGGAATCATTTGATTTTGTAAGGATTCAGCACGCCAGACTTGACCTCACATTGGACGTAACCAAGCAACTGGTAGAATCCTTGCAAGAGAAGGTACATAACGTAAAATATCCTTCTAATTTATTCAATTCTTATGTAATAAAGATTTTCAGGGCTGATCCCCTTAGTACAGATACGTACACCCCCGAAGATTCAGTTTTGGGGAGTTTTGATGAAATAATGCAATCCCGATATCAATCCCCGGAGGGGATAGACGGAGCCCAAATGGCGAAATTAACCAAAATGATACTTAAGGGCCGTGACGCGACAAGGATGGTGGACGAATTCAAAGGGAATGTTCTGGACCTGGGGGAACAAGTTGAAGTAGCCAGGCACAGAAGGGTCAGCCTGAAGAGTGTAGATGAAGATGGCATTTCCTGCCTCCTTTAGGCCTTCAACGATAATAAACAGCCTTGAGATTTCTCCGGAGGCCGGGGGAAAAACTCACATTGAGTATTCTTTATTCTTTTTCGGAACATAAGTTCCCGGATCCCGGAGTCCCGAATCCAAAATTTTGTATTCTTTAAAGTGATCCGTGTCCCGGTCCCCGAGGCCGACCGGTCACT
>MU223281.1:658083-674267 GCA_018584345.1 Thuja plicata | reverse complement strand
CTCACATTGAGTATTCTTTATTCTTTTTCGGAACATAAGTTCCCGGATCCCGGAGTCCCGAATCCAAAATTTTGTATTCTTTAAAGTGATCCGTGTCCCGGTCCCCGAGGCCGACCGGTCACTTTCAGAAGTGGTTAATAAGACTGTCAGAAGGTAGTTGGGCACATCAAGGGGCGTCGGCTCGGTAGTTGGCCTTCTGATAGGGTGGTCTTCTCAAGGCGCCGCTCAAGGGTACATCTAGCACATTGAAGATAGGGCGCCACATTTCCCATTTATGAGGCATGTAGCCTCGGTCCTTGAAGGACCTACTTTCTTCTTTCTCCACTCTGGCTCTCTTCTCGAGACCGATTCTTTCGATGTATATTCTTATCTTATTCTTCTGACATGACAGACCTATTCCGTCTCCAGGTCTTTTGTAGGGTGGCACAGGTAGTACCAGCCTCTGGATATTGTATTTTATTGAAATGTGTAAAATAGGGTTAGGGTTAGAAGAGTTGTATAAATAGGCAAATCGGCCCATTTCCAAGGGTCGGCGAAATTGATGATTTTGTTGTCCATAGCAATAGAAAAGTAATCTGGTTTTAGTTGCAGAGCTCAATGCTCCATTGTTCTGTTTTCAGTAGTTAGATGCTCCCCTGGAGCCACCATTGTATCACGCACCAGTGCTTGTTAGACTGAATGTTAATGAGGAAGGAAGGATTCTTGGCAATGATATTGTTGGCACTCTTGCTTCTGAGTTAATGGTATTTCATGTTTTAATGTTCTGTATGTCTTTTACTCTGGTATGTTAAAGTAGATTAACGAATTATTTTCTCTTGCTACTGATAAAATGCTAACTGATGGTTATGTGTTCCTTCGGTATTTAGTGTAGTTTACCAGAGTATTATTGATGTTCCAGACATTTTAACATGACTGTAGTTAGATTAAATGCTTCTAACCCTGCAGGATCTTTTCATTTTATTTGCTAAGTATAGAATGCCCGGGAAAACCC
This sequence comes from Thuja plicata, assembly GCA_018584345.1. Taxonomy (NCBI): domain Eukaryota; kingdom Viridiplantae; phylum Streptophyta; class Pinopsida; order Cupressales; family Cupressaceae; genus Thuja; species Thuja plicata. Next base: position 673,276 of record MU223281.1, on the reverse strand, counting down.
TTACTTTGATCGAATCTCCGGAGATGATGAGTTGAAGAAACCAGCTATCCCCCTCGAAAACAGTCATCTCTCCCAACCGAGCCCCGCACCGTCGTGACCCGACATCCAGGTGCTTGAAGGCCTGGAGGATTTATTTCCCCCGGACGGCCTTTACAGGCGGAGTTGGCCGATTTCCCCGGAACCCGGTGACAACTTATGACTATTGGCGGACCCGGTCAGCAAAACCCTGTCAACAAGTACATAACTGCAGAATAGCATTTTCAAAAACATCTTTTGCTACTATACACTCATTGGTAAGAATACTTTGTATTACATCATCTTCCTCTTGCATTTTCAGAAAAGATTGTCTATGCATCATCATAAGCTAGGCAATAGAGTTGATCTCTTCTCCCTCATCCCCTAGTTTTGGCCAAATAGGATCTCCCAAGTTGGCTGAGGTTGGGTAGGAGGATAGATTGATAGCTTTTTTATTTCCTGACCATTTGAAATTGTCATACTTCCTAATCTGCAATTAATTTTTGTATCAAGGGTGGCTAACCAAGGTCTCCCTAGGATGACTGGATAGCTAGCAAAGTTTACTTTTGGTGATAAGATGAGAAAATCAGCATGGTATTCCCATGAGTCTAAGGTGATTACCACATCTTCTATAAGACCATCTGGAGTGACTGTTGAACTATCAGCAAGTTGTAACACTATTGGAGTTGTTCTCAAGCCCTCCATACTTAGTTTGTGCATTGTATCTTTAGTCATTACATTTATGGCTGCTCCCAAATCAACTAAAGCATTTTTAACAGATTGCCCATTAATTATCAAGTCAACTACTAGACTTCCAGGGTCTGAATACTTGGGTATAACTACCTTGCCCAACATGATATCCGCAAGTTGCCCTATTACATGAACTATTTGAGGGTCCTTGTTTTTCCTTCTAGGCTTTTTAAGGCATGCATCCTTAATAGCTTTTCCATAGATAGGAAAGTCTTTGATAGCTTGAAATAGAGGTATTTGGATGTGCATATTATTCAGCTACTCAAGAATGTCAAATTACATTTCCTCTTGGGATATAGGCTTTTCTATTGTGAGCCTTTGTGGAAAAGGAGGGTCAACTGAGGTTTCAACATCAGTTTTGCTGGATTTTTGAGTTGACTGGGTGGTATCTTGCAATGTAGCCTCTGGAAGAGGTGTTGATGTTGCAAGAGTATCTACAACTTCTATGATAATAGGATGTTCGGATGCAGACAGAGTAGTACCTGACCTCAAATGGATATCAGATATCTCTAGAGCATAGGCAGGATACTATTGTGTATTAGTGGCATACATTGGCTATTGTTGTTTCTTATTATTTGGATTAGGTTGTGGCTGAGCAGGTAATTGGGTATGCTTTGGATTAGGACTAGTGGCTGCAGGAGGTGGCATTATTACAGGAGGAGGTACTGGAGGTGGCAATTGTGGAAAAGCAGGATTTTGGTTAGGCTACTGTGGAGGCCCCCTCCATTGGTTATTTTGTTGCCAATTTCCTTGTGGTGGTTGCCATTGATTTTTCTAGTTAGGCCACTAGTTATTCTACTGGTTAGTCCAGGCTGGTTGAGAGTACTGAGGAGTATTCTAATAACTTTGGTTTTTCCATTGACTATTTTAAGGATTTGAAAATTGTAATGGGTCCTGAGACATACCTTGTCTTGAAGCCCATGGTCGACATTGAGTAATGAAGAACACTTGCTCATCATCTCCTTCTATCTTTATGTACTCGGTAGGCAAATGTTGATTTTCCAGGTTCACCACCAGCTTGCATCCACAATCTTTCTTTTGTTTATGGCAATGAGGACAGTACTCAGCTAACTGCAATTCAGCGTCTTCATGTTTCTTCTTAGTAGTCAAGGTGTCAACATGTGTAGCGACATCATTAATGATGTCTTTCTTGAAATCCGTGAGCAAATTGGATATCTCCAGCTTGGAAATGCCCAAATTGCTCCCTTTAATGACTATAGACCGATATCCTCTACTTTTCTTCCCATTTGATCTGGAGTAGTTGAGACAAATTTTCTTGAGGTCATCCCAAGAGGATTGGGATATGTCCCCACCAGCCATGAGCTCCAATGCTTCTAAACAGTTGTCGTTTACTCCTCTTAAGAAGACTAATTTCTGTGAATCCTCTGCCAGAACATGTTGGGGATTCTTCTGCATGGTATATAAGAAATGTGAAACATCATCCTCCAAGGTTTTGTCCTCCTTCTATGACATTCTAAAAATTTCATCTCCCCTTGGGTCACTCCCCTTGCAATATTATGTGTATTTCTGCAGAAATAGAGTCTGCATCTCATCCCATGTGCCTGCTACATTTGCTCCTAAGCCCATGAACCTTCGTAAGACTGACTCTTTCAGTGTTGCTGGAAATAGTTTGAGTTTGTGGGAATTAGTGCTATAGTTAAAGCTACAACAAAGGATGTCAAACTCGAACAAAAAGGTGTCAGGATCTTCAATTATTAGTTCATAAAACTTTAGAAGTGCAGCAAGGGGTATATTTTTGAGATTGGCATTATTTATGAAGCTAGGTAGAGGAAATGGGAAAGTAGGTTGTGCCATTACTGGAGGTATTAGGAGTTATTGTTGGAAAGTAATGTTAGCCATAGGATTGTTAACATTAGGTGCATTTGGGTCAGAATTATCAAGAAAGTTGTTCAATATTTCAGCAAAAGGCCGAAAACCACTTATGTCTAAAGGCTCTGCTTTAGAGGAAGATGCTGCAGGAAACTCGAGACTTGCATCAACAAAAGGTAACTCAACTTCTTCAGCTTGTTCACTCAAACTTGCAGACTCTCCTAGAAGAAACCTACCATATTCGTCTCTTCTTATTCCCCTTCGATGCATGCAAATGAATTCTTCACACTGGTGAAGCAAATTTAGGACCACAAACCACTAAACTAGCTAAAAGAATAAAAAATGACTCAGAAAGTTTCTTATCTTGACACCATCCCTGGCAATGGCACTAAAAATGAACTGCCTCACAATAGGTGCTTAGTAATCATGCCTAAAGCCTCTCTTAGGAATAGTTTATTCAAGCTAAGGATCACTTCTCCCACCATGAGGTGCATTTAGTTTGTCAACCCAGGGACGTATACTTGAAATGGTACGGCATAGTATGTGCACTAAATTCCTTAAAGAGTCACTTTGCCTATGTTGCAGGAAAGTAAAATACATGAAAGGAATCTATACTAAGGCTACAGGAAGGGAAACACACTTACTCCCTAATAAAATGAATGATACAACTTGCAAACTCTACTTAAACCTATTCTTTCAACCTAGAGCATTCACTATAACTATCCTTGCAGGTGCTGCAGGAACATTCACAAAGTACAATGTTGCAGGAAGAAACTGTAATCTTATATCTAGAATGTTGGGAATTTAGAAAGTAAATCTATTCTACTTCTAATATAATCCACCTACCAAGTGGGCCCCCTTGGTCGGCTTATGCTAATCTATGAACACAGAATATGAACCAAAAGCTACTTCATTATCTTTCAAAACTGATTACATGAGAATGATACATAAAACTGGAAATGAACTTGTTGTGCAAGATACAACAGAACAATGTATTCCAAAAATATTTGAACTTACAAATTATCAATCTCATCCCTATAAATAGAGGATTGACTTCTTTAATCTGAAATATAAAAAGGAACTATCTAACTAAAACTGTGCCAAAGAGAAAAAATAGGAAACACAACATCCCACGACATATGCAATGAAGTTTGGGCAACCAAGTCAACATGTTGGGAATATGGAGGGAATATAGTAGAGCTACATTCATGCATCTCTAAAATAGTGGCTCCTTATTTGTGATAGTCGTGTCCTCTGATGTCATGATGGCTTATCCGTTCGAAGCTGGTCTTTAATGTCTTCCTTCAATGCTGTCGACCACTCCCAATGACTCCTACTTCCTGGCAGGATTAGTTATCATGAAAAAGATATTCATACAAGTAGCTTATTCAAATTAATCCAGATGTTAGAACACACATTCTGATTATTATATGAAATACTGTAACATATATATAATATTGGCATAATATGACATATCTACTCCACCCATGGTTTAATGGTTCTATATGTACTTGACATAAGTTCAACTGACTAAAAGTTCACAATTTTTCTGATAATACTTAAAAATAGAGTATAAGGATTAATATAATAGAGACAATAAAATGGTCTCATCAGCTCCTACATCTAGTACAAACAAACAATCCAATATGGACCAAGGATCAAGCTCTACTCAAGTGCCAAATGATTCTCAAGCACCAGATGTAAGCCAAACATTAAGTGAAAATCAATGGGTAGGTGAACCATGGGTACCTTTGTGGGTAGGAGATTCAAACATTAGGTTTAATCCATGAGTATTTTATCCCATATAAATCCAAGAGGACTCAAGTGAAGAGAATTTTGATCCAACTTCTATGGAACACCTTGAAAAAGCTCATGTCATCGATTTAAGCGATACAATGTATGAACCCTCAAATTAAGCCATGTCCTTAAACCCGGTGAATGAAATCTTACCCAACGAATCCCTATCTCTTATCCATCCTGAACTTATTGATTGGGATTTGACTGATCCAAATGACATACTTTATTTCCCTAATGACAATGACATGGCCCTATACCTCAATGTGGTTGAACCATCTTCCACCAATGAATTCAATCCGAGCATGGTTATGGAAGAAAGTGTACAATATCTCAATCCAAAAGAAAAAAAAGTGTAAAAAATGAAATGGTCTAGTGGTGAAAACCACAATGTGGGAGTGCTATATCCAAAAAAAAAAGTAAAAATAAAGGATGTTTCCGGAGGTGAAAACCCGATTGTGGCACCTAAGGAAGAGAGATTGGACACATTGCTCGAAAATGAAGAGGAGAGATCTCCCATTTTAATTGAACCAACATAAAGGGTTAATATCAGCACAGAATTGGAACCCAAGTTCATACATCTCGCAACATCTTTAACTCTAATAGAAAGACAAGATTTCATCAAGTTCTTCCAAGAGAAGCAAAACAATTTTGCATGGTCTTATGTGGATATGTCGGGATTAGATCCTAGTTTCATAATACATCGTCTCAATGTGAAACCTGAAGTGAAACTAGTTAAGAAAAAGCTAAGAAAAATGCATCCTCACATGGCTTTGTTGGTCAAAATGGAATTAGAGAAGTTATTAAAAGTTGGATTCATAAGGGTCATAGCCTATGCGGAATAGATTTCAAAAATTGTACTAGAGACTAAGCATGACAAGTCCATCCAAGTGTGCATCGATTTTAGAGACCTCAATCTTGCTTTCCCTAAATATGACTTTCAATTACCAAGCATTGATGCTATAGTGGATTTGATAGTGGGACACTCCATGTTCTCTTTAATGGATGGATTTATTGGTTATAACCAAATCAGAATAGCACTTGAAGATTAAGAGAAAATTGTTTTTTCTTTCCCTTGGGGTAATTTTTGTTGGAATGTCATGCCCTGTGGCCTTAAAAATTCTAGAGATACATATCAAAGGGCAATGAATACAATTTTCCATGGCATGATGCACACATTTCTTAAAGATTATGTGGATGAAATTTTGGCCAAGTCACATGAAAGAAAAGATCATCTACCCATTTTAGAGAAAAATTTTACAAGATTGGAACAATTCAAAGTTAGGTTAAATCCTAAAAAGTGTGCATTGGGTGTCCAATCTGGAAAGTTATTGTGTTATATAGTTTCAACCAAAGGAATAGAGGTAGATCCAAAAAAGGTTCAAACACTTATGGAGATGGAAACACCTAAGAACACTAGCCAAATGAGATCATTGCAAGGAAGGCTCCAATCCAATAGAATATTTATATCTCAATTGGTGGAAAAATATCATTCTTTCACCAGGTTATTACACAAGGATACCATCTTCAAATGTGATGATCAATGTGAAGAATATTTTACACTCTTGAAGACATACTTAAAGAATCCACCTATTTTGATGTCACCCATCAAGGATAAACCCTTATTATTGTATATTTCAGCAACAAAACTTTCTGTGGGGGTTTTATTAGTACAAGAAGATAAAGATGGAAAAGAGAGAGCAATCTATTACCTAATCAGGACCTTGGTTAAATGTGAGTTAAACTACAATTTCATGGATTGAGCATGCTTAGCGGAATTTTTTGCTTCTCAAAAGATACGACATTATGAGTTAGTACACAAGGTCAAATTGATTGCTAAGATTGATCCTCTCAAATATTTACTAAGCAAAACTACTCTCACAGGAAGGATAGCTAAATGGGTGATGATATTGAGCAAGTTTTATATTGATTATGTGGAACGCAAAGCCATTAAGGGACAAGTAATAGCAAATAAATTGGTGGAGTATCCCTTAGTTTCAAGTCATCCTATTCAAATAGAGTTTCCAAATGTAGAAATAGTGAATGTGGAAGCAAAAGCATGGAAGTTGTATTTTGATGGATCCTATACTCAACATATTTTGTTAGTCACACCTCAAGGCTATACTATTCCTAAATCTTACAAACTCTTATTTTCATGCACTAATAAAATTTCAAAATATGAGGCTTTAGTCATTGGAATCAAAATGGCTTTAGCATGGAATGTGACAAAACTGCAAGTGTACGGAGATTCACAACTAATCATTAACCAAATTAATGATTAATACCAAACCAAAGATGACAAGTTGATGCCCTACAAAAGGATGGTAGATGATTGGAAAAATTACTTTGTTTTGATCACCTTTGAATAAATTCCAAGAGAAAAGAATAGGGAAGTGGATGCCATGGCTACTCTAGCTTCATTACTTCAACTGTCAGATCAGAATGCTAGATGTGAGTTCTTGGTGGAGGAATTGGTAAAACCTGCATTTAACTTACCCGAAACTCAACTCATTTATCTATTGAAGGGACGTGACTCACCTTGGTATGGACCTATATTTACCTATCTTAAAAACCAAGTCTTACCCTTGGACCAAACCCGAACTCAAAAGATACATTTCATACGCCAAGCAGCCCATCACACTATCTTATCCAACACATTGTATCACAAAAGTCTTGACAGAACACTACTTAGGTGTCTAGAGGATGAGGAGGCAAAATTAGCTTTACGTGATATTCATGAGGGAATTTTTGGGTCCCATTTGAGTGGGTTGAATCTAGCTAAGAAAATCCTTCGCATGGGTTAATTTTGGAAAACCTTAGAGAAGGATGCTTGCCAATTTGTCAAAGTCTGTCAGAAATGTCTATATCATGGAGATATGATTCATGTGCCCGCACAAGAGCTACACCCAATAATTACACCATGGCCTTTTTATCAATGGGTATTTGATCTCATTGGGATGATTTATCCACCTTCATCTAATAGTCATAAGTACATTATAACTACAACAAAATACTTCACAAAATGGGTAGAAGTTGTGTCATTAACAACTGCAACAGGTAAATAAATGCCCATGTTTATTCTAAACCACGTCATTTTTCAATATGGAATTCCTCATGCCAACATAATGGACAATGGAAATAAATTCAAGAATAAAGATGCGTGTGAATTGTGTGAGACATTTTACATTACACGCCATTCTTCTTCAATTTACTATCCTCAAGGAAATGGTCAAACCAAATAAACAATTAAAAGCATCCTTAAGATATTGAAGAGATCGGTTGATAATTTAGGAAGGAAATAGCATGTACAATTGAACCTAACATTGTGGGCCTATAGAGAAAGCATTAGAATACCAACGGGGGTAACACCATTCTCTTTGGTCTATGGAGCAGAAGTTGTCTTACCTTTAGAGGTTGAAATCCCATCTTTGAGAGTATCCTTGTAAGGGTTTATAACTGATGAGGATTATAGGGCTGTAAGACTTAAACAATTATAACTATTATAAGAACATAAAACTCAAGCCTATGAACACTTGAAGGTGTACCAAAACCGAATTTCAAGGAATTACAACAAGAGGATCACGCCTAGAGCATTTCAAGTGGGAGATTTAGTGTAGAGAGAGAACCCTAAGAATCAAGAAGAAAAAGAAAATAAAGGGAAATGGGAAGAAAATTGGCTAGGACCCTTTGTTATTACTTCTTCTTTTGGCACGGGAACATACAAGTTGGCTGATTGTGAAGGAGATGAGCTACAAGAACCTATCAATAGCATTCACTTGAAGAGGTTTTATACCTAAATAGATGAAAGTGTATAGGTTGAAAGAGTATCAGATGAAAGTGTATCCAATGAGATTATCATAATTCTTTGTACATGAGAAATGTTCAAAAATCCAAAAACATGAGAAAATTTCAAAATCCAAAAAAAAAAAGAGGAAAGATCAAAAATTCAAAAATAATGGAAAAGCATAAAAAGAGGAAAATTGAGCATGAAGAAAGCAAAAAACATTCAAAATATCAAAAAAATGTTGTCTTGGTGAAAACCTATAAAATAGGCGCCTTGATGATATCAAAAAAAAAAAGGAAAAAAGAAAAAAATTAAGAAAAAAAAATCGAAAAAGAGAGAAGTGCCTTAGTGAAAACCTAGCAAATAGGTGCCTTGGTAGCAAAAAAAGAAAAAAATAGTAAAAAGAGCAATCATTTCAAAAAGTGAAAACCTGGAAAATAGGCACTTTTTGATCCCTTAGGTCTTTCCTAGTTGCATTTGTACGTATTGCATTTTCCATATAATTATCTATATCCTTGCATCCATCATTTGTACATAGTCATAATAAAGTCTTTTAGCTGCATTGTTAAAGCCTTTTTCACATATCATATTTCATTTGCCTAGACTTATACATGGTTTCATATTTACTTGGGGGAAAAATTGATTTTACACAAACAGATTCAATAACGACACCTTTCAGTCACATATCATGAGAGATTTTCAAAACTTCAATGGATAGACATTTTTGAGCCTTTGATTTATATCATTGTTCAACCCAAACAATCAATCTTGAAACTTGATCCTTGAACTTTATGCCCTTATTATCAGGATTAAAATTTGACAAAACCTAACATATCAAAATAGATGGAATTCTATTGAAAAATATTGATACAATAAAAGCACTTGAAGTTTTTGATGATGTTAATTGATTCATGTTCTTTTTATCTAATCAATGATGTTTTGACTAGATTGGCGATGAAGAAGACATGACATTTTTTCTTGATTTCTGTGTGATTGTTTTGAGGAAGATCCACCAAAATATGTGAATTTGTCTAATGACATGGTCATTAAATAATCATCAAGGACATTCACCTATGGAGGAGGTTCGACCTTTGTTTGTTTACACAAATGGATACCTTGGATATTTAGATCTGTCATATCTTAATACCAACATCCAATTGCAACATTGAATCTGATGAATTGATCACTTTTTAATATACCAACATCCAATTTCAATTGTAATGCCAAAATGTTAAAACACATAGACTAGTAGGCTCGAAGCATTTTTGGGTGTCTACATTTTGCCCCTCTTTGAGACAATGTGATTATGAGCATTGTGTTAAAGAATCTTGAAGAAAATCGCATTAAAACACGCCTTAGTAATAATGGGATACATGGGTCCCCCCTCAAGAAATCAACCCAAAAATGCAAATGATAAATCAATTTGTCGACAATGACGAGACGGATTCACAACAATGAACGGATCAAAAATCAGAGGTCAAACACAAAAGATACGAGGCACAAAGTGCAAAAAGCATCACGACCAACACAAAAGGCAAAGGTTGCACGTCCATCTAGGCAACCAAGAGGCTATAAAAAGGCTTGGAGAGGGATTTGGAGGTCATTTTCACTCTCACATTTGGAGGAATTTGAGCTCTGGAGCAAGGAGAATGGATCAAGCGCTAATGCACAATTAGCATGGGGAACAAGTTTGCAGCTCCTAACAGCTGACCAATGTGGGACCCAAGGTGAGTACATCTGCACCTCTCAGTCATTTCTAGGCTTTGCACACTTTTCTAGGCAATTTAGGGCTTGGAAAAGGGTCAAATAGGGTTAAAAGGGGGTCTACACGTGCCACCTACGCAGCTCACATGACCACATGCGTAGGTCATGTGCCCAACTATGTAGTAGGTGCACTTGGCATGACCACCTATGTTGCCTGCGCAGTTGGTTAGCCAAACTGCATAGTTGGTCAGCCAAACTGTGTAGTTGGTAAAGGAATCTACAAATGGGGTAAAATTACGTCCAGGGGTCCTAAACCATCCTAAACTTTCCTAAACAAGTCAAAACCCTTGGATAAGGTCAAAATTAGGTCAAAGTTGGTCAAAATAGGTCTTGGGTTGGTCAACAAGTAACAGATAGGACAGAAAGTTGACCAAAGTTGCATGGTGATCACAGGAGGAGCTTGCAATGCTACAGACACGGGAGAGCAGACCAGAGTATTTGGATATCTGAAACTGACTGAGCAGACATGAGATGTAGATCCTAGCCTCACTAGGAATTTTACTATATCACTTATATGCCTAAGATTAGGGCAATCTATGGTTTTATTACAGTGCTTACAGAGTGGTGGCACTCAGAGATGAGCTCATTACACCTACCAATAGGTGAGGCGATAGTGACATTGGAGGATGTGTGGCACATCCTCAGGATTCCTATTCATGGTGAGCTAGCCAAGTATGACCCCGTGACAGGGAGATCAACACTACACTAATTGTTCAATAATGACGATGAGGCCCTTAACATTCGAGACTATGAGATCAGGTGGGAGACAGTGGCAGGACAACACGACAGACTGATCACAGTGATATGTGGTGTGATCAGATATCTACTAGTGCCAGACAGATGAGGTCATGGCTTCCCTATCGATTGGGGGAGAGTCTTAGAGTGCATGATAATGGAGGGCACAATGTTTGCATGGGGTTTGTGCATATTGGTGATGACGTACTACCAGCTCCATTAGGTAGCATACAGAGGAGGGTTGTTGATTAGTAGCAGGATCACGCTACTACAGGTGTGGGCGTATCAGCTCATTGCTCAGAGGATCATACAACCAGACATGCCATACATCTACTACTATTGGGGAGCGCTGGCATAGGGGCCACTAGGTTGCACATTCTATTTCAGGCATGAGATAGACATTCTCAGAGATTTCACGTGGTGACCATACAGAGATTTCCCTAGATGGGATGATGACAAAGAGCACTTACCCTATTGCCAACACAAGAGGTACCTCATTGGGAGGACTATCATGGGTCACACGGTGATCGAGATTCAGTTGTCAGAGAGAGTATGTAGGCAATTCAGAGAGAGACAAGGAGCACCGACCGACACAACATTATTTGCACGATCGAGGGGTGAGGTCAGGGCATGGGGTGCAACACTCCGGACTCAGGTAGCATACGCAGAGTTTGAGAAGTTGCAGCTGAGATAGTTGGGATTAGGTGTAGATATAGTAAATACAGGGATGACAGATGAGTATGACCGATGGTTTGTCGAGCATAGGCTTGTTCCTCTGACAGATTCAGCGGCGCCAGCACCGAGAGTGCGGATAGCTAGGGATGAGAGCACAGAGGAGGAGGAGGAGGAGGAGGAGGAGGAGGGGGATGATGTTGACAGTGATCTTGGTGTTATGGCGATGCAGATGGATGAGGATAGGGATGATTCATCACATAGTGATGACATATAGGTGTTTGATGACAGGGTTGAGGATGATAGGCAGCAGAGACAGTGCATTGTAGAGCTGACAAGCCAGATAGACCGACTGGCGCTTGAGAGAGACACCAGATAGAGCTGCATGGGCTACACAAAAAGTATCACTTATGGATAGATTGACAACAGAGAGGGATGCAGTGATAGCCTCTCGAGATACAGCTATGTCCAAAGCACATAAGGCTGAGGAGGAGTCACGATAGTTCATCAGTACCATTAGAGATGTAGGTGCATGCAAGATTGCAGGGATGCTAGGGGATCCTCGGGTAGAGTCACAGTATTGGAAGGCAATGTACAGGAGAGATGTGCCACAAGAGCAGTGGGCACCAAGTTACAGAGCATCTTCTAGTAGATCGCACTCCCACAAGACACAAAGTAGTGGGGGAGTGTTGGGACTGATGGGGTCACCTAGATTAGGACAGAGAGGGCATCAGGTAGGAGGAGCCTCATCTTCAAGACAGGACAAGGATCAAGAGGACCAAGAGAGCAGAGCTTGACAGGAGATTCTCTCTAGTAGGGGGACATTTTTTATAGATATGTTAGAGATCATGAGCCTGCGGGCCTCAGTGTATACATACACCTTGATTTTTGTACTCTGATACTTTTTTTTTGAGATATATATATAATATGTAGCTATTTTATGATGTGCATGATGGATGCTTATGTACATGATTTTACTTTCTTGTTATGTGATGATGCTTAGATATTGCAATGTATGTCTTCTTTATGCAATATATACATGTTATGAATGCAATAAGTGTTTTTGTCTTTTTTGCTTTTTGAGATGTATGAATGCAAAATGCAAATGTATTTTTGTATTTTTTTTTGTTTGTTTATCAATGAATGAATGCAAAATGAACATGTTTTTGGTGTATTTCCCTTTTTATGAATGCATGTATGCAGGATGCACATATTTTTGGTATACCAGAGTACTAGACCAAGACGACTGCGAGGACTGACTGAAGAAGTGTTAGCAGAAAGCAGAAATTAGGCAAAGAAAGGTTAGTAAAATAGAAATATTTTGGCTTTTAGAAGTGTAATTATGTCATAAGAACTTATTTTGATATTGCAAAACTGAATGCGGCGCATCATGGCACAAAAGCCAGAGCGAGAAAGTCATCCTGCTGCGTAAACAAACACGATGCAGACAAAGGATGATCTTCTCCATTCTGAAGCATATAGCAAACATGCCCCAAAATTTCATGAGATCATCAAACAGGAAGAAGACAAAGAAAAAACCGATCAGGAACCATCCCAGCTACTCTCATAAGTTCAAATAATATCATCGAGTAGCATAGGAACATAATCAAAAAAAGAAAAAAATAATAAAAGATAAAACACTCACTGAAACAATGTGAGCCAACAGCCATTCTGATCTTTTTGTTACTTGCATTAAATGTTCTTTGTTTGATAGCTTAACTGTGATTGATTGTTTAGATGATTGATTGACAGGTTGGATAGGCTGATTGATAGTAAAGATCAAAAGATCGAACATGTCCAACCAGATTGAATGTTGAGTCACAATGATTCAGACCGCGTTTGTGAGAACATGATTTTGTTAAGCACAAAATGATGCATCTGCCATGGATGTCTACAAACATGATGATCGTTACGCAAAAGAAAGACAAGTGTGTACAAATTTATTGCAAATTTTTTAAGAAGCTTTTGCAATTTTTAGGATTTTTGGGATATTCGAATTTTTTTATGATGGTCTTTTTTCAAGACTTTTTACGATTTTTAGGGATTTTTTCATGACTTTTTATACTTTTTTAAGGGATTTTTTCAGCATTGTATATGATTTTTTAAGGTCTTTTTTCAAGATCATATTTGATTTTTAAGAATTTTTTTCATGACATTATTTGATTTTTAGAATTGTTTCAGGACATTATGCAATTTTTTGGATTTTTAGCTTCTTATTTGGATTTTTAGGATTTTTTGAAATTTCCCCCAGTGTCTAGCAAGGGAAGGACATTTTGAAAGGAGAAATGGATTGGTAGATGGATGAAGGCCAAGGGTCATTGCATTGGATCTGGTTAGGTGCCAAGGACTATCCAAGAAATGGGATAACATTTTTTTTCACCAAGATGGGGGACTGGACAAAACAATGATAAGGTAATGAGATAGTGCAGTGGATGGAATGCGAGAAATGAACATGTTAAGAGGTTTTTCTTTGAAAACATGTTTTTGCATTTAACATATTTATTTTACATCAAGACCAAGATAGGGAGTTGGAGAGGAAAATATTAGGACTTGGACAGGATAATGACATGATATGAATAGGAAAATGATATGATATGGATAGGATATGCAAGATCAACTAGGGATAATGAGAAGGGATATGGAATATGGATGAAAGGTTGCTTTAGGATAGGCAATATAGACAAAAGGGATCAAGATAATGTAAAGTAGATAGGACATGTGATGCTTCAAGGAAGATTTGTAACCATGTCAAGATCAAAGTTGGAGGAAAGGGGATAGGATAATGGATATGGCAGGCATAGGATAATGGCGGGAATGAAAAGGGGTAATGGAGGATAATGGATAGAAAAACATGAACGAAATCTGCCCCCAAGTATAGACTAAAAGAAGTTCATAGAATTACACATGATGCATGTTTGCCAGGTTTTCATCATGGTACTTTCCCAAAGTGCATGTTTGCCAAGTTTTCACTATTGGACGAAATTATTTCATTTTTGTGTGTTACCAAGACCCCTGTTTGCCAGGTTTTCATCAAGGCAAATTTTTTTTTCTTTTTTTCTTTTTTCTTTTTGTAACTTTTTTTTTGCTTTTTTGACATTTTGGAAGAAACTGGACGCATAACATGACATGGACGGAGGACTCAAGTGCCTTACTCTTTGAATGGTTCTGTTTAAGGACATGGAATAATGGACCATGACTATGACATTATGCTCAAAGATGCTTGTAGGCAATGACAAAGGGATATGAAGTGGATGATTGGATAAGGATGGATAAGGTTTATGAAAAGGATTGGATATGATGGATGAAAGGTTGGAAAATAGGTCTTGGATAATGAAGGGAGTGGAAGAAAGCTTGATTTTGAATGGATGGAAATGGATACAATAATAACATTGGCACACACCTCGAGGGGTGATGGAGTGATGGAGGAAAATAATATGTTGAATGTGATGGAGGAAAGGATATGGATTTTGGGACATAAAGACCCAAAATGGATTTTGTAACCACCTAAATTTGGTCTGTCGCAACTATGGACCCTATTTGCCCTAAGTGTGATCATGCCCTCGATTTATGTCCAAACGACCCTGTTACTGTTTGGCATATTTCTTTTAATCAATTTAATGTCCTAGGTGATTTTTATCACTGATTTATGTTATCTATTGTAGCCATACAATTCAAATCAATTTCGACCAATCAGATCAAATCTAAACCAAACATGGCTATAGTATTTAATATGAAGGAGTTAAATAAATCTCTAAATCAAAGAAATCACTTGCAATTAACCCATTCCCCTAGCCTATTTAATTTAATTAAAATGGCTATAGTCCCCTAATTATTAAAAAGCAATTTCAT
>MU223281.1:642196-656974 GCA_018584345.1 Thuja plicata | reverse complement strand
TCAATTAAAATCCTTCATGCTAGAATAGTATTGGTCACTGATTTATAGCATATTCTGAGGGCTAAATATGTTATTTATTACACTCTTTCTAGTTAGAAGGCAATAGGCCGATATTAGTGGTTTTTGAATGTTTTATCTAACCATTTATACTAATGCAATGACCTATTGAGTGTTTGTGTTGATTCTGACAGGTACCCAAATACACACACACAGATTTGGAAGATGGAAGGCTTTTAGATAGAGGGATAGCAATTTTGGATGCTAGATTTTATTTTTCTTTGGGACTTTGTGCTTCAAGGAGCTTCTTATGGATCCACATGCTTTTGGATTTTTCATTTTTTGGGGGGTCCTTGGAATGCACTGCTTGCATAAGAGATTTAGGAACCCATATTGTTTTTGTCTTTATTTTTTTTATCAATGGGCCTTTGTGGCCTTTTTAACATTTCTTTTTCTTTTAGGATCACATCTTGCTTCTTTTTTATATGTCGATTAGACTGGACATGTTGATCCTTGATAGGATGTGGATTGCTTGACTTGTGGATTTTATTATTGGAATCCAAATTGCTTGGAAAGGGAATGGAATTCATAGATGGATAGGAATTGTATGGAGGCATTTTGGATGGATGGAAGGTTCTCCAAAATGTGTGCCTTTTCTGACTTGTATTTGGGAAAGGGTAAATGGGTTGCGAGCTAGTGGAGAGAAGAATATATGGACCTAGGATGGATGGAAGGGTTGAAGGGGGAGGTATACGTTTAGGTTTCGAATTTGAAGGAATACCAACGCATTGAGATTGAGATTTTTTATTAAGACCGTGGTCATCAAAATTTTCTTTGACATGGAAGGGTTCTAATATACCTTTTGCATGGAGGTTTAACCCTTTGAATTGATAATGCTTTTTTTGAATAATAGGATACTTTCTACAAGACGTGAGTCTGTTATTTTTATGTGTATATGGTATGGAAGGACTTATACGACCATGAGGTGGACTAGACTAGTCAATAGAACTAAGGGAACCCATTTGAAGTGTAAGGGGTTCATGAAAAACTTGAATAGACGTGCTTGGATCACAAGGGGGATCAAGAGGAATAATGAGATCATGCAATGGAATAGGAGCAGTGACAAGATCATCTGGTAGGATAGGATCTTGTGGGAGATTTGGAGGATTAGGACAAGGAAAAGAATGGATAGATCTTGAGGAGTATCTAGAGGAATAATGGGATCTTGTGGTGGACATGAAGGTGAAGGGACACCTTGATCTTGACATGGCACGTAATCATGGGAAGAAATGGAAGGGAAATCATGATCTTGCTTAGGAAATGGAAGGTCAATGGGACATGGAAGGACATTTTGGTCTTGAATTAGAATGGGATCAGTTTGGATGGGATCATCTTGGATAGGGGTGATAAGGATAGTGGGATCATTATGAGGTTCGAGGGAAATGGGATCTTGGTCAACGATTGGGGGGGATTGGTCATCATTGGGATCTTGATCTTGATATGTTTGTAGACATGTTTCTTCATGTTTTTTATCATCCTCTTGACATGGGATATGGATTTGGACATGTAAGGGGGATTGTCGAAAGGGGTCAATGTTTGGACACGAGAGAGATGGAATTTGGATGAGACTCTCATTAATAGGCTTGATTGAAATTGGAGGACATGGTGGAATTGGTTCAAAGGAAATTGGGCTATTCATAGGAATATCTTGGATTTCTTTCGTGGATAGTCATTGGAAGGTTGCATTGTTGGAAGAATCACTTGATGGGGATGGGGGAAATTGTTCTTGGGAGGAATGTGGGGATGAAGGAGTGGAGGGAAACATGGATGTTTCTTGAAGGTTAATTTCTTGAGAGGAAATAGGTATTTCATTCATGTGATTTTTTTGGTATGAGTCATTGCTAGACACGGATGAATTATTTGTGTCATCCTCTTCATTTATAGGACCCATTTTTTGAAACAAATTCTTTAAAAATTTAGATTTGAACTTGCACTGCTTGATGAATCTTGTTGGTGGTACCTCATCATTATTGACATTTTGTACAATTTTTTTGGATTGAATATGTTCAACAAAAGGTTTCTCATTGATTTTTCTTGGTTTATGTCCAAAATATGTCATATTTGAAGTTGTCCTTGTTTGATAAAAACTTGTTTGATTTGAAGACATAAGAGGGACTTCATCGCCAGGTAATGTTCTTGAATGAAAAATTATCGGTGACCTTCATATTGATTGACTTGTTTGTATGGTTGGCACAAGAGGTTGTGAAATTGTTTGAAGATCACTTGGTTGCATTGGAATGAAGATTGGTTCGTAATTTGGTGGTGGCCCTAGTTGAATTATGCCACACTCTGGTTGAAGGGTTTGTTTGGGAATTTGGTTGAATAATTGTTTTGAAATTTGAGCACATGGAGACTGATTTGAAACTTGACTGAATTGAGCATGATCTCGGACTTGGTTGAAAAATGTTGGCTCTTGCACATGATTGAATTTGGCTTTGTTAAATTTTTCATTTGCCTCATTTAGTTGTAAAATAAGTTTTGGTATCTTTGATTTCTCAATGAGATCATATTGTATGTCAATTTCACCAAAAGATTCACTTGGACATCGAAGGAGTTTGACCATCTCCTTTCTACTCTTTATCATCTTTTATACCCTCTCTTCCAAGATCTTCTTTTCTTTGTCCAATTTTGTTTGCAACTTTTGAATCATGTGTGTGTGGACTTGATGCAATTGATTGTTTGGTTGTATTGAAGTCATTTGTCTTTGCTCAAAATATTGTTGCTACAAAGGTATATCTTGTCTAGGATCAAAGGATAATTGTGATTTTCCTTGTGATGGAAACATAGGTTGATAAGTGTCTTGTTGCATTTTGGATGCTTGGAACCTAGTGAAGATCAACATGATGACTATATGTAAGTGCAATATTTTTTACTTTTTTTAGGGAATTTTAGGATGAAAATGCAACCTAAATATGCAAAGACTTTATGCAAATGCATATTTGGACTTTAGATTATATGCAAAGCAACTAGGCTTATGCAACTGTGTTTTTTGGATTTTTGACTTTGGGAAAAATATTTGGAAAGGAGCCAAATCTAAGAGCATAACCTTATGAGGTTGAATAGAAATCTTGACTTGAAATGGGGAATTTGAGGGACAAGGGAAAATTTTGATAAAAGGGATTAGGTCAAATCCATCATGGAAAAGGTGGAATGTGACCAATTGATAGGGGGGTTTGAAATTTTGGAAAATGGGACCAAGTCAAGATCCTATTTTCAGCGTCATAAAGAAAGGTTCTATGATTTGGATACTTTCTAGGATTTTTTTGCAAAGCTTCTAGAGATATCTAAGATGAGCTATTTATGCAAAAGGACTATGATTAGGACTAATGCAAGATGGACTATAATGAGGATTACGATGATGACTAAAATGAAAGAAGCTTTTTGAAATACAAAATGCAAGGAGATTTATGCAATGTATGCAAAGGGGATTATGCCATGAATATGCAAGAGGAAGCAAACTGTAAGGCTCCAAGATAAATGTTTTCAGTTTCCATATGTTCACAAGGTTTTGAAACAAGATGTTTTGGGAAAAATAAAAGTGTTCAAGAATGTTTGAGAATGTCTAGCATGAGAATAGAATGATTAGGATTTTTTTTTTAAATGTTCTTTAAATTTTTTGAAACACCCACACAAGACACGTCATGAAGAATGATTGTTGTAAAATTGAAACAAACACATCGCAACATAAGGATGGGAAGGACAATATCTGTTGAATCTCCACTTGAACAAAGTTCAGTTGTGCTTACTAATAGCAAACAACTTAGAAGATTGGAGGCACGGGCTCCTCCTTACAGTGCACTCACTTCTCAAGCACACCAAGCTTTGAATCCCATGGGTCATCACTTCCCAAGGGGTTGTTGTCTCTACTAAGAGCCACAAAAATGTGGGGTGTCTTAGTTGGTCTCCGACCTTTCGTGCCAACAGATAGAGGGTTTTGGGTCACTATAAAAAGGTTTTTAGTCAGGGCATCCATTCAAGTGGTTATACTTGCGACAGATTAGCCCCATTATGGAGGCCTCCCAGCCTACAGAAGTTACGTTCTGTAGGTTTTTACGCACCACAAGGGTACTGAGAGAGACCTTCTTCCTGATATAACATATTCAACACCTGTTCAATGTGGGATTAATCACAATGACATTTTTTATATACTAGTTTGGAAGGGCTTGGCTTTAGCCTGTTACCAGTTGGGCAATCCACTCTCACCGGCTCTATTCAAGCTCTCGGGAGGTAGCCATGCTAAAAGAATTATATGAATTTGTCTTACACCCAAGATCCAAGAAGGCAAGGGGAGAGGATACATTCATATAATTCTTAGGGTTTACAATCTAAAAGACACTTCAGACAATGAAAGAAATGATTCTTTTTAAGCACCAAACTGAAGTGTTTCAAAACACTGACATGAAAGTTTTATGAAAGCACGTAAGGTCTTCATCAAACGTCCTGCATTAATAGATACATTAGTAGTTTTCTCATTTTGTCTTCATCCCACGATTGCAAAAGTGCTACAAAGATCATCAGTAACATAGAAAACATGCATACAAAGGAAAAACATACAAATCAATTAAATTGGAACAAGTGCACCTTGATTTTTTTAAGCTTTTACCTAGTCATAAAGATCCAATTTTTAGATATATCTCTAGACCAAAAAAGTAGCAATGGAAAGATATAACCCCTCTTAAAAATCAGTGAGCTTTCCAAAAATGTAAGATTTTTCAAAAAATTCCTTAATTTGTGCCATAGGGATCCTATTTTTCAAAACAGACCAGTTTTCAAAGATGTATTTATTTCGGTCATTATTTGTCATGAAAATCAAAAACTCAGAGAATAGACCCCATTTAGATTTTGAAGAGATTTCCAGAAATGTAATTTTTTATATAAATTCACTAATTTGCACCCAAAATTATTTTTTTATGAAACATCATTAAAAAAATATAAATCACACAAAATTAATCAGAAAAAATCTGATTTTTAGACTGTAGGCTCTTGGTACCATCCCGAACTTGCAATAACAATTTCATAAACAGATTCCAAGCCATTTAGGAGATATGATCAAATCAGTGAAAACCTGCATGCAACAACAAAATAGCGAAGAAAACCTGCATGCAAATAAATTTATCAGATTTTTAGCATTTTCACGTCGGGGTCACCAAATGTAAGACTAGAAAAGGGTAGAATAAGCATATATAGGTAACCAAAACCCCTAAACAATATGCTAACCTATCTAATCTAACATTAGAGCCATTGAAAAGGGAATTCACAAACAATATGCAATAAACATATAAAAACTCCCTTCAAGTGATGCTCAAATGCTCTCCTTTCTTCTCCATAAAGTAGATTTGATGTTCGAGCATGTAATCCAATGATCTGTCAATATCCATCATGACCCGCTAGGGGCACCTGCTGCATCTCTTGTTCTCGATCCACCTCTGTTTCACATGTACCCCTGTCCCATTAGGACCTCTGTATGATGATCTATTAGGTGTAGTAGGAGGAGCCTAATTGGAACTAGCACCACTAGCTATCTAATCCATCCTAGTCATGAATGTCTGCATCATAGCTCCAAACTAATCTATCCTAGTGGTAACCGCAGCCAAAATAGTTTGTAATCCTTGAACATCCTTCTCCAATCTAGTAATAGAACCTGAGGAGCTATAGGAACCTGTGGCTGCACTGGAACCTTTGGAACTAAAGGAACCTATGGTTGCACTGGAACCTATGGAACTAAAGGAAATTGTGGCTATACTGGAACCTATGGAACTAAAGGAACCTGTGGTTGTGCTTGAACCTATGGTTGTACATGAACCTGTGGCACCTGTTGTGCTGGAATCTATGGACCAAGACCCTGCCTAGCCTGAACAAGTTGAGCATGTCTCACAACTCTCTATCAATGTTGTCCCCATACTACTGTTGGTACTCGGTTTACTGGTCTCATAACATAACCACCCCCTCTAGCTCGAACATGACCACCTCTCATCCATGGACCTGCCTGTCCTCTGCCTCAAACTCATGAAGGAGCTCTCCAAACCTAAGGAACCCTAGGTACTCTCTGTATTCTTCCACCTCCTCATCCACCACCACCAACATCATCATCATCTGAAGGATTGTCTATATCTGGAATCAGCTGACTAGGATCGGTGAAGCATAGGAACCTGTGTCGGGAAAACCACTATGTATAATCTACAAACATCCCAACATCTGCTATGTGATCAAGTGTGTCCCACTGAACATACCATAACCCATCAATCTCATCATAGGCATACTGGAAGTCAACTTGAGCCCCACAAAGATCTCTTAGCTTGTACTCGAGCATATAATGCTAAACCATGTGGCATGTCTTATACTCTCCTATACTGTCAAGATACTCTATAAAAGCAAAATCTCTCGATCACTAGTGGTGACAAACCTATTATCCATCATGGTGAAAACATGTAAGGTGAATCATCGTCATCCTCACGCCAGGCCTCACATCCCAGATATGGTCTCTATACGTCTTGATCTATGTCATCAATCATACGCCTCCAGGAATCTAACTTGCCCAGCCGAGGCTGGAAAACCATGTCATCGTACAAGTATGCATAGGGCTATCTTGGATCTCTCTATCTAGTAGCAATCTGTCTCATAACATGGATATACTCCCATGTCCACAACTGTAATAAGATAGCTCCTGCTAAAAGTGCAGCACTCCCTTTATATAAAACATGATGTAACTCGTGATATAACTGGGCTAATATGCAGGATCCCCAGTTGAAGCATCATGGATCCATGATCATGTCCTTGAGAATCTGACCCCAACCCACAACAAATCCATGTCCTCGATGATCTGATAAAAGCAATCCGCCAATCAATGCACCTAAAACTGCAGGAAGACATGGGAAGGCAACAAACTGCACCCATGGAATATTGTCATCTTCAATCATGGGATCTGCAAAAACCCATCTACATGCATCACCATCATAAACTTGATCATAGTATACCTGCTCTGCTCGAGTCGAGATCCTCAATAGCCTATACACATCCTCTAGCGTGATATTCATATCTCCTAATGGAAAATGAAAGGTATTATGGTCAGAGTGCAATCACTCTACCTTAACTGTCAGTAATCCTTGGTTCATCTTGAACCGAGATAAATCAAGAAGGAAATACAAACCACAATGACCAATAACATGTCTCTTGTGCCCAGTAAACTGATAAACCATGTCTAAAATCCAAGATGGTAGGCCTCGTACATACAATTTCTAAAACTGTGCCTGTTTTTCAATCAAATGAATTCAATTAGTATCATCATTTCAAGTGCATTATTCTAAATCAATCAAAGCGTTAAAGTAACCTATCGCTCTTTGTTAGCACATCAACTATTTTTCCTAAACTCTATGTTGTGAGAAGGGGAGAATACATCAGTTATCTTATCCTACCCTATCTGATTGACAGTTTAAACAATGATCTAAGTGATTATCCTAAACATCCTAAACACTTGGTTTCATTACTAGCTCAAACCTACACATCTTGCAACCAATCCAATATCCATTCTATCTGAGACGATTAAAAATGATCAGGTTTTTCATTCTTCCTTACCCAAGCGCCATTTTGCCTGTGTGTACATGTTATTTTAGGTGGTTTATGCATCATTTTGGGTTACACGTTATTTTATATATCCTACGCAATATTTTATACCTTTGATGCGTCACTTTGCATACTACGCAGGATTTCACATCATACACACAACTTCATTTTTGTATGCGCTACTTGATTATGGATTTTTACCTAGGGTTTCATACGCATCATTTCATCTATTCTACACATTAAAACAAATGTTTTCTAAGCACAACTTTTATTTTCCTACATGCTACTTAGCTACGCGAACACGCTATTTAGTGCTGCTATGCGTCATTTTAAACTAACCTACGAGCTACTTGGAAAAAATTTCAATAAAAAACCCTAACTAGGCATGAGATGAACATTTCAAAGCATTAAATGCAGTAATAAATGTATTGAGAGGTTGGAAACACTCATCGAAGGTCCATAGTCTACAGGTATCTGAAATCTGCGTCCTCGCTCGAATCGATGCTCGCGAATCAAGAACCACCATCGCCGAATTCTCCAAAGGGATCAGAGCAAAAATGAGGAGTAAAAAGTGAAAATGAATGGTAAAAATGACATTTTTACCATTATTTATACTTTTTGACCTAATTTCAAGCTATATTTCACCCTTTCTTGCCTTAAACTGCCATTTTTCATCACTAGGGCATTTTGCGATCAAACTAACATCATTGTTTTCCAAAATGAAATTAGAATTGACCTAGTACTTTCATTTTTCAACATCATTTTTGCCTATGATATCAATTCTATTTTCATTTCCGAGGGGGCATCATATAGTCAAACATGATTTTTCATCACGGTTTCGCAACGAGATTTTAAAACTGGGGTACTAAAATTTTGATTTGCTATCAGTGGGGAATTTCTGTGTTGTTCATCATCAGTTCTTCAAATCAAGATTTCGCATCAGCCAGTTCTTTAAATTAGGGTTTCACATTAGGTAGTTCATTTTGCATCAGGTTATCAAATCAGGTCATCAAATCAGACCAATCAATCAATCAATCAGATCAGGACATCGATTTTCTTTGAATCAATGCACTTCACACATCCATTCAAAGAGAGGCATTTGTAGACACCTAAATTTGGTCAGGTGTATGAAGCAAATCAAATGGCATCCAATCAAATCAAATGACATTTAATCAAATCAAATGGGACTAAATCAAATCAAAATTAAAGGATTAATTAATAAAGACATCAATTAATTAAATCTAAGCCTAAAAGGAATTAATTAAAACTATGTAATTGATTTAATCAATTAGTTATATAGTTTAAATCAATAAATCAAATTCAACCCATTCCCTTACATGGCTAATTTAATTAATTAATTGAATTAATTAAATCCTAGATCCTTTCAACAAAGGAGACAAGAAATTGAAGAGCCAATGAGAATCAAGAATTGAAAGCACATGGATCACTCCAAACTTTGCAATCTTGATCACTCATTTGACCCTTTAACATCCTCACCACTCAATTTGTCTCTTTGTCCCAACCTTTGAGACCAAAATTTAAATGGTCTCTCCATTTGAAATCATTTGAAAGCCTTCAACTCAACCAAGCTTGAATCATGATCAACTTAACTCTACCCCTTACCCTTGGGAAATCCTATAAACACCAAGCATTTTTTTAGAGAATTACTAATCCTAGACATTCATGGGCAATTGCATCTACACTATAGAGAAATCTCATTGAGATCATAAGCATTTTGAGCACAATAGTGAATTGTGAGAGATAAATTGAATGAATTGCACAATAATTTGAGGAATTTGAGAGGTAGATTATGCATATCAATCATTATTTCTCATTCTAGGAATGTCACTAATGGAGATTAAGGTTGAGAGCTTCATTAGCATGCTAAGTTAGAGAACCATGGAATGCTTCTTTTTATTTGTCAAATATTTGCTTAAATTTAGATTATCTTTCCATAGAATTGATAGTATTCAAACTAATTTTATGAAGGTATTATTCATATATACACAATATTCATCACTTACTTCTCCCTTATGTATTCATCAATTACTTATTGTACTTCTCCCTCTTTGACAACAATGTCAAAGATCCACACTACCAAAATCTTGTTTAGGTGGTGAATCATACCTTGCATGTATTGATTTCTCTTTGCATACATAAATCCTTTCATAACTTTAGCCATCACCTAAAGTTTGATCACTAGCATCAACTTAAAATTCAGATATTCTAATGTGTCCTAGAATTGATACAACGTGCCTCTTTCATTAATAAATGGTGGATAGGGGTAAGACCCCTAATTTACCTCTGAGATACTCAAAAGCATCCTTCGGTAGTGGCTTGGTGAATATGTCAGCGAGATGTTTTTTTGAATTCACACATTCCAACATTATGTGCTTGTCTTGTACTTGTTCTCTCAAGTAATGATACTTGATAGATATGTGATTGGTCTTTGAGTGCATTACCAGATTCTTTGATATGTTTATAGCACTTGTGTTGTCACAAAAGATAGTGACTAGATCGATGATCTCTTCTTGCATACCTTATAGAAGGTGTTTGATCCACAAAATATTTGCACAATTCATAGCTGCAGCAACATACTTAGCCTCAGTAGTAAACTATGATATACAACTTTGTTTCTTTCTTAGCCATGTAACGAGTCTTTCTCCTAGAAATAAAAATCCTTCGCTTGCACTCTTTCTATCATCAATGTTTCCAGCCCAATCAACATCAGTGTAGACTTTCAAGTCAAAGTCTCCTCCTTTATTGTATAGTAGGCTGAAATCCAAAGTTCCTTTCTGATATCTAAAAATTCTCTTAACTACAGACATATGTGTTTCCTTCATATCAAAACAAAACCTTGCAATAATCCGTACTACATGAGAAATATCAGGTCTGTTGCGCACTACATATTGCAACTTACCAATCGTGGATCAGTAGAATGTCTCATTGAATTCTTTTGACTCATCCTCTTTATATAACTTGCATCCAGTGACCATTAGTGTTCCAACCTACTTTGAGTCATCCATACCAAAGGTCTTTAGGATCTCCTTGATATATTTTGATTGTGTAATATAGATCCCATCCTTTACTTGTTGAATTTGAAGTCCAAGAAACAATTTAATCTCTCCAATCATAGACATTTCAAAATCCTTTCTCATCTCCTCAGCAAAAGACCTGCACAATCTGTAATTGCCTACAAAGTTAATATCATCAAAAAATATCTGAGCAATTAAAAAAAATTTAGTACTATCACATTTCAGATACACACTAATGTTGTCACTAGTTCTTTGAAATCCTATTTTGATTAGATATGAATGCAATCTTTCATACCATGCTCGAGGTGCTTGTTTCAAGCCATACAGTGCTTTGTGCAATTTGCATACCATGTCTCAGTTAGTATTCTCAACAAATCCTTCAACTTGTTCAATATATACTTCCTCTTCAAGAATAGCATTGAGAAATGCAGACTTAACATCCATTTAATAAATTTTGAATCCCTTATAAGTCGCATATGCTAGTAGAATTCTTACTCCTAATCTACCAATAGGTGCAAAAGTTTCTCCATAGTCAATTCCTTCTTCTTGTGCATACACATTGCAAACTAATCTTTCTTTATTTCTGATTACATTACCATGCTCATTCAACTTATTTCTAAAAATCCACTTATTACCAATTACATTCTTATCTTTTGGTCTTGGTACCAAATTCCATGTATTATTCTTTTGAATTTGATCTATCTCTTCCTTCATTGCTTTCATCCAATCTTCACTTTCTAATTCATATTTTACTTTTCTCAGTTCAAATTCAGATATTAAGCATGTGTTTTCTCTTACCTTTCTTCTTGTCAGAACTCCAACAGTCTTGTCTCCAATGATTTTACTCAGTGAGTGGTGTCTCTTTATATATTTTGCTAATACAAGCTTAGTATTCGGTGATATCTCTTCATTTCCATCATTCGTTGGAAGCTCTCTCTACTCATCTTCTTTCTTGGTTTGTTCTTTCAGTAAGGTGTCAGGAATCTCAGTTTGTACATAAACAAATCTTTGATAATCCTCGGGTCCCTTCTTGTTGTCTTCATCATTCTTCTTTGCAAATTCATCAATCCTTTCTAGAATTTTTGTACTTTCTAGAATTTTTTTAGTATTCTTATTTAAACATTTGTAGGCTTTGTTGTTAGTAGAATATCCTAAGGATATTCCTTAATCTCCTTTATAGCCAAATTTACCATCTCTTGCATCTTTAAGAATATAACACCTACTTCCAAATAATTTGAAGTAACTTACATTCGGTTTGTGTCCATAACATATCTCATAAGATGTCTTGTTATTCCCCTTCTTCAATTGTACTTGGTTAAGTGTATAAGCAGCAGTGTTGACTACTTCTCTCCATAAGGTTTGAGAAATGTCATTCTCAATCATCAGTATTCTAGCACAATCCAAAATAGTTCTATTTCTACTTTTAGCTATACCATTTTGTTGTGGTATTCTCGATGTAGATATCTACCTCTTTATATCGTGTTCATTACAAAAGAGTGCAAATTCATCAGATGTAAACTCTCCACCTTTGTCAGATCTCAAAAATTTCAGTTGTCTCCATATCTCTTTTTCAACTCTAGCTTTGTACCACTTAAACATTTGGAATACATCAGATTTTTCTTTTAAAAATATAACCGACATCATTCTAGAATAATCATCCACAAACAATATGAAGTATCTATCTCCATAGTAGCTTTGTGTTCTCATGGGACCAAAAAGGTCGATGTGTACTAACTACAAAATACCTTGTGTAGTATAATTTTTGCTTGTAAAACTAGATTTAGTCATCTTACCTACTTGACATCCTTTACACATTACATTCTCAAGTTTCTCTAGAGCCGGTAGACCTCTTACTCTATTTTTCCTACTTACTTTGATTAAGTTGTAAAATTTAACATGACATAGCCTTTTCTACCATAGCCATACATCTTCAATCTTAGCAAATAGACAACTCTTTATGGATGTAGCAAGGCAGAAAAAGTTACCTTTAGATTATCCTCCAGTGTCAATCATAATTCCCTTCTGATCAAATACTTTAACCTTCTTGTTTTGAAATTCCAGTCGGTGACTTGTATTATTCAACTGTGTTACACTCAACAAATTGTACTTCAGACCTTCAACCCAATAAACATCATCACATTTAGTATTGTTCAGTAGAGTTATAGAACATTTTCCCTTCAAAGGATATGGGGCATCATTTCCAAATCTAACATTACCACCATTATGCTCTTTCAAAGTAATAAACTTTTAGTATCACCAGTCAGATGGTGTGAGCAACCACTGTTTATAATCCATGTATCATTTTTACTTAATTGTGAGATTATGGATTTTTCTTCAATGTACCTTTCTTCATCAGACTCATATTTAATAGAAACATATGCAACTTATTCTTCATCATCATCGGTGTCATCATTAGATGATCCTCCTTCAACAATGTAGCATGATTTCTTTCCTTTGTTCTTAAAATCTCTGAATCTTCTAAATATGTTCTCAGTCTTGTTGTTGTCTCTATTATCTTTCTTATCATTATTTTCAAGACAATTATAAGCTATGTGAGCAATCTTATTGCATGAAAAATATTTAAAAGGTAGCTTACCTTTGTACTTTCCTTTACCTCTCGGTAGTCTCCTACCCAATAATGCTTCAAATTCAGCTTCATTCTTTTCATCTTCAGCATATAGATCTTCAAGCTCACTCTTACAACTATGAAATATTTCACTAGCACTACTTTCATATCCATCACTAGATCTAGAATATTTAGACTTCCCAATAGTCAATGATGATTTGAATGCAGATTCAATCTTAGAAGTACCAGGAAAACTATTATCAAAATCATTCAGCTCAAAAGCAATTAGCTTACCGATTATAAAATCCAAAGTAACAACCATCTATGGAATGGATCTCAGCTCTTGAATAGCAGACACTCAGATGACATAGATAGGTAGTAGTGTTCTAAGCATCTTGCTTGTAACATCTTCTTCTTCAATGGTTCCACCAACACCTATAATAGTAATAGCAATCTCCTTTAGTCTTGTGTTGTATGCTGCAGTGTTTTCTCCTTATTTCATTCTCATTGATTCAAACTTTCCTCTTAAGATTTCAACCTTAGCTCTTTGAACATGTTGATCTTCGTCAAAAACCAGTGTAATCCTATCGCACATCTTCTTAGTAGTATCACAACCTTGTAAATCATAGAACTCTATGTCGGTGAGAGTAGAAGCTATCTCTATCATCACTTGTGTATGTTCTTGTCTTTCTCTTATCTTCTCAAGTGTTAAAGGACCAAATGGTGGAAGTGAGTGCTCATTGTTAAGATGATTCAATGCATAATCTCCAATACCAGATATGTGAAGCCTCATTCGCTTCTTCCATGTAGAAAATTTATTCCTATTCAACTCTGGTGCTTCCCTATTATACATCTTTGGATCTTTAACTCAAGTACCTTCAAACTTATCTTCTTGGAGCACTAGCTCTAATACCAATTTTTGGTTTACCCTACTAAATTATGGTTTACTGAGAAGGGGGATGAATCACAAAATATTTAAACTTAACATTTTAAAACTAAACCTCTGAGTCAACTCGGTAAGTCAAATAAAAACAGCAACCAAAACTTGTAAACACTTCACAAACTTGATAAACAACACATAACATAAGAAAATAACATTCACAGTTATCAAGCATAACATCTAACACTATATTTAATGAGGAAACCCAATTTGGGAAAAAACCTCTATGGGAATCATCACCCAGAAAAAGAAATACTCTTCTGAAGTATGCTCGGTTAAGAGCCAATCTGGTTAAATATTACAATACATGTTTGTTAGATGTGACCTTGTTAAGAGATTTACCTTAGATATGTTAAGATCTTCACCCTGTTAGGACTGACCTGATCAGAGGGCTTAAACATTCATCCTAGAATGTCACCTTTCTCAAGGATTTACAAAAAGACTTATTATGTCCACTCGATTAAGAGATTTTCTGTTACAAAGATGAGTAAGCAACTGTAGACACCCGAAAATGGACAGGCTTGCGACTTTACATTAAAAACACTAATTTTCATCTATTAATTAATGGTTTTTTAATCATTAATTAATCATCTATTTTCCTCTAAATTCATTCCCCAAAT
>MU223281.1:631608-642083 GCA_018584345.1 Thuja plicata | reverse complement strand
GAATTCAATTATCTCACATGTTGAAAACTTTAATTAAATAAATGAATTAAATATTCATTTATCTTCAAAGAGATAACTCCAATCAGATCACATGGGTTACTCCACCCACCTCTCCAGTCCACATGGGAACTTCACCCACCTCTTCAGTTCAAAAAAGTAACTCACAATTAGCTCTTCAGTCAACCAAATTGTCTCCTATTTAAAAATTGAAGAGGTGGAGTTTACTGATGGCTTCTCCAGTTCCCTTTGATCTCAACCGTTCATCTCCCTATCTATGGGATTGATCTCAACCGTTCATTTCATCCCCAATTCCTATATAATAAACCCTTCATAACCATTTGAAGGATCTAGGATTTCAATCTCTCGTGCGCCATTACTATGTCAGTTTGGTTCTAGCATTCAAGCCATCTTGCAATCACACACCCGTTTCAATTAGCAAATTCTCAACACTTCTCAAGTCATAGACATTGCCCACCCCAATGTTGAGCATCAAGAACAACGTTTCGGAAGGAGTAGAGAGAAACAATAGAAGCTTCAAGCACTTCGGGGTTTGTATTCATTTGTTTTCCTTTCTTTGCTTGTACATTTTATTAGTTATGCTTCGAGTTATTCATTTTAGTAGTATTTGTGTATTGGATTTATATCATTTGTAAAACCTTCACTACTAACCCTTGCCTTTGGAAAGCTTGGGAACCACGAATCACGAAGAAGAGGTGTACATTTTGGTGAACCCGGCGTGAACTTACAGCCCACTTGAAATTTGGTCATATCTTTCAAACTACATAGGATTATTTTATGAAATTTGTTTTTCTGGTTAACGCTGATCTAAGAAGGCCCCAAACAAAAATTCAGATTTTTCTGAGTTTTTTTGTTTTTTTTTTTAATTTTTCTGTGATATTTCATAAAAAATTAGTTCTGGGCACAAATTAGAGTTTATTTTCAAGAAAAATACATTTTTGAAAAGGTATTGAAATTATAGAGGGGGTTTATTCTCTGTGATTTTAATTTCTGTGAAATTATTTTGCAAAAATAACATATCTTTTCAAACTGGTCTTTTATGATAAAATGGATCCCTAGGGCACAAATTAACGAATTATGATCTAAATTTTTTTTGGCAGGTACCCTTTGACATAAGAAAGCTACAGTCCAAAATTCAAGTTTTTCTAAATTTTTTACAATTTTTTATATTTTTTTTATGATATTTCATAAAAATTTAATTTTGGACACAAATCAACATTTCTTATCAAAAAAGTTACATTTTTGGAAAGGTATTGAAATTATAGAGGGGGTCTATTCTCTATGATTTTAATTTCTATGAAATTATTTTACAAAAATAACAGATCTTTTCAAACTGATTTTTTATGATAAAATGGGTCCCTAGGGCACAAATTAAGGAATTATGATCTAATTTTTTTTACAGGTACCCTTTGACATAAAAAAGCTACAGTCTAAAATTTAGATTTTTCTGAATTTTGTACAATTTTTTATTATTTTTTTATGATATTTCATAAAAATTTAATTTTGGACACAAATCAGCATTTCTTATCAAAAAAGTTACAATTTTGGAAAGGTCTTGAAATTATATAGGGACTTTATTCTCTGTTGTTTTATTTTTTCTGAGAAATATTTTCAAAAAAAGAAAGATCTTTGAAAAAGTTTTATTTTTGTGTGTTCTTTCTTGATTTCTTGGGATTGAGAAAATGACTAATGGCCAAGAGGATAATCAGACGCATACTAGGTGCTAGAGCATTAAGAGCTGCCAAAAGGAGAACCATCAACTATTGATCACAATAAAGAGTTATTCTCACAATCATAGCTAACGATCAAAGTGAAGCAAACATGAGGTACATTGATTGAATTAAGAGATTCACAGGTAAGTATAAAGTCACCATTAATTTTAGCAATCTCAACAATCCCGGAGTTTCCAGATATTTTGCTATTTTGGATTGAAAGCTTTCATTTCTGAAGATACTAAACACTTTCTTTAACAGGTACAAATCAAGGAGGCAAGATAACAATACAACTTAAAATTCATTCACTTGTCGATTTGGGTTTAAAAAGAACAGCGTTTGTCACACATCTTACATCTCACATTTCAAAATTGGGCTTAAAATTGACGTAGGGACTAAATTTGAACAAGGCAAAGAATTTCTCGATTTGGTGCATTAAAATTGAACAAGCAATCAACACCTACTTTTGGGCTTAAAATTGAACACTTGTGCTTGTATGGTGGTGTAGCTTAGTTCACATTTCAAACTTTTGGAGCTTAATCGATTTACCTTGTGTCTTGAGTTTTGGGTGCACTTGCACAAACTGTTAGATTAGAAACCTTTGTACTTTTTAGAAAGGCCTATCCGAGGAATGCGCTTCTTCCTTGGAGAATGACCTTAAATTGGTAATCCTTCCAATCGGTATATAAACAAGGCGCGAACCAAAGTTCTGTCTTATCTAGCCAAGCTCGGGCGAGGTGTGTTGGTGATAGTCTGAATCGGGTGAATATCCCTAAGGAGCCAACGTGATCAACTAGGCTCTTAAGTGAGTCACACACGTACAAACCGATTGGAGAGACACCACAGACCCTTACTACAACCTTGATTAATTAGAGGCCAACCCGTTTTACCTCCGAACAGGTACCTTATTATAGTGCAAGGGGTTGCATAATTTCCCCCCAAGATCCCCAACATATGTGTCCCACGATATTTGTGTAGTGAAAGAGATCTTCACTTCATGGCAACAATACCTGGAAATGGCAAAAACACAGGCACCTACGTCGTGGACCTTCGTGTCCTAGTAGTGTGACAATTGTTGTGTGAGCTAATAGACATTCAAGCACTGGGCCTATAACATTGTATTCTGAAGCCATTGACCTAGATTAAATATGATTGTTCATTGTTGAGACCTCATGATAACCTTTCAACTTGAAAAAGTTGTAGAACATACACAGTGACAATCTTCATTCTTCAAAACATAGTGTCTATTGTGTTTGTTTCTTTGATCAGTTTCTGAAAACGCAAAACAAAATATCCAAACTATCAAAATGAGTCAAACGTGTTAAATTCTAGGGTTGTCAATTACGTCAACTGTCTTGCAAATCAGAAGCATTATTCCAAAAATATCAAAATGGTCAAGCAGTGATACCCATCTCTTAGTCTTTTTGAGACTATTTCCTATTTACCGCAATTGCCCGTATTGTGTCACAATTGAATAAAGTTTGTCGTAGTTAACTTGTTTATTGCCGCAATTGTATTATTTATTACCGCAATCAATGATAAACTACCGCAATCACCATTTACTTTG
The DNA here is from genome assembly GCA_018584345.1 of Thuja plicata. Lineage (NCBI taxonomy): Eukaryota > Viridiplantae > Streptophyta > Pinopsida > Cupressales > Cupressaceae > Thuja > Thuja plicata. Next base: position 638,786 of record MU223281.1, on the reverse strand, counting down.
CCACAATCAGTGGAGTTGTACCACAATTGACCATAGATACATTACACCTATTTTTAACCTAAAAAAACCTTGAGAGAAATCTTCATTTGGTGTCCAAAACTAGTGTCTATCCCAGGAAAATGCGAAGAAAATTGTGTGAATCTCTAAACATTAAAGATCATCCCTTCTCTGTAAAGTACGATTATTGTAAAAAAATATTGTTAGTTTGAAAGCTTAGACTCAAAATACCTAGATCTCATCACATCAAACATCATCATCCTTATCAAAGTGACTTTGTCCAAGGCAAAGGTCGAAAAATCTTATCTTTTTACATCATCACCACTTTGAGATCAAGCTATATCAAAATCTGCCCCTAGAATTACCCTTATCCTAAACATAACTCAGACTTCCTTAGAAAGGATATTCTTCTTTGTTTGCTTTATATCACTTGTTTTAGTTACAAAACCTAGACCACACTATGTCTCAAACACCTCATGGAGGGCCTTACATAAGGTCTAAGGCTAGAACACAACCTGGTGAGTCATATATCAACTGATTCCCCGCTTGGGAAATAGAGCAAGAGAACAATCCTTTCATAAATACCAGTTCTACTATGTTCCTTGAACAACCCCGTGGGGCAGCTCTTTTCCAAAATGTCACAGAAGAGGAACTAGAGGATATAGAGCAAGATGCTTATTCCACACAAGTAGTTAACGTTGTTGAAGAGAGGAATCCCGAACGCTTCTTAGCCATGCTGATAAAGAAAGGATTCAAGTTCCCTGTTGAATTCAGTGTATCAACCATATGGCCTGAAAACCCTCTCGCTAATCAAACACTACTCAACCTCCTCTGATACTGCCTGTTGTCTCTCAAATCTTCCCACCATTGGTATTACCCACATTAACACAGAGGATACCCAGTCAAACCAATGACACAAACTAGGCTAGCACATCTTCCACTCAAAACATGACAGGCTCGCAACTGAGTGCACCTGTGGTTACTAGTATGCTCCCACCTTCAGTCACATGGCTAGGGCAATCAAGCTCTCAAGCTACACCAAACATCAACTATTCTGAAACTATGTCACTGTTGCAGTCAACTCATACTAGTCTTGGGATCAATACTTCATGCCCATAGGGATCCATCTCTGCAGGTACAACTTACAGTCAATGCCCACCCAAGGCTACACCTTTGCCCATTCTGACATCAATCCAACCCCTGCAACAACAACCCCAACTTTAGTTGCCTCAAATCCAACCCCCGCAACAGCAACCCCAACTTCAGTTGCCTCAAATCCAACCCATGCAGTAGCAATCCCAGCTTTAGTTGCCTCAATTCCAAACTCAGCAATAGCAACCCCAGCTTCAACCCCAACCTCAGCAATAGCAATATCAACCCCAATTTCAAACACAAAAACAAACGCATCAAAACCCACCATGGGCTACTCATGTGCCCCCATTTCCAAATCACTCAGTGGGAAACCAATATCAAGTCCCTAGGATGAAATCCTATGTTCCTACTCAAGGGACACAGAGGAACAACCTCATACCCACTACAGCACAGAGGAACGTCCTCACACATCAACCTCAATATCAAACAGACATGTTAATGCAACAAGTGCAAACCCTTCAAACCCAAATGATGGATATGCAAAATCAGGGGCAAACTAAATCCTACACCGTAGAGGATTTATACCCATACCCCTTTGACCATTCTCTCCACATGTCTTCATTCCCAAATCACTTCTCGGTACCTAAATTCAACAAATATAGGGGCAATACCAACCCTATTGAACATATCTAAGAGTATTTTGCTAGTTAAGTCGAAGTCGCCTATGACGAAACATATTTAATGCAACTATTCCCACAAAGCTTGGTCAGACCAGCAATGGAATGGTTCTCGCATTTACCTCATGGCATTCAGTCTTGGGGTGAACTAGTTGAAAATTTCATAGCTCACTTCCATCATAACATCGAGCGCAAGGTCAGCATCAAGGACCTTTGTGATATCAAACAGAAGGATGGAGAGTCTTTTGTGAAGTTCCTACGGAGATGGAGGAATACGGCAAACCGCATAATATATGATGTGCCCTAACAAGACCTGATAGTCATGTTTGTTGACAATCTAATTCCAGACATGTCATTCACAACAGAGTTACAGTTAGCTTCGAACTTCACACAACTCATCGAACAAGGAGTTCATTGTGAGCAAAACTTAGTCAAACGAGGAATCCTTACAGATCCAACACAAATGAATACAAACAAAAATGCAATGGACAAAGCTAAGTGGTGGAACAAAAACAAAAATGTCACTAGCGATGGTGTCATTGATGTGAAGACAGTCAACTATGCACAACCCAAGGTGTCACTGCAAGGCACAACTGTAGCCAACCAAAAACCCACAAGGCCCACTCAACAAGAATACACCCAAAACCAACCTCCCCTGTACAAATGGTCACTGTGTCAAACAGTCAACAATAGAATCAATGCAGACCACAATTTCAGTTCCAGCAATGAGACTTCACACCATTAGGAGAGCCGATAGAATCAACTTTACGCAAGTTGATATAATCAAACACTATCACTCTCCCTGAAATCAGGGACTTCGAACAGGATGTGAACAAACCAAGGTGGTATAATGACAAGGATTTTTGTGAGTTTCATCGGGTGAAAGGGCACAAAACATCTAACTGTTACCGATTGAAACACGCTATCCAAGATCTAATTGACACAGGGGTCATCGATGTGACAAATACCCAAACCAAAGGCACAATTGATCACACTATCTTCAATGATACCTTCCATGATCAAAACAAGGGAAAAGCCTCTGGGTCTGGTGGACAAGAAAAACAAGTTAACTATAAGTATGCCAACAGTGATAATGTTATCAATTGCCTCAATCCTTCAGATAGCCATGTGGCTACAATCACTATCAAAGACCAAGGTAACAAATGTGCTATAACAACGCATCGTGCCAGAGTCATCTTGCAAGGAGTAGCACCCTCACCTACTGTATCTGCCAATCCTAAAGCAAACTCAGATCCACAACCAGGCGTAGTGGATCAACTAAAGCGCACACCTGCCCAGATCTCCATGTTTGACCTATTGTGCATATCTCCATAACATAAATTGGCACTTGGCCAAGCCCTTCAGAATGCAGTTGTCCCAAGGGACAACACCCGAGAGCTTCCAAACAATGGTCAACCATATAGCTGCTAACAAACATGCCACATTCACAAACCGTGATGTGCCACCGCATAAACCCCTGCATAATGATCCTTTGCACTTACTTGTCCAAGTCCACAAAAGCGCTATCCATAGGGTCCTTGTTTATGGTGGAGTTGGGTTAAACATCTGTACTCTAAAGTTAATCAAGCAACTGGGCTATTCATAATCAAGCATTGATGTCACAAGGAGGATAAATATTAGAGCTTATGATGAAGAGGAAAGGTATTCTAAAGGTATTATCATTCTACTTGTCCATATCAGTCCAGTGGTAAAAAACACTCCCTTCCAGATCCTAGACCTTGAGTTGGGATACAACATGCTACTAGGGAGACCTTGGATACATGAAATGCAAGTCATACCTTTGACATACCATCAATGCATCAAGTACCCACACCAAGGAGAGGAAATCATCATAGAGGGAGATCCCAATCCTTTCCAATACTGTAATGCGGTCCAAATCAGCACTGATAACCAGGTACCATCAAACCAATATGCAAGCATCCCATCCTCTTCAGATTTGAATCCCAAGGATGTCACACAGACAACAAGAAAGATAGTCATTAACCAGGATGCAAGTATTCCCTCCTCTTAAGATTCAAATCTTAAAGATATCACATGGAAAGCGGGCAAGATATCCATTACTGACAAGGGCTATGGTGAATATAGATATGAAGAGGCTTTTACCATCACGCACATGCCTCAGAGCCCGAGAACTTATGGCATGCCACAACCTATTATTATAACAGAAACTTCACAGCCTGTTTTATTCATATGTCCACCCACAACCTTTGTCAGATGGGGAGACATAGTAAAAGAAAAGCCATTTGAACAAGACATCAGTACCTGGTTATACCAAGACTCACCAGAGACAATCCGACCACCCCTGCCCCTGTCAAACTATGGTAATAGTTACACAATGTTACAAAGATTTGGGTACGATGGTACAACTGGTCTGGGGGCAAGGCAACAAGGCTTAATGGAATTGTCTCTCCCACCAACCCAGAGAAACAAAAGAGGGTTGGGCTATGGGCAACTAGGAACATGTCCGGTGATCCAAGACATCAAGGTCGATCAAGAACAAATAGCACAGATGCACCAGGGGCACAACACAGAACATGTCTTGATAAGAAACATATTAGCACAGTTGTTGCCCACCGAAGAGGGAACCACACAAGCCCAAATAGACCTCCACATAGAAATCGATGATAATGAAGGAAGTGAGACATCTAACTAGCATTCTATTGAGACTGAATCCCACGAGTATGAGTGGAGATCCTTTCACGACTCTGAACCGTCGATCCCATATTATTCCCCTCGGTTAGACATTATCATAAACCTAGAAGACTTATTTGACTAACTAACCATTACCGAACAACCCTGCATAGATAAGCATGTCATTTATCAAACCTCAAGTGGTGCATCCACATCATAGTCCAGTTTTGTGGGAACCATATCTGTAGTCCCTTTCAATCAACTAGAATCAAACAACCATGAAAGTATCTGTCTTGTACACCCAGAGCTAATAAAGTGGGATAAACAAGGACCGCCTGATTTAGATATCTTCGAGAACAATGAGGCTATTGCTGATTTCATGGGACTTAGGGAAGGCATTCCATCAGGAGACCACAAGGTAGGCTTCTCCATTGACCTCAAAAAAGTGGCATATTTCGGGGAGGCAGCTCCTCTTTCCAGTACACAAAAGAAAAAAGAACAAAATAATGATAAAAAGCTAAAACAAGATGTATCTTCTAGCGAAAACCTCACTGAGGCACTAGAAGATGGAAAGAAGGAACTCATCCCCTTGATAGAGGAGAAATTGACATTACTAGTAGAATAAATAGAGGAAGTCAATTTGGGAGATGACAAGAACCCAAAGAACATATACTTGGCAAAATCACTCACCCCTAAGGAGAGAGAACAGTTTATCAGCTTCTTTAAAGAAAGGATGATCAATTTCACATGGTCCTACTTAGATATGGCAGGGTTAGATCCAGAGCTAGTACTACACCATCTCCCATTGCTACCCAATGCCAAACCTGTCAAACATAAGCTGAGAAAGATGCATCCCCATGTTGCATTGCTAGTCAAAGCAGAATTGAAGAAGCTCCTCGATGCTAAGTTCATAAGACCTATACCATACACAAACTGGATATCTAACTTGGTGCTAGTTACAAAGCACAGTGATCAGATACAGATTTGTACAGAATTCAGAGATCTCAACATAGCTTGTCTGAAAGATGACTTTCCCTTACCCAACATTGATATGATAGTAGATCTAACCGCTGGACATCAAATGCTATCACTCATGGATGGCTTTTCAGGGTATAATCAGATAAGGATCACACCTAAGGATCAACATAAAACATCTTTCACATGTCCTTGGGGCACTTACTATTGGAACGTCATGCCATTTGGTCTAAAAAATGTGGGTGCAACATATCAAAGGGCTATGACAACAATATTTCATGATCTCATCCACAAAACAATGGAAGACTATGTGGACGACATACTAGCCAAGTCAATGCTTCACAAATATCATCTACAAGTATTGGGACCAATCTTTGATAGAATGCAGCAATACAAAGTCCGTTTAAACCCAAAGAAATGTGCATTCGGTGTCACAACAGGAAATCTACAGGGGCTCATAGTGTCACATAGAGGCATCGAAGTAGACCCAGAGAAAGTCAAAGCAATATTGGACATGCCTCCACCATCAAACCCGAGACAACTAAGAGGGTTACAAGGAAGGCTCCAATCAATTAGGTGCTTCATAGCTCATCTAGCAGACAAGTGCCACCCATTCCAACATCTACTGCACAAATACATCAAATTCATATGGACAGAGCAATGCAAACAAGAATTCCAAACATTCAAGGACTACCTCCTCAAGTCTCCTATATTGGTGCCACCAGTCCAAGGTAGACCATTTCTTTTGTATATCTCAGCAATAAAATCAGCATTAGGTGTACTCTTGGCACAACATGATGATGCAGGTAAAGAAAGGGCCATCTACTATCTAAGCAGAACATTGATAGGATATGAGCTCAACTATACACCAATTGAAAAGTCATGCCTTGCAGTTGTCTTCGCTTCCCAGAAGCTGAGACATTATATGTTGAGTCACCAAACAAAGTTGATCGCACATATTGATCCTTTAAAGTACCTCCTAAGAAAAGCAGCGCTCACTAGACAACTTGCGAAGTGGGTAATGATCTTAAGTGAGTTTGACATTGAGTACGTAGACAGAAAGGCCATCAAAGGGCAATTGATCGCAGATCAACTAGCAGAGGCACCCATTCAGGACCATCAACCTATTATTTCTGACTTTCCTGACGAATCTATTATGACACTACAACCAGCGATCGAGGCATGGAAACTATATTTTGATGGGTCGTGCACGAACCATGGTGCGGGGGTAGGGATAATGCTTATCACTCCAGATCATGATACAATTCCAAAGTCTTTCAGACTCAACTTCCCATGCACTAACAACATTGCAGAATATGAAGCACTGGTCATCGGTCTAAAGATAGCAATTCAATGGAAAATCAAGAACCTAAAGGTCTTTGGAGACTCGCAGTTGATCATTAGTCAAGTCAACAATGATTATACGACCAAAGATGAGAAGCTCATACCATATAGAGCATAGATAAAAACACTACGCACCAAGTTCCATTACATCTTCTTCGAGCAAGTCCCACAAGCACATAACAAAGCTGCAGATGCGATGGCTACCATAGGATCATTGATTGATATGTCAGGCAACGAAAAAAGATTTCAGTTTCTAGTAGAGCAACTCTTGGTGTCATCACACCAAGCATCTATCACAGAATCAACATGCGTCCTTGTTGGTCTTGAATCACCATGGTACCAAGATGTCTATAACTATCTCCAAAATAGTGTCTTACCTCCCAACTTGTCTAGGAACCAGAGAAAGTCCCTCATCCGCCAAGCCTCTAGGTATACCATCCT
>MU223281.1:604596-627235 GCA_018584345.1 Thuja plicata | reverse complement strand
GTTTTCCTTTCTTTGCTTGTACATTTTATTGGTTATGCTTCGAGTTATTCATTTTAGTAGTATTTGTGTATTGGATTTATATCATTTGTAAAACCTTTGCTACTAACCCTTGCCTTTGGAAAGCTTGAGAACCACGAATCATGAAGAAGAGGCATACAACAACAATGTATTGATTTGATCTGTGATTATGCAACTATCCTTTGCTTGATCAAATCCCTTGTTCGCTCTCTGAAACTACTAGCATCAACAACTCATCAATCTCTTCTCTGGACTGGTTCTCCAACTCTTTCACTACTCTTCTTGGTAGCTCTTTTACTATTTAATTCACCAACATCTTTGTATAAATATACAGACTCATCAATATATAGGCCTCTATTTTGCCTCTTAATCTTATTGATTAGGTTTCACTTCAATTGCGCTCAGTCGTCAGATCATCTCTTATGAACTAATTCAATGTATCTGCAACTCGGTTAAACAGTTAACCTTGCCTCGTGACTTGCACATTTCTTGGAACTCACAACTTTCCTTTTGCCACTTAATCTTCATCTGAGATTTTGAATTTTGTTTTTTTGTGACCGTATATCTTGCAAAAAACTTCATCTTCATCCTTATTATCTTCTTTATCTCCTTTCCTTTGCATTAAATTTATTCTGATCCTTGAATCCAATCTATGTTCAAATTTTGTTTTGTGCTTGGTGACTTGATGACTATATTCACTCGGTGTCTGACTTCTATTGGTTACCAACCTTACTCGGTAACTGACCTTGGTCATTTTTCAACTTTTCTCAGTGACTGTCTTTGGTTTTCTCGACTGACAAACACTTCTCATTACTCAGTAACTAGGTTGTTCCCTTTACTGACTTGACCTCTCTGCTTTACCAACTTAACAACATCAAATGTTAAGTAAAAACAATTATACCAATAGTACCTTATCATTGTCTGATCTTTATTATCTTCCCAATTAGGTTCCTCTACGAATGATATGGAAACTTAATATAAACCAGGAATCAATTGCTTGACATCAATGACAAAACAACAACTGATCTAACCATTCTACTTTCTTGTATTCTTCTGAAGTCGGTCTTCATCATCATTACCAATAGTTGGTTAACACAAATGCTATAGGATATACATTAACAATAAGAGCTATTGTAAATAACATACATTTTATATGACCTTCTATTATTTGTAAGCATCAGAGTAGAAGAGATCATGAATAGTGTTTAAGGACCAACATCAAAGCATGTGATACATAGCATCAGAGAACATTCAATGTAACAAAATCCCAGTGTCAAAGTTTTCCAAGGATCATATGATAAAAAGGAAAGAAAGATTACATTCTCAAATGATAAAGTAATGGACATATGTACAATTATATCAGGTCAAGGAATTCTTTAGTGATCATAAAGATGGAATAGTCAATAATGGCAATGATGGATACAAGATCAGGAAAATGAAACACAATGTTTTGTTCATGAGGAATTCCAAACATGAGATATAAGCCATGAGAAATTAATAAAACCCTCAACAGTCTGATATTAGTTACAATGGGTGAGTTTTATTTTGCTTTATATTTCATGAACATAACTCAGACACAAAATACAATCTACAGTTTAGAGGCAGTTTCAACCACAGTTCTAGAAGATGTCATTATTTTCATTTTGTTTTTATCAATCCATGAATAGAACCAGTCAAAGTCAGTAAGATCTATCAAAGATTGAAGACAAAGATCATTATTTCAGCAAAGGCACAATCATAGAAGCCACTATAACAACAAAATATAATCATCAACGACATACATGATAGCTTCAATTTTTAGAATCTGCATGAGTCCATTGTTTTAAAAGGGAAAAGTGACAAGAAATCATACTGAAAGATAATGCAATGACCAATTAGTATTTTGACACAATATTTAGATACAGATTCATGTCAAAGAATCCCTTATAGGCTGCATAGTGTTTTCAGTGACAAAGAAACATGAAGCTGCAAAGTTTTTTAAACATATCAGGCCCGTGCCCTAACCAAATGCCATTTTATATTGCACAAAGAGCGTACATACAGAAGGTTTTATATTCACAAAAATGGTTGTCATGCTTTTCAAGAAAGAGTGAGTTTTGTTTTTTCAGAGAATAATGGAGTAGCAAGGGTTTCAAAATTTATCTATCGACCACGAATGGAAAATAGCAAAATCTCGTAGAGTTGAAACTCTAGGAATTCAAGCATGGAACATAATGATCACAGCCGACAGTAAACCCTCATGGAGCAAGAAAATGAAATACAAAAAGCCTATCATAAGAGGTGACATACGTGAGAAACCCATTTATTTACATGGTTGACATTTTGAAATCTCCAATTCGAACCCTAATTTTGCGGCGACAGACCAAGAAGAAGAGTAGTTTTCCAGAGTGAAAGATGCCAAAGTATGAAAATGAGATGCTTTTAGGGTATGAAACCCCTTGTTTTGTAGCGGACCCCATATTTTTTGAAATTGAATTAAGAGAAGCCACTAGGGTTATATTTAATTTATATTTTTTCACTTATGTTGGTAAATGATTTAAATTATAGAAGTATACCTACTATTACGCTGATTATTATAATTATTTTTAATACATGTTATATTTTATTATATAATTTAAATTACATATAATATTTTATTTATAATCAAATTTGTACTCCGAAATCTAGATCTAAGATCCTGGGCAAGACTGGAGGTTTTCTTCTCCATTCTTTCCTACCAGTGCTCGAAGTGAATGTATTCCTTTGTATTTCTCTAGCATTAATAAAATTTTGGCTTTGGCCTTTTACCGATAATTTTTTTTTTAAAATTTAATAGATATTATACTTATCTATTAAATATAAATTATATAATAAAATATAACATGTGTTAAAAATAATTATAATAATAAGTGTAAATTTAATTTTAATATATTTAATATAGAGTGAATTTCATTATTCACTAAATATTAAATACATTAAAATAAAATTTTGCTTTTATGAGCTAAATCTTTTATATAAATATATATTGTTTAAATATAAATTAGATATTGGAGCTCTTTTGGGCGCAGAGGATATTTTCTTTCCCCTATAATGAAGTTCAAATAGAGCATGAGGTGGAGTTGAGAGATGCATGAGGAGGGAGTGATGTTCAGTCCTGGTGCAATTTATGAGTAGTTGAAGAATGTTTTGGAGTTGTCTTCAGTTGTATATCAATTGAGGCGATCTTTCATACAATTACACGTGAGTTACTCCCAGTTGCAGTGCCCTTTTCCTCGGCTTATAGACTACATATGAGCCCATGATTTACATGCAAATTTCATGGAGTTTGGGGCACTTTGAAGGTCAGTTTGAGTGATGTTTCAGTTCTATATCACATGGAGGATTTCTTCTTGTAGTTAGCTTTCAGTTTCTCAAAGTTCACACCCAATTTTTCAGGGATTTTCAGATCTATTCGATGCTGGTCTTTTCAGGGTTTTTATCTTGTATTTTTAGTTTACAATCAAAGGGACTTCATTCTTTTTGCCATTTTTGCACATAAAAAAATCAAGAATTATTGTATTGGGGCATGTTGTAGCAGATTTCAGAGATTTATATGCAGAGACTGAGTTACTTCCACTTATTTTTCTGTATTCATCATTGATTGTGAGTAATTGACTTCATATATTGTGTTATTGCCTTTATTTGATCATTTTTCCTTTGATTAAAATGCAGAAAATGATGACTCAGAGTGTAGATTTAAGAATATTTTTTAATTTCAGTGTTTGAACTATGAAGACATGCGTATTTTTCTCTTTTGATACTGGTTTATAAGCCTTTCATAGAGTCATTTTTGCAGGGATTGTCTAAGTGGGTTGTGATTTTAGTGCTTTGTGAAGAGTCTTGTGGGATTTACTACAAGCTATCATTAGTGCATCACCTTCTAGTATTAGTTTTCCATTTACATAAACATATCCTTTTAACCCTTTTCTATTCAAGTTTAGTTTAGGTGATCACAAGGAGGAAGCCAACCTATGATCCGGAGATTCATTCTCATTTCTATCAGTGAGAATGTTTCCGTGTTCCAATAGGATTGCAAAGTTCTTAACTTTATATTGTGGGTGCAATCCTATTTTTCAACAGTTTTTGGCACGCTTGGTGGGACACAAATTGTATCATAATTTTGTTTGTTAGACCATTATTGTTGTTGTTTGGGTGTGGACAACAGTTTACAGCCTTAAGAAAGGTATTTTATGAACACCTGGCGACTCTTTTTCTCCGATTTCAAGCAGATTTAGTAGCATATAAGAAAGGTCCAAACCAGATCTAGTAGAGATAGTTTTGAGTAACAGGAGGTGCCACCTAGCAGAAGAGGAGGTAGATCCATAGGGAGAGGTTTCAGAGGAAATTTTTTTTTTGGAAGATATGTTGTTCCAATTATAGATCCTGAGATTACAACATTTGAAAATCCTCTTTTTTCTATGTTTGAGAGCTTAGCAGATCAAGCTCATACAAATTTATCATTTATGAGAAGTTCCTCAGTTCCAACTACATTAAATCAGGATCTACCATCTATCTTTGAACAACCAGAGGAAGAAGAACCTCTACCAACAATACTACAACCAGTATCTCAGGTTATTGCAGTTGTTATACCTCAATTTATACCTGCTATACCTGTGATGACTCATCTAGCACCACCTAGGAATCAACCATTTGTGGATTTTAACCAAGGAAGTCCATTAATTATTGCACAACATCATGATGTACCAATTGTTGCTCTAAAAAGTCTACCTTATTTCACTGGAGAGGATCATACCACACCAATTGAACATATCAAAGATGTGGCCTCTTTATATGGGTTACACCACGTTACTAAACACGATGTAATAGTTAGATTGCTTACATCATCATTTAAAAGGTAAGGCTCTTGCATGGCTTAGAAGTTTACCAATCAATTCAATATGAACTTGGGATCAGTTAGGTGTTATTTTGTGCACGCATTTTAAAGATAAATTGGATCATTTGTCTTTAGTAGAGCAATTAAACACCTTGAAAATGGAACCTCATGAGTACATGATTGATTTTAACCACCGTTTTCATAAGACATGGGATAGAATCCCGCATTCTGTAAAGATGTCAAATGATTATGCATTATTGTATTATTTAAGGTCATTTAACAGTGATATTTCAGTTTAGATTCAGTCTATGGGTGGAGTTACATTACGAAGGGCTAATAAGATAACAATTCGAGCTGAGAACAATATAATTCAAGCAGGTAAGATAGCTCCAAGACCCCCAATGCCATATTTTTCTAAAATTCAATCAAGTACAATTGTAGTACCACTTTTGATGGTTGTTGTACCTACTTTTCCACCTTTTAAGAACCAAGTTATAGCTCAAGAGAGTGAAAGTACAAAATCTTCTTAAGAGATGAAGGACATAAAAGAGAAAAATGAAAGTCTTATGAAAACCTTGCAGAACTTAGGTAATGAAGTGGTCAATCTTAAGAAACATAATGAAACTGTGAATATGCCTTATCAACCTCCATTTCAAGAAAATAGGCATGCTTATCAGACTGATAATTAACATCTGAGGAGGAATTTTGGTTACAATCAGTGGGTTGGAAAACCATACAATCCAAACATACCTAGCACTTCAAGGGAGATTGTTCCTATTCAAATCAACATGGTGCAAGAATATTAGTGGTTTTACCCCTATAACTAGCCTCATAATCATATCACTTGCCCAAATGGAATTCTTAATCAGGCATTGATGGTACAAAATAATGCAATAGCACAACAAAGTACAATTCAAGAAGGAGATGAACAACCGGGTTCTCAATCATATCCAAGTGTACCAGATGTTTCTTTAATGAATTTTCAAGGTGAGGAATTATGTGGTGCAAAATTTACACAAAATTAGCATTGTGTTCCTATTTCAATGAACACAAGATCAAAGAGTAAAGTTGTCGATTCAGACCAGCAAGTTGGAAAAGACAAAGTACCAACAATTAATGATCCCAATCAAGCTAGTACTAGTCAAATATGCCAACCTGTTACTTCACAATCCCAAGGTGTAAAAATTATGCCAAGAGGGCAGCCATCGCCTGCTGGTGAACAACAAAAGACTAAAAATATAACGTCACAAGAACATAAAGATGTTGTTGCTGATAAAATACAAAAAATGGTTTTTTTTCCCAATTTCAATATTGTTGAGTATATGAAAAAAGCTATTGTCAACATTTCATTATTAGATGCATTGTAGTTACCTGGTAAAAAAGAGAGTATGAGAGAAGCATTGGCCAAAATTTCATTAACTGATCAGCCACCTCAAGACAAATCTAAAGTATTGCTAGCTAATGCCTTTACCACAAAAGATGGTCCAAACAAGCCAACAACTTTCTATGTCACTTTGATTATTGAATATTTCTTGGTCCATAATTGTATGATTGATTCTAGAGCCACAAATTTCATGATGAATAAACAACTAGTTGATAAACTCGGTTTAAAGTATGAGCCATTAGAAAAGGGAGTAGTTCAACTGGATGGCTCAACCATCAACACTGTAGGTGTAATCAAGAACTTGGACTTAATTTTTCATTCATGCCCAAATATCTCAATTCCTCAAGACATATATGTGATAGATCTTCCACCTTATTTTGTTATTTGTTTGAGTAGAGACATTACAACTAATTTGGGGGGTTATCTATCTTCTGATTGGTCACACTTGTTCTTTAGAACACATTATGGTATAAGAGTTATAGTGAAATCAGAGCCATTGGCCAAGAAGCATTTAGAACCTTATACACTAAGTCCCGTGAATGCAAATTTAGTATTTCATGAGGGTGGCTAGCTTGCTTCTCTAGACCCCAATATGTTGTTATAAGGCATACTATAAATCATTTTGGATGAATGGGTTGTTGAAGAATCTAATGAGCAGCTATCCAATCACATGGATACAACCGGTCTTGGTAACTATATCATACATGAATAGAATGTTATTCCTAACCTTGTGAGAGGTAAGGATCAACATTATGAACATCATTCTAATCAGTTATGGCAATTGTATTTTGATGGGTCTAGAAATAGAAATGGTTCAGGTGGTGGTGCAGTGCTGATTTCACCTACGGGTGAATTATATTATTCTGCTTTTCATTTTTCATTTACCTATACTAATAATACACCAGAGTACGAATCACTTGCTTATGGCCTAGAATGGGCTAGAAAGAGTACAATTGATCATTTACAAGTGTTTGGTGATAGTGAACTAGTTGTTAAACAGATCCAAAAAATAAATTCTATAAAAAATGAATTGTTAAAGTTGTACAAACATAGATTTTTAGATCTGATTGAAGAGTTTGATGCATTTAACATTGTTTCAGTGCCTAGGGGTCAAAACAAACAAGCATATAAGATGGCATCCATGGGCGATGAATTTGACATACCAAAAGATACCAATAATGTGCAGGTGCATCAATATATCAAGGTAGCAATCAGACCCTCGTGCCTAACAATAATGTAAGTTGGCAAGTTTTTGAGAATGATGAACAAATTGTTAATTTTTTTATTAAAGAAGTAGAATTCTCTAATGCAAATCAAAAGAAATATCAACAATAGTATGATAACTAGATTGTACATCTAAAAACCAATAATTTTCCAAAGGGTCTTGTTACCCTTGAGTCTATTTTAACACTGATGATCAGGTAAGAATGGATAGAGCTAGTTCAATAATCAAGGAGGATGATTATGAGCCTATTGAATAATGAAGGATAAGTTTTCTGATGCTTGGAAATGTATTTACAAAAGAGAAACAATAATAGTTTATTTCATTATGCTATGAATTTAATGATGTTTTTGATTATTGATGTCATGATCTGAAGGGTTTGACCCTCAACTAGCCCAACATACTGTAGAGCTAGAACTAGATGCAAAATTGGTTAGATAGGAGCAGAGATGATTGAATGCAAAGCTTGAACAACTTAGGAAAACTGATTTGATCAAGTTATTAGAAGGAAGTATAATCTTTCCCATCAAGAACACATCCCAAGTGTCAAATCTTGTACTCGTGAGGAATAAGAACGGTGAAATTAGATTGGGTGTTAATTTCTGGGACTTAAATCGTGCTTCATTGAAAGATCATCACCCACTGCCCTCCATGGAGAAGATTTTGCAGTTTGTTTCAGGTTCTAATTGTCTCTCTTTACTGGATGGTTTTAGTGGTTATAATAAAATTCTAATCAAAGAGGAAGACCAATATAAAACAAAATTTACAATGAAATGGAGAGCCATGGCATACAAAAAACTGTCATTTGAATTGTCAAATGCAGGAGCAACTTTTCAAAAAGTAATGGAAATGGCTTTCCATGGTCTAATTAATAGATTTGTACTTGTTTATTTGGATGATATCACCATATTTTCAAAGAATTTAGAAGAGCATTTTAAGCATATTTTTAAGAGATGCAGAGAATTTGGTATGTCATTGAACCCAAAGAAGTGCAATTTTGTTGTTCATGAAGGAAAGCTTTTAGGTCATATTGTTTCAAAGTAGGGTACTACTATAGACCCTAAAAGAGTAAGTGTTATACTTGCATTACCACTGCCTTCTCATAAAAAAGGCTTGCAAATATTTTTTGAATGGATTAACTTCCTCTGAAGATTTATCCCTAATGTTGCAGCTATCTTGAAGCCAATGGCAACAATGTTATAAAAGAATGCAAGTTTTTCTTGGCCTAAAGAAGGTAAGAAGAGTTTTGAAGAGATAAAATAGGCAATTTCAAGTGCCCCTACATTAGTCAACCCTAATTTTGATAAAGATTTTGTTTTGTATGCCTTTGGAGTTGATGATTCTATTTTAGCAATGTTGGTACAACAAAATTAAAAGAGCCAAGAGCAGCCTGTTTCATTTTTTCAGTCAAGGTTTAAAAGGCTATGAACAACTGTATACTTTTATTGAGAAACATGTCCTTGTTGTCATAAGAAGCCTCAAGAAGTTCAAGCCCTTGATTGCAAGTAACAAAATTCATCTTATGGTGGCTCATTCGAGCGTTAAAGAATTCTTATTAAACAAGGACCTCAATGACAAGAGAGATGGTTGGGTAACCAAAGTAATGGAGTATGATGTCCAAATTAAGACAACCAAGCTTGTAAGAGGCAAAGTGATGCGGGAGTATCCTGGGGTAGTTGGCAATCCTATGTCACAAAAAAAACATGTTTTGGTGTGATTTCTATTTAAGTAGTTAACTTGGTTGAAGACATGAGGTGCTCGATCACTTTGGTGGCAGTTCTCGGTTGGAATATGTATTGCTTCACCGATGGGCTCGGTGATTGGGTTTGGTGGTGCTCGGTGTTGTTATTTTCGATGATATTCTACTCAGGGTACACTGCTCAGTGGTAGTTGCTCAATGTGTGTAGGTCGGTGGTGTCTTGCTCGGTAGCATATTACTCGGTGGTGTATGTTCAATGGAGTTATGCTCGGTTGTGTCTTTTACCGATTAGTCTGGCTCTCAGTGTACTTGTTTATCGACTGGTTGTTGGGGTTCACCAACTTGTGTTTATGGATTGGGTGGACATTGGAGATTGCATCCGTGATTTGAGGGGGTCATTGGGATCGTGCTGAGTTCTAAGGTGTGCGGATTTGTGGCATTGGATCTTGTGTGGACCTAAATCTGGGTTGATGTGTTCTCCTATGTATTTTGTTATTAATTATAGCCAACTGGTGCATTTAATGTATGTTCATTGTAAAGTGTATGGTCGATTGGGTCATTTAATTATTTTTTACAAGTCGACTTGTGGAAAGTGTGTATAAAAGAGAGTCTAGTTTGATGTTTATAGGGACAATCAGAGAGAGGGATGGGAAGATAGATAGAGGATAGTAGAGTAAGCTAATAAGATGAAAGATTGTAAGTTGCTGCAAATAGTTGTAAGTGGGTAGATAGAGATTGTAGATTGCTTGGTGGCTTGTGAGCACAAGCTCAGATCTATTTTCTTCCACTTAGCTATAGGGTAGATGGATAAGGTTGGATCCTATGAGATCTTGTTGAATTGTTGGCCCTAACCAGGAAGGCCTTACAACCTGACATGTTGCATGTAATGATAATTCTAAGATTGATAGATAATGTGTTGTGTTGTTTCCGCTGTGTTGTTCTTGTTGTTGGCTACAAGTTTAGACAATTCTTTATTGGATCCTCCGACCTTGGATTGCATCAAGTGGTATCAGAGCTGGTTCATTTCTTGTGGTTGATCTGGTTGATGAGAACCTAGTTGAGCTGGTTCATTTCTTGTGGAGCTTAAGGTTTTCAAAGATCTGGAGAGATGCCTCTGAGAAGATTGGACCCTAGGGTGATTGAAGATCTTTATGAGGAAGTGGAAGCGAGGATAACAAAAAGATTCAGATTTGAGATAATGACAATAAAGAATGAAATCATAGAAGGTATCATAAATGTTGGATTACATAGAGGTCTGACAATGGATGATGGCTATGAAGAAGCTGCTGAAGATTTTGAAGTTTTTGGATCTAGTGGAGATGATAGAGCCAATCAGATAGAGAGATCTTGAAGAGACATATATGATCGGTTGCAAAGATCTGGCACTCGATTGAGTACAAACTACCGAATGGAGGTTTCCAAATTTTTAGGTACTTTGAGACCCGAGGATCTGATTGATTGGATCGGCGAATTAGAAGACTACTTTGAGCTAGAAGACATTGAAGATCCGCTTAGAGTAAGGTTGGCATAGACTAAGTTGAAGGGACATGCTGCTTTATGGTGGAAAGAGTTGTAGAGGGACCGACAAGAAGAGGGTGAGATGAAGATCAATCAGTGGAGGTTGATGGTGGAAAAGCTAAAGGCTAAGTTTATTCCTGCTGACTATGAACTTGAGTTGCTTAAGAAATTGCATAATCTAAAACAAAAGGAGATGATTGTGGAAGATTATACTGAGGAGTTCTACAAGTTGACTATTTGGTCTAGGCATAGAGAACTTTCTAAGGAAAAGGTGGAGAGGTATGTTAATGGTTTGAAATTCAATATCCAAGATGAGATTGGTATGTTGAAGATTGAATCTGTAGAGGATGCTTATCAGTATGCATTGAAGGCAGAAGATAAGTTGAAGATGAGACATTATGGTAATTCCCGAGGAAAAGAGAAGCAAGAGCAGTTGATAAAAGATAAACTAAGGGTTGAAGATGAACCGAAGCCTATTGAATCGAGGAGAAAGACATGTAGAAGTGTATTAAGAGGCACTTGTTATAACTATGGATAAGAAGGAGATCAATCATTTGAATGTCCCCATGCAGAGAAGAAGGTCAGTAGTCATCGAAATGTTGTGGTGAATGAGGTTGCTGAGAATGAACCTGAGGTGGAGAGTGTGAATCTTTTGCTTAAGAGAACTTTGCTGCCCTCAAAGAAAGATGATTCCTGTTAGAGGAAGAACTTGTTTAGGACTGTGTACAAGTCTGGTGGTAAATGTTGTAAAGTGGTTGTTGATGGAGGGAGTACTGACAACCTAGTTGTTGAGGAGATGGTTCAGAAACTTGGTTTGAAAAGTTTGGAGCATCCTTGTCCTTATAGGATAAGTTGGTTACAAGCTAGTCACACAGTAAAAGTGAAAGAGTAGTGCATGGTGAGTTTTTACATTGGTACTTATAGAGATGAAGTATTATATGACATTGTGGAGATGATTTCTTATCATATTTTACTTGGGAGACCTTGGCAATATGATAGAGATGCTATTTATGACTGTAAAATAAATTCATTTACTATACTGAAGGATGGGCATAAGTCTATTTTGATTCCTTTGAAGGATGTAGAGCTCGGTAAGAGGAACTTGAGCATTGGTAGCATATCTGAAATGGTTGCAGTGGATGGTACAGACATAAGTGTGTAGAGATGTGAAGGTAAATCAACAAGTGCTAGTGGTAAAGGGAAGTAGAAGAAGAATCGATGGAAGAGTGTGTCGGTTGAGGACTCAGAAGACATGCATATCAAGAACTAGTTTGGGATCTATGTGCTGAATCGCAACAGATGTTCATCCAGCTTCTGAGAACATCTTTTCACACTTGGGGTGTCTGATGCAGGAGCATCCTGGGGTAGTTGGCAATCCCGTGTCACCAAAAAAAAACATGTTTTGGTTTAATTTCTATTTAAGTAGTTAACTTGGTTGAAGACCTGAGGTGCTTGGTCACTTTGGTGGCAATTCTCTGTTGGAAGATGTATTGCTTCATCGATGGGCTCGGTGACTGGGTTTGGTGGTGCTCGGTGTTGTTGTTTTTGGTGATATTCTACTCAGGGGACATTTCTCAGTGGTAGTTGCTCAGTGTGTGTAGCTCGGTGGTGTCTTTCTCAGTAGCATATTACCCAGTGGTGTCTGTTCGGTGGAGTTATACTTAGTTGTGTTTTTCACCTTGTAGTCTGGCTCTCATTGTGCTTGTTTATCTATTTGTTCTTAGGGTTCACCGACTTTTGTTTATGGACTAGGCAGGCATTGGAGATTGCATCTGTGATTTGAGGGGGTCATTGGGATCGTGTTGAGTTCTGAGGTGTGCAAATTTTTGGCATTGGATCTTGTGTGGACCTAAATCTTGGTTGATGTGTTCTCCTATGTATTTTGTTATTAATTGCAACTGACTTGTGCATTTAATGTCTTTTCATTATAATTATTGTATGGCCGACTGGGTCATTTAATTATTGTTTACAAGCAAACTTGTGGCAAGTGTGTATAAAAGATAGTCTAGGTTGATGTTTAGAGGGACAGATAGAGAGAGGGATAGGAAGATAGTAGAGTAAGCTAATAAGCGGAAAGAATGTAAGTTGCTGCAGATAGTTGTAAGTGGGTAGACATAGATTGCAGATTTCTTGGTGGCTTGCGAGCACAAGTTCAGATATGGTTTCTTCCACTTAGCTATAGGGTAGATGGATAAGGTTGGATCCTACGAGATCTTGTTGAATTGTTGATTGGACTTAACCGAGAAGGCCTTACAGCCTGACATGTTGTATGTAATGAGAATTCTGAGATAATATAAAGTGGATTTTGATATATCCCATGTTGTTTTGTTTTCGATGTATTGTTCTTGTTGTTGGCTGCAAGTTTGGACAGTCCTTTATTGGATCCTGCAAGCTTGGACTGCATCACAAAGGCATGTGTGATTAGCTTGGTGCTACCAAAGAGGACAACCATCAGGATGAGAATAATACCATACTTGCAAATGAAGATGCAGATCAAAATGTTGTACCATTAAATATAGTGAGTTGGAATCAACAAATAAGGCATTATTTTCACATTGGTGAGTGCTCTCCAAGCTTAAACAATGCTAAGAGAAGGTATTTCAGACTTCAAACTATTCCTTTTGTAGTTATGAATGAAATTATGTATAAAAGAGACTAAAATGGTGTTCTTTTGAGATGTATTGACTTAAAACAGATTGATAAGATAATAGAAGAGTTTCACAATGGACCAACAGGTGGTCATTTTGATCCTAGGACAATAGCATTGAAAATTCAAAGAGCTGGTTATTATTGTCTTAGCATGTATAAAGATGCATTTGCATGGGTCAGAAGCTATAAAAAATGTTCAATTGTTGATGATAAGTGACATTTAGTAGCTTTACCTTTGCAAACTGTTAAAATTGAAAAACCATTTATGAAATGGGGACTTGATTTTATCTGTCCAATCAATCCACCTTCTAGTTCTTGTCACAAGTTTATACTTATAGCCACTGATTATTTTACCAAATGGATTGAAGCTGTGGCATTGAAGGAGGCAAATGAGAATTCAGTTTTAAACTTCTATGAAGATTTGGTTTCACGTTTTGGTGTACCTGATTCAATTGTTTCACATAATTCATTGACCTTTGTAGGCATAAGAGTAACAGATTGGGCTGTAAATCATAATAGTTTTCTTAGTACCTCATCCAATTATTACCCATAGGGTAATGGACAAGCTGAATTGACCAACAAAAATATGATTCGCATCATTAAGAGGACTATTAAAGATAATCAGCGAGCTTGGAACATCAAGCTCAAGTTAGCTTCGTGGGATGATAGATTTACCCCAATGTGTTCAATAGGTAATTCACCATTCACTCTTGTTTATGGTATGGAGGCTAGACTTCCAGTTTCATTTGAATTGCCAACTTTGAGTTTCATTAAAGAGTTGCAGTTGTTAGAAGAAGAGCCAATGCAAGTTAGATTGGCGGAATTGGTTGAACTTGAAGAAATCAGAAAACAAGCATTTTCTAATTTGGAGAAACATCATGATCATATGAAGAATACATTTAACATAAAGTTGTCCCAATAGTCTTTAATGGAGGTTATTTAGTGCTCAAATGGGATGAGCTAAAGGGTAGGCCTAGAAAGCACACCAAATTTGATGCCACCTGAAGTGGCCCATTTGTGATTTCAAGATGCAAAGTGCATAACACTTTTCAGCTTTCAACTATGGAAGGAGAGGAATTGCCTATCCCATTAAATGGGATTCACCTCAAGCACTTCTTTAGAGGTATTTTTCAGTTTCAGAAATAGGTGCTTTAGCACACAGATAGTTTGCTTTCAGTTAGTTGAAGTTAGTACTTCTATTTTTGTCATGATAAAATCAAAGAAACATACATCATACATAATAGAGAACCCCTAAAGGTTCACTTTTATAAACAACACACACTTCATCAATGTGGTTATTGCAATAAAAGAAGGTAGTTTTCAGTTTCAGTTAGTAGTTTGCAGTTAGTTGGTTTCAGTGTGGTAGAAAGAAGTAGAAATAGAGATATCAACTACACAATAGAGACATGAACATCATACCCATCACATGAGGCATGTATAATTTTTGTTGCCTCACATCATGAGTATCATGCTCATGCAAATACCATGTAATCAACATCGTTGTCCAAGTTTCATCCTAGTAGCAGTTTCTTTTCAATTGTTGTTCTGGACAACATTGTCGTCATATGAATCAAGGATCATCACATAAGGCATGGATTGTAATCCACTTCCCAATGCCATAATCAATGGTTCATATGACCATGGTGAAGTACATAATTTTTGTTTCATTTGTAGTTTGTTTTCTCCAAGTGCTTTGAGGCACAGGTTTTCAGTTTTTGGAGGTGTATTTTGGTTTCAGTTTTGTTTTGATTTTAAAACTTTTGAGTTTTAGGTAATTTTCTTGAGCTGAAAGTAAAAGATTCAAAAGTAAAATGTAAAAGACAACACATGCAGAAAAGAAAAGATCATTTTCTTTCCATCTATGAAGGAAAATATTACAGATAAGTGCAAAGATATTTGCATAAACATTATAAGTACATCTTGCAAATTCAAGTCTTTCTTTTCAAATATTTTATTTACAAAGAAGATAGAAGTGCAATAAAGATTCCACGCAACCTGTGGCCAGTCACATAAAAAAATGCAGAAAAGAAGGATGCAATGCATAGAAGCCAAATGAAAGGAGATAGGGTGATCTGTCATTGACTGGCTTGTATTGCAAACTGTGATATTGTAGCAGCTGATTGAGTTTTGTATTCTGCTTCCTAGTACATCTACAAGGAGTAGTGAAAATAGTGTCAGTCACTGATGACTGAGCAATGGAGCGTCAAGCAGATCTCTATTAATTTAACTGCTACACATGCTTCCAAGTAATCATGGAATAAGAAGAAGAGATATACATGTTTTATTTAATGAGTTTTTGCCTTGTGCAGATACAAGTATGAAGCTAGTAGGTTGTTGAAGGGACATGCCTTCAAAATATGAAACCTTTTGACTGAAGTTATGAAGTAGAGGAGATTGAAGACAAGCAATTAAAGGGAGATTCATAATCATGGATGAAACCTTTTTGTTTCAATTTTGTTACACATTTAGAGGATTATCACCCACTTGGTGAGTGATTTGTGCCTCAATATTTTAGTACATAAAAAAGGGGTAACATAACATATATGAAACATTAAATCAAGAAAAGTGAATAAGTCATATAGAAAATACAACGACAACTTAAGAATGTTGAGAAGTCATTTACCATTTCAAGGTCACAAAGATATACATCTAATACACATGATTACCAGTAGGGTAAACAATGCCTAGAACGACTATAAGAATATTACAGAAGGATCAAAACCCTATTGTTATAAATAGAGTAAAATGAAATAAGGGTTTGGACTGATGTAAGTGGTCGCAATGAACATTTTCTTAACATCAAAATAGCTCAAGACCTTCAAAATAAATAGCACATGGTTTCAAGAGAGGTGATCTAAACTCTAAAGAAACAATGAAAGCTTATCTCAAACATGGAAATGAAGAAAAAATGCACAGTATGTATTTTTGTCCAATATACAATATACATGAGAATTATTTGGTGTTCAGTGAAAGTACTGTTGCAAGAGTAAATCAAATAATCAGGGAAACAACTTGTCAGGGAGCACGATACAGAAAACCTAGAAAACACAAGAATGTGTCTACAAATTCATGGATTAAAGGAAAATGTTGCATTATCTTTGTTATAAATATTAGGTGTGTAACTGAGTAGCACCATAGTGGTACAAAATGAAGTGAATGCATTTGTGTAGCCACATTATTCAAAGAGATTTCCCTTTTGGTTCTACAATAGCAATATCAAGTCAAATATATACACAAATTTAAACTCAAGGAGGGTACAAAATAGACTTCAGAGTAGGATGCCCAATACAGTGATGAGACAAATACAATAAGGATTGTTCATGATAGAAATGAAAGGTTAGCATAACATTCATTAAGAAGCATAAACTCCCATGCAATATGTAGTGACAAGCATCTTCAGTCAAAGGTAATTTCAAACTTAATATTTGCAAATGATATCAAATAGCTACAAGCAGCTATTTCTATTAAAGAAGACAACAATGAATCAGGGATTAGAAGAACTGCTACAGGAATCAATGGAAACTTCATAAACATATACATAGATAATCACCTTGAACAAATTTTAATGTGTTTCTAGTAAATAAAACTGTTGTAGAGTAACATGTGACAGAAAGTCAAAGATCCACATTCAATGGACAATCACAAAAGCCTCCTAGGTCAATAGCGTATAGTAATATATTCAAATCTAATCCCTGCTTCTTGGAGTAGAAATATTACAAAATACAAATTTTTATTGCAATGATTAAATGCATCAACATGTTTAGGGCGTGGTCACAAAAACGTTATTGCACACTCAATGCATGGAGCTCAAGACAATAGTACAATTTCAGCTATGTCATGATCTCAATGGAACAATGGAATCACAATTTTTGGACCAGTAATAGGTGTATGACTCTATGCTAAAAACAGAGCATGAAAGCTTTCAAAAATACAACTTATAGTTCTCCTTGATATGGCATCAGGGCAAAAGTAATGAAGGTGGAGATAAGAAAAGGGTACTAATTCCCATTTTCAAAGGTAATACTCAAGGATAATGAGATCATGCTCAAAGCATGAGCAGGTTACATTCACCCAAAATAATAGTACTGTCATAGTGAAAGCTAATATAATGGATCAGGCATTAGGTGCAAGTCCGTAAGCATAATCAAGATATCACATCAACATTATGAAAGGTCTCCCATCCATGATATGCATCAGATACAATATAGAGGATGTAGGGTGCCATGGTGGTGGTCCAATGATAATTACAAACAACTACATGATGAGTATAATGTTATCTAAGGAATAAATACAAGTCATTGTTTTGAACAACACCATTCATGAAATAAATACCACTGGTTGCTATGAGTGGGACAACATAGGTATCCAAGTCAACTAGGAGGTATCAATGCATCTATAGGTTCATTATTTTTGTTTTCCATGCTTAGAACAAAAAAAAGTTACAAAGTTCCCTACATTCAAGTTATGCACAAGAAACATCAAGGAATGAATTTAGAAAACCTTCAAATGCAAGTGTAAGCCAAAGAAACAAACCATCTAGAAGAAAACCTTAAAAAATGGAGTACAAGAAGACATTCTAAATTCAAATCTTATGATGGAAATAGTGGGAGTCTTAGAGTTTAAATAAACAACTCTATAAAGACATGAAGCCATAGTTTAGAGAAGTTAAGGTAAACTTCTACCATGAATGGATTCATAACATCATCAATTGGAACCATGTGTGTGTGTGTGTGTGTGTGTGTGTGTATATATATATATATATATATATATATATATATATATATATAGAGAGAGAGAGAGAGAGAGAGAGAGAGAGAGAGAGAGAGAGAGAGAGAGAGAGAGCCATAACATAAACAATCATAACAATGTGATGATGTAATGACAAACCACAGTGCTAAGAAGATCAAGAACATAAATTGCAATGTAACATGAGAAATTAAGAAAGACACAAAGGTAATTACATAAAGATCAGACAAGTACGTAATTGACAACCCAATGATAATATAAGTCACTGCCATTATCAGTCTTATGGAGCAATTAAAATTGATTTTAATCCTTTGCACATTATATTTTAAATACTACAGTACATAAAGAAGATATTTGAATTCATGCTAAATATAGAGCATCAAAAGATCAAATGCTATAGGATATACATTAACAGTAAGAGCTACCGGAAATAGCATAAATTTTACATGGCCTTCTATTATTTGTAAGAATCAGAGTAGCAGAGATCATGAATAGTGTTTAAGGACCAACATCAAAGCATGTGATACATGGCAACATAGGACATTCAATGCAATAAAATGCCAGGGTCAAAGTTTTCCAAGGATCATATCATAAAAAGAGAAGAAAGAGTACATTCTCAAATGATAAATCAATGGATAGATGTACAGTTATAACAGCTCAAGGAATTCTTTAGTGATAATAAAGATGGAATAGTCAATGGTGGCAGCGATGAATACAAGATCAGGAAAATGAAACACAATGTTTTGTTCATGAGGAATTCAAAACATGAGATATAAGCCATGAGAAGTTCAGAAAACCCTCAACAATCTGATATCAGTTACAATGGGTGAGTTTGCTTTTGTTTCAAATTTCATGAACATAACTCAGACACAAAATACAATCTACAGTTCAGAGGTAGTTTCAACCACAGTCCTAGAAGAGGTCATTGTTTTCATTTTTTTTATCAATCCATGAATAGAACCAGTCAAAGTCACTAATATCTATCAAATATCGATGACAATGATCATTATTTCAGTGAAGGCACAATCATAGAATCCACTATAATAACATAATATAGTCTTCAACGACATACATGATAGCTTCAGTTTTTAGAATCTACCCGAGTCCATTGTTTTAAAGGGATAAGTGAGTAGCAAGCATATTGAAAGGTAATGCCACGACCAGTTAGGGTTTTGACACAATATTTAGATATATATTCTTTTCAAAGAAGCCCTTACAGGTTGCATAGTGTTTTCAATGACAAAGACACCCATGAAGCTGCAAAGTTTTTTAAACATATCAGGCCAGTGTCCTAACCAAATGCCATTTTATATTGCACAAAGAGCGTATATCCAGAAGGTTTTATATTAACAGAAAGGGTTATCATGCTTTTCAAGAAAGAGTGAGTTTTGTTTTTTCACAGAATAATGGAGTAGCAAGGGTTTCAAAATTTATCTATTGAACACGATTGGAAAATAGCAAAATCTCACAAAGATGAAACTCTAGGAATTCAACCATTGAACAAAATGATCATAGCCAACAATAAAACCTCATGGAGCAAGAAAATGAAATACATAAATCCTATCATAAGAGGCGGCATACCTGAGAAACCCATTTATTTGCAAGGTTGAAGTTTCAAAATCTTTAGTTCAATTGGGTGATGACAGACCAAGAAGAAGAGTAGTTTTCTAGAGCAAAAGATGCCAAAGTATGAAAATGAGATGCTTTTAGGGTATGAAACCCTTTGTTACATAGAGGACTCCCTATTTTATAGGATTGAATTAAGAGAAGTCATTGGGATTATATTTCATTTATATTTTTTCACTTATGTTGGTAAACGATTTAAATACCAAGTTTTTTTGCACCATCCTACTAAAATTGACATAAATACCAAGTTTTTTTTGCCTTAGACAATATTAAACCAATCATCAAGAAATTTTCTATCCGATAAGAATTTATTATCCATGCATATAAAGAAAATAACCATATTCTTTAACCTATTTTGCTCAATTTTGATGGCTCTTACCTTCATTCAGGGTCAATGAAAGTGTTTTCAACCTAAGACGAGGGAGTTTCTCCCCCTTCGAGGTATGCAGTTTCAATGAAGCCACTGTTTCCCATTCCACATCCATTGGCTCTAGAAGCCACACCTCCGTTGGTTCCGTTGGCATCATTTCTGAGAATTCTTCCATTGAAACTCGTTGTTTCTAGGCACTTGGTACCAAAATTATCTGCCAGAATATCTTTGAAGGAGGGTTTACTAAAAGCTTGGAGATAATTGGTATTAATACCATTATTGTTATGTATGTGGAGCCTAATCAGACTCAGGTTCTTTCGGCGCAGTTTCCCCCTAGACTTATCTACAGGGGATTGGGGGCAGTGCCCCCTAGCTTGGAGTCAAGGGGCAAAGCCCTTTGCAGGGTCCTGGGGCAGCGCCCCATGCGGGGTCAAGGGGCAGAGCCCCTTGCCAATAATGACTTAATAATATTGTAAAGGGTCGGCCATCAATTTTCTATTAGTTGGAGTATTTTTTGCCCTAATTAGGTTAAGTCAAAAAGACTTGTGAAAAGGGCTTAGGGTTTGAGATTGATGGGAAGATGGATTTTTGTAGCTTCCTGTGACGGTATTGAGTTGTAGGTTTCAGATTGTAATCACTGGATAATAATAAAGACATTGGACTCACTGTTGGTGGACGTAGCCCAGGGATTGGGTGAACCACGTTAAATTTTTGTGTTATTGTGTTCTCTTTTGTGTGTTAGTATTTGCATTTTTCTGCTTATTATTCTAACAGTTATCAAGATCATTAACACCCCTCCCCACTTCATTAGGATTGCATACGCCATCCACATGCTACATATAAAAGAAATCAGTCACAATGAAGATCTCAAATGATCGGCCCTAAATGGCACCAGAGACTGAAAGAAAACACAAACAAGGGGAAAAATAAATACAAAGTGAGAACAAATGCGAAAAAATACAACAAGGCAAAGACCAAGCATAAACATAGGACACACGATGCCACCAAAGCATGCCACATGAACTCTGCAAGTATAGGAAAAGGCATCCACTTGCCCAACTTGCAGAGCTCTCGAAAACCCCCTCTCGTGATGGGCTTCAAATAGGGGGACAAGATGACAAAATGAGTGGTGAGGATAACAAAGGCTAAATGAGTGGCTAAGATAGCAAAGCCTTGGAGTGATCCGTTTGCTCTCCATCCTTTCTTCTCATTGGCTAATTGATTCTTTGTCCCCCTTGTTGAAAGAAATTAGGATTTAATTAACTCTACCAATTAATTAAAGTAGCCATGTAAGGGGATTAGATGGGTTGCATTTGATTTATTTAATTGAACTATATAACTAATTGATTTAATCAATTACACAATTTAATTAAACCCATTTGGTTTAAATTTAATTAATTAATAGCTTTGTTAATTAATCCATGATGTTGACTTGATTTGACCCTTTTGACTTTGGTTGACCAATTTAGGGTGTACAATTATTTCAAAAATAAAAAGTTCAATCTTGTACATGCGCCATACAAAACTCACACAATTTTGCCAACAATGAATGAGCTTGGTTATGAAATTTGGAATTTCTAGGATATGAAGGAATAGCCTCGGAGTTCCCTTAAGAATAAGAGCAGGTTGATCCTGTAGAAAATAACTTGAGGGGAGAAGATTTTACGATCCTGTACTTATTTCCTCAATCGATTACTTTTCTATAATAGAAAACCTGAAAAAGGGTTGTCCTTAGTTTTGGTGCATTTCTATCTGCTGGTTGGTCAACTGAAAATTTCTAAATCCGCAAGGCTGAAAGTTGAATGCAACAAGCGAGGAGTGGAATTTAAAGAGGTGTCAATCAATATACTCTTCCATGACTTGGAAAAAGATGGTTTTAAGTAAAAACCCTTTTTCAAAAATCTTGTCCATGAGCCTGATAATTCGACAAGTGAAGATGATGGTAGATTGCTTTTGTCAATTGAGGTATATGTAAATCATATGTATTTTTCTATCGATACAACATTATCGAATTCTTTTCCATTTCAAAAATTTGGGTATTTAAGGTTACAACTTTTGAGGGAGGGAGGATAAAGGGGTAGAGATGGTTGGTATATATATGAGTGTGTGTGTGTGTGTGTGTGTGTGTGTGAGAGAGAGAGAGAGAGAGAGAGAGAGAGAGAGAGAGAGAGAGAGAGAGAGAGAGAGAGAGAGAGAGAGAGAGATGTGTCTATTATGGAGGGGGGAGAAGAAGATAGAGATAGAGATGATTATAGAGTGAGAGGATGGGAGAAAAATATATAGAGAGATAGAGATAAATAGAGATGTAAAGATAGAAAGATATCTAGGGAGATATAGATGGTGAGATAGATTAATAAAGAGATAAGGAGATACAATGAGGATGATGTTGGAAACACTAAGAGGGGGGGTGAATCAATGTTTAGCTAATTATTCAAATTCAGCAACTTAAACATAAATCAATCATATAACACTTGAAGCTTAACACAAGATCACATAACACAAGATATGATTATGGGGAAACCTTGATTAGAGGAAAACCCCGGTGGGAATTAGTA
>MU223281.1:559929-604173 GCA_018584345.1 Thuja plicata | reverse complement strand
AATTGGCTTAAGCGTGTTTACAACAATGTTTAATACATGATTACAAATTTATTACAATAGGCGCTTAGCCTATACATAACAAAAGATTACACACTAATCAAAATTATGAAGTCGGCTTCATACTCTATATTCTGAACTGCTAGTGTACTTGTTCTTTCTGTAACTTTTCTGTACTGCCATTCCATACCATGCGTGTATAGGGTAAGCATAATAACATACCATAGAGCTTAAGTTTGAACGCGCATATCCTGATGTGGTCGTATGCACATGCGTTGATGCCCTGATCGACTGCAAGTCTCTATTCTGTTTTGTCTTCTGCACTTAGTCAATTTTCACTTCATAGTTTACTGTCAAAACTTCATATGACTTTGTTGCCATAATGACAACACAAAATAAGCCATATACTCCCTGGGAGTCAACTTGCCAATAGACGAGAGGGAGGGGTGGACAAAAAGACAAATACTTAGTTGACCTTCCATACCTCTGCGACATACGCATTGCACACTAAGGTGCGATTGCTAGTTATTTTAATCACCAATTAAGAACAACCCCTTAACTATAATTCTTGAGAGGAACTAAAAATAAATTAAAAATAAATTCCATAAAAAGAACTTTTCATTATCTATTCTATTTTATGAAGGAAGAAGAAGAAGATAATTTTAATGTCCACGAGGCTAAACATAGCCTATGGGACAACACATTCAACAATAACATGGTGTTTAGTTTCTACATTCTCGAAATTGCAAAAAGAACACACTCGCTCTTCCCACACCTCTTTTGGTCTTTTCCAATGCTCGGTCTTAAAATGAAGGTGATGCAAGTTAGTCCTAAGCTGAGCAATAAGAATTTTTGCTCTCCATTCAAAATATTGGTCCTTATGTAAGTTTTTTGAAGTTGATCACAAGTAAGATTAAACTGGTTGATATAATTTCTTTTTCTTATCCATAACAAAAACTATTATTTCTTTGTTTCATAAGATAAAAAAAGGAAAAATTTACTCGCTAAAATATTTTAGGATGCCACCGCTAACTTTGAAGGAGAAACTATATTTAAAAAGGCCGGACAACAATGTAGGGAATACAAAGTTTATATATGTCGAAGAAAGTTGCACTGAAGATCAGAAAACTACCACCACTGGTATTGCCCTAGAATTTATAGGCGCAGAGAAAGTGGAGAGTCAAATGTAGAGTAGTTAGCCATTACAATTTCTGTTGGATGGAAGTTATTTGTTCACCCCTTACAGTTAATACTACAGTGCACTTAAGTTGCACTTGATCCCTTTAAATTTTAAGTCGTCCCACAATTACTCTCTGTGTCGAATCATTACATTTGGATGAGCGAAGTGGTCTTAAATCATCAGTTTGATATGAAGTAAGGCTGTTAGAACAACCAGGTACGCTTTTTCCTTTCTTGGTTTTCTGTTCCGTCTTCTCTATTCTGAAAATGCGATTAAGTGACTTTTTTTTTCAAAGGTTAGGTTTTTGAAATGCGACGAAGTTAATTAAATCCTTCAATGGTTAGGTTTTGGGTTTCTGTACACATGTTTTTATTGGGTTTCTGGATTTGGATTTTGTAAAATTGGAAGGGCGTTCTGATGAAATAATGTTTGGAGGTTTTTAAATGTGAAGTTGGGTTTCTAATTCATATGATCAGTTG
The DNA here is from genome assembly GCA_018584345.1 of Thuja plicata. Lineage (NCBI taxonomy): Eukaryota > Viridiplantae > Streptophyta > Pinopsida > Cupressales > Cupressaceae > Thuja > Thuja plicata. The sequence goes on along the minus strand of MU223281.1, from coordinate 602,517 downwards.
TTTTTCTAGGTGTTGAAAATTGTAATATTAGATTATATTTATACTGGATAATAAAATGGAAGGGGAATCTGGTTCGTCTTCCCAGCAAGGGGCAACAAATATTCCTTCAACGGCTTCTTTGCCCTCCTCAACAACCCCAACACCAATCCCAACCCCGACCCCGGCCCCGACCCCGACCCCGACCCCGACTCCAGCCACAGTAGGGGTGTCATCGATAATTGGAGCCCCAACACCCACTGTGGCTTCGACTCCTCAAAACCCACAACAGAATTCAGTGCAATTGGGAGGAACAGGGATTGTTGGGGGGCAACATCAACAACAACAATCATCACCTACTGTATCTTCAGGGCAGCAAACACATCAACATTTTGTGTCCACATCATCCAGTTTCCATCCAGGGCAATCAAGGCCTGGAGTGGCTGTAAACAGAAGCAGGCAGCACCCAACAACTTACACACACTTGTCACATTCAACTGCAATGCACCAGCAAAGAGGGGGTGTTCAGATGCAAGTCATGGGAAGTCCGCAAAGGCCTCAGGCTTTGGGAACACCCTCATATGGTTACGGTATGCCGAGGGGAACCATGATGGGGCAAACACAAGCTACTACTTCTTCAATGATACCTGCTGGACAGACGGACCAAACTTCCAATATGCAATCACCGTATGCAGGTCAACAGGTAATTTGTTGTACGGTATTTCCCGATCTGTTTTCACTTATTCCTATTGTCACAGTGCTGTATTGTCTTTACCATTTCTGTTTCCAACTTTCCAGCAATATCCAATATTACAAGCAAAGAGGAACTGAGCACAAGGATAAAGATTACGCCAGTTTAATTCTAAAATTACATTGTCTAATTCCTTTGCGAATGCTTTGAATTGCACACGTTTGGCTGAGGACTGCAATATTTGTTTGAATGTTTTATATCTCCTCTTGTCGCATATGTTACATGGACGAGGAGGACTAAACTTGTACATTTACCTGGTGGTGAACAAGCTATGTGTTTGAGAATTTGCATTTTGTTGACAAGCAAGAAAAAGGATGTTTTCTAGAGACTAAATAACTTGTCATTTCTTTATCTGCTAGCTTTTTTCTATGCTAATCTGCTTTACCTTTGACCTTCATATCTGCTTCATCCTTTCACGTGGCACATTATTTTTTTTAAATTATTGAAATGCTCATGGTTGTCCTGTTGAAACTTTACAATAGTAGATGCCGAAGTTTCTGTATTCAGCCATTTTTGTATACAATTTCCCTCTTTAACCTCTATTTTAGTTAAGTTTTAGTTGTTTCCTTTGTTTAAATGATATAGTTTTATGGAGCTATATATCGTGCTTATAAGCATTGACAGTTTTAAGGCTTCTGGCTTTAACAGGGTAGACAGAAGCCAGGATCTGTTCAGGTTCCTCCATACCAGCATCCAGCATCTTCAGGTCAGACGCTGCCAGTACCATCAATGAGTACAGTAGGTTCTCAGATGAGACCAATTGGTGGTTTTAGTCATGGTCAGCAAAGGCCTGTTCAAGGGCTGTCAAGATCGCAGACTCCATCTCAACTTCAACCGCTCGCTCAACAGGTATTATATCACCAATATGATTATAAACAAAAAATCCTAGCTTCTTATAAGGGGGCAAATAGAAAATGTATCTTCAGCTTTTGTAAAACTTTTTGAAAGACAAAGAGAGAACCCTTGTTGCTGACCAGAATTTTGCTTCACTGCCCGAGGCCCTAATCATTAACTGCCCTGGAATGTAATCTGAAATCTCATTATGATGCCATCTATTGGCATGAGATTCAAATGTGTGGCACACAGTGGCCCCCCTTTAGTGAATTTGACAAGTGATATTGCATTAAGTAATAAGAGAACACTAATGGATGATGTGGTTTGATATAATATGTCTTGATGAATGTCTCATATCAGTTTGACTTCCCTGTTATCAAATGTGTTATTGCATACTAGAAATACTGTTTCAAGTTTTGTGTGCCGAAATGATGACTCTGGCAGGAGTGATCCTTTGCTCTATGAATTAAACTCTTTGATAAAAACATGTTGGCCATGGCACTAGTAGGTATCTGCAGAACAAAACAGACATGAAAGAAAATGTTCTTGGGCGACGCAAGATTGATTTTTACACCCTAGATGATCCTGCATCATTGTATCTTTTCTTACAGTTGTAAGTATGGGTTCAATAGTTCCATGGTCCTTTGTATTTCTTAAGAGTGATTTTCCCTTATATTGTTTGAAAATTTAAACCTTTACCCGTGTCTACTCAGCCATGAGCAATATACAAACTTAGGCTTCATTAAGGTTGTGCAAAAACATTCAGGGTGTGACATTCCGATCCCTCAGAATAATGCTACCCCTCAAAATAACAGTATCCTTAGGGCAACTCAAATTTGATGAGAATTGTGCTTTTTTATTTCTAGTTTCATTTCTAGGTGGTAGTATTGTAATGCATTCATTGTTCAGCATGCCTCTGTATTACCCAAGATTGGTATTCTCCATCTAGAAGCATGCATATCACATATCATCATATAAACAACAAAGCTACCCTAAACTTGAATGTCATTAAATTTTAAAACATGCACGATAAATATTCTTTGTTCAAACTTCAAGTTCAATATTAAAATTTAAAATAATACTGTCAAGTTCAAGTTTCAACAATTGGAACTTTTAACTTTTTAGTTTTAATCTTCAAATGGATTCTCTAAATCATCATCATCATCATCATCATCTTTGACATTAGATGAACCACAAGCAGTGCCAATGCCACTTGCACTAATAATGTGGTTGCTTTCCAAGTCAGTATGCTCTGATCTATATCTCAGATCTTCATCTCCCCTTGCTTGTAGTCATGTTGTTTGTGTGAAAGGAGATGCAAGTTGGAATGCACATATGCTAGGTTATTTGCTCTTTTTGAGTGCAATTTATTGCGCTGCATTGAGTGGATGAAAGAATATCATATATGTGCTCCAATTCCTTGCTGATGCAAATGAACTAGCAATCTATGAAGACAAAGTAAACAACTAATTTTTTTCATTTATTAATTGAATTTAAAAAAAACAAAAACTATAAATACTAAAAAAGTAATATTCATTAATAATTTAGTTGTTAAACTTGTGATAAAATTTTGATGGTGAGCGGCTGCAAGTGTTGAAAGTTTCCTTGATTGCAAAATAAATATGTCGTTCATACATGATTGAAAAGTTGCTGCCACAATGCTCAAAATGCCCTAAATGACATCTAAATGCTGTTTTATGCACATCCTTGTCCCTCACCTTGATTTGATGGTACCCGAATGCAAATCAATCTTGGAGAAATACCTTGCCCTATGCAACTCATCAATCCTTGGTATAGGGTAACGATTCTTAATAGATCTTTTGTTGAGTGCCCATAGCCAATACACATCCTCATATTTCCATCTTTCTTCTTGACCGACACTATAGACGATGCAAAGCGGCTGGAGCTATCCAAGACTTCTTTGATTGCTTTTCCAATCTCCTCCTTGTACACCTTTTGATGATGGAAGGGTGTGATCATTACTGGTTTTCCTCCTTCCTCCAGCTCGATTATGTGCCGAAAACCACTATCTGGTGGAAGTCCTGGGGGTATATCTTTAAACTCCTTGTTCTTCTTCTTCAAGATAGCCTAGATCTTGGCATTGTTGACTCCCTCATCCCTAGAAAAGTGTTTATTGGTAATGAAGCACTCAATTGCCTAGGCTTCTCGACTTTTGCAAAAATCTTGTTCCATCCTCTTAGCCGAAACTTCCATATGCCTCTGACGGGATAATCCATGAAGGACGACTATCTTATTACCACTTTGTTGGAAGGAAAATTCCATAGTACGATGGCTTGTTTCATACTTATCAATTTAATACAGCTAGTGGACTCCCATAACTACTTACATATCCATGCTGATTATATAGAAGTCATCCTTCATTTTGTTTTCCCCCATCTTTAATTCCATTTGGGGCACCTTTCTAATGCATGGAAGAATCGTCCCACTTGCAACCTTCACATCAAACCCTTCGATTTCCTCCGTATTCAATCCAGGTCTTCTCACCACTTCTTCATCAACATAGTTATAATTTGTTCCATTGTCAAAAAGGATTGTTACTTTCTGTTCTTTCAAGACTCCTCTAAGGCGAAATGCATTATACCGTGGTGCTCCTCAGTGCTGCAAGAGTGCCTCCTGAAAGTCCTCCTTGGTGTGTCAGCTCCTCACTTTCTGCTTCATTTTCAGGTTCAAATTCATTGCCTTTTGTATCTTCATTAAAACCACCTCAATGTAATGTATTTGCCCTTTGCCCAAACAACTATGCCTTTGCTGCCAAGATTCTTGGCATGAGAAGCATAACTTACTTCTTCACAATTCATTCTTAGATACATTAACTAACTTGCTTGGGCTTGGCTGGTGGTGTCTTAAAGAACATTGTATTTTTTTGGAAGGGCCTATTCGGCAGTATTGAAGGGTTGTCCACTTGCTACTAAAGCTGCCCCTAACTATTGAGTCTTTGAAATTGAGAGCTCCTGTGATGGCCTCTTGTAGTTTGATCATATTGAAAGCATTAAGTAACCCGTTAAGAGGTTCAACTAATCCCTCAACAAAGAGCACTGCGAGTCTCTTTTTTGTCAATCATGCACCATTACATCGAGTTTTTGAAACTCTGCTAAATAATCCTCCACTTTACCCCCTTGTTTCAGCTATGCTAGATCTCTGAAATGGATTTCTCGGTATGTCCTATCAAATATTTCGATCAACCTTTGACTGAAATCTTCTATAGTAGCAATAGAGTCATGCCCTTGGTTACCATACCATGATACCACCATTCTTAAGCTACTCCCTCCTAAATTCCTAATGCATAGCGACAAATTTAATAGCTTCTTCTTGGAGCATTTGATTCAAGGAGAAATATGTATCAAGTTTTTGTAACCACGATCTTGTTGATGTATTGCTTGTCCCATCAAAATTGGGGATTGTGGTCTTCCCTAAGGGCCCGTTTGTTTCGCCCAATTTGTGTATGCTGGAATAGCCAATTCTGGAATTCTGCTATTCTGAAAATGAATTCTAGAATATGCGCTGGACCGTTTGGTTCACCCAGAAGATGACTGAGAAGATGCATAAGAAATTTTAATTGTTTATTTCTTAATTTTTTAAATACGGTGTGTATATATGTGTATATACACACACATACATGTGTATATATACACGTGTGTATATACACACGTGTATACAGACGTGTATACATGTCTACACATACACATGTGTGTATATATACACACATGTATACACATACACATGTGTGTATATATACACACATACACATGTTTGTGCACACTGTATACACACACATACACACATATACACACACATATACACATACATGTTGGAAATGAGATAAGTAACTAAGAGGGGAGGGGTGAATCAGTTACTCCAAAACAAATCCTTTGTCCCTTAGATGTCTTAAATACTTTAACACTGTTACTCGGTTAATTAAGATATTCTTCTGTAACTCGGGTGTCAAAGCAATCTTTATAATATCCAATGCAATTATACTTTAGAGATTAAGTGGAGAAACATAAAGCATAAAACAAATAACATATACACAGGTGACACTAAGATTTAACGTGGAAACCCAATATGGGAAAAACCACCAATGTAACTAGTTACTGTTTTTCACTCTTTTGAAGTGAGCCCTGTTAGGAGCCAATCCTGTTAAAAGTTACAATAACACACTGTTAGGTGTGACCTTGTTAAAGAATTTAATCACCCTGTGAGGAGTGGTCTTGTAAGAGGTCTTCAACACTTCAACATAGAAATGCTACCTTGTGAGAGGATTTACAAAAAGATTGTTAAGTCTTCTCTGTTAAGAGATTTTAGATCATTGCTACAATTGTTAGAGAGTAACAATGAATTGACCTGTATGTGTAAGCAACTGTCTTTGCTAATTCAGATCTCTGTTCTGATTATGATTGGATCCTTGCTGATCAGATGTTCTATTGCAGCTCCGAGTGATATGTACTCAATCAGAATCCTATTTGATTTCGCCTTCACTCTTCAATCACAGAATTCCACACTTTTGCTTTCACACTCTTTTTCTCATCCACACATTCAATCCAAACTTGACCTATCATATATATGGTAAGCCTTGTCAAGTCGGCTTGAATATACTTCTAAATCGCAATTCAGTCGGCCTCATATAATCAATTATTTATAGAATATAAATCATTGTTAGTCGTCTGCCATTGAATGCCCGACCATGACTGAAATGCCCGAGTGACTCGGTCAACACTGAACTTCTTCAATACCCAATTGAACTCGGTCAATACTAAAATAACTCATTCTATATCACCAACTGTGCTCGGTCTGAATGTAGACATTTGTGTAACATCACTAAATAAGTGTAAATACATGTGTAACATCAATGACAATACACAATTGAATAATTGTCTTCAACAATACACATACCACACATATACACACATGTGTGGGTATATATACACACATGTTTATATACACATACACATATATATACACACAGGTATGTGTGTATATATACACAAATACATGTATATGTACATATGTCATATACACACATACACATGTATGTGTATACACACATACACACATTTGTGTATATATACACACATACACATACACATACACATACACACACACACACACACACACACATACACACGCGTGTGCATATACACACGTGTATATACACACAAAATCCTATCTGATTTCGTCTTCACTCTTTAATCACAGAATTCCACACTTTTGCTTTCACACTCTTTTTCTCATCCACACATTCAATCCAAACTTGACCTATCATATATATGGTAAGCCCTGTCAAGTCGACTTGAATATACTTCTAAATCGCAATTCAGTCGGCCTCATATAATCAATTAATTATAGAATATAAATCATTGTTAGTCGGCTGCCACTGAATGCCCGACCATGACTGAAATGCCCGAGTGACTCGGTCAACACTGAACTTCTTCAATACCCGACTGAACTCGGTCAATACTAAAATAACTCATTCTATATCACCAACTGTGCTTGGTCTGAATGTAGACATTTGTGTAACATCACTAAACAAGTGTAAATACATGTGTAACATCAATGACAATACACAATTGAATAATTGTCTTCAACAATACACATACCACACATATACACACATGTGTGGGTATATATACACATACACACATACATATACACACAGGTATGTGTGTATATATACACACATACATGTATATGTACATATGGCATATACACACATACACATGTATGTGTATACACACATACACACATTTGTGTATATATACACAGTACACACATACACACATACACACGTGTGTTTATATACACATGTGCATATGCACGTGTGTATACACACACACGTGTGTGTATATACACACGTGCATATGCACATGTGTATATACACACATGTATATATATACATATATACACACATACACATACATATACACACGTGTAAAGCTTAAATTTGGTTTTATAAAAATTGGAATTGGAATAGCCAATTCCAATTCCACCTATTTAGGTGGAAGATGCATATTCCCATTTTGGGACAAAATTGGAATTTGAAAATTCCAATTCCAATTTTGTAAGATGGACACAAACATGGAATTGGCATTATCTAATTCCGGAATTGGCATTATCCGGAATTAGATAATGCCAATTCCAGTCTAATTCTGCGAAACAAACGGGCCCTAAATGATGTTGGATATCCCTCCTTTTATCATAGCCCTTGCTCCTATGTCCTCCTTTTGTTTTTATTCCACAATATACAGTGAAAGGTCGTGTCCTTTTTTACCACTTCACTCAATGCACTGTATTCAACATGAAGGCTGTCCATTCATTTGTTTGATCAGGTTCAGTTTCACCCACATCTTTTCTTGACAGGAACTTGGCTCTGAATTACCTGGTATTTATTGATGATCATTCACCTTCTGCTGTAGATTTCTCCCAATTAAAATTGCTATCTTCACCCTTGTCATTTGCAGACTTATCAAAATTCTGATCTGATTGAAACCTCTCAGCATTTGGTCCATTTCCCCGTTGTCTCAGTCATGTTAATATGGAACTCCTCCGATTTCTTAAAGAAGGCTTTAGTTAGATCATCGTCTTTGTCTCACATACTAGTACCCTTCTTCTCTCTCTGTTGGTACCTTTGTTACATTTCACTCAACCCTCAGGCTGGCAGGACTAAGACTCTGATACCACTGAAAGATAAACAAATTTTTAAACACCAAAATGTCTGAAAACTTTTCTATTCAATACCAGAGAGAAATTTACAAGAATTTATCTTAAATAGGAATTAGATAGCTAGGATTCGAACAGAAATTTGCATCCACTACACAAATGAAGTTTATATCAAAATTTGCAGAGATATCAGTCCTTGACAATATAAGGCAGGCCTGAACTTTAGGGAAAATGTCATACTGATAATCTGAGTGGGAATACTCGTAAGTAGGCTTAAGAAGATTACGCTACCAGGCTTGCATTCCCAACTGCAAGTTACAACAATTCTGGACTGAGTGTGATTGACTCCAAGCTAGTTTGCAGACCTCCTTCGAGGATGATGTCTCTGCTTCAGTTGCTACCAGTGCTAATCTCTGGCTTTGTCCTGTCAGAAACAAAGGCAAAGATAGATTGATTACTCTTCACCAAACTTGCGATTCAGACTCCTAGATGTGCTGATTAAGTGATTCAATGTCCTCTTATGATCTTTATCTTCCTGTATGTAATCTGCAATCAGAGAATTATCAATATCCTTCCTTACTTGTGATGCTCAATCAAAATAAAAGGCCGATGTAGGGTGGTCGTCCTACCTGGCAGTGACCATGAGGTTTGCGTCCCAACAATCTGCACACTCAGAGGGGATTTCCAATCAAACAAGCATGCTCAATACCTTTGGCCAGCTCTCTTTAAATAGAGAACTAGGTATATTGGTAATTAAGTCAGCCCATAATATTGGTAACTAGGTATATAATTAAGTCAGCTCTCTTTAAATAGAGAACTAGGTATATTGGTAATTAAGTCAGCCTATAATATAAATAAAAATTTATTAATATTTATTATTTCAAAAGCAAGAGAGGTCGGCCCAAGGGAGCTGATATTTGCAAATTTATAATAATTTCATTTATTAAAATTTTGATTTATTAATTTATTACTATTAAGAAAAACTCATAATAAGTGGGTGTTAGATAAATTGCATGGCTGGCCGACCAGCCCCTTCAAATCATCAAGCTCATCGTAGGCCAATACTTTTGTTTTGGTCTTCTTTGATGACATTCTGATTTATAGTAAGACTTGTGAACATCATTTGAAGCATTTGGATGAGGTGTTGAGAATATTGGAGCAGCATTCTTTCTATGCTAAAGCATCCAAGTGGGAGTTTGATTTGAAGGAATTTTGCACTTGGGGTTCAAAGTTGGGCACAAGGGATTAGTGCGTATGAGGAGAAAATCAAAGCTATCCAAGAATGGCCTAGACCCAACAATTTAACGCAGTTAAGGGTATTTGTTGGGTTGTGCAGCCATTATAGAAAGTTTGTGAGGGGATTTTCACAATGTGCTGCTCCCTCGACAAATCTCACAAAGAAGGGAGTGTTCCTACGGAACCCAACATCCCAACAAACTATTGACAAACTCAAAGAGGTAATGAGTTCATGCCCAGTTTTGACTATTCCAGATTTTACACTTCCTTTTGTTTTAGAATGTGATGCTTTAGGGGAAGGAATAGGGGTTGCTTAGATGCAATATAAACACCCTATAGCATATGAGAGTAGAAAGCTCAAGGAGGCTGAGTGTAAGTTCTCTATTTGTGATTAAGAAATGCTGGCCATAATGCATGCTTTAACCAAGTTTAGGCAATACTTGGTTTGTGGTAAGTTTTTGGTTAAAATTTATCTTAACAGCTTGAAGTACTTTCTTAACCAAGCAGATTTGAATGATAGGCATAAAAAATGGGTAAGCAAAATTCAGGCTTATGACTTTGGTGTTGATTATATAAAGGCGAATAATAATATAGTGTCTGATGCACTATCTAGGAAACCACATCTGAATTCTATGACTAATATATCTGCTGGTTGGAGGTCATTGATTTCAGCTGAGTGTGAAGAATCCATTTGCTGACGATATTTTGGAAGTGAAAGTGCAAGATGACAGGTTCAGAGCAGCAAATGATTTGATCCTTTATAGGGGCATGTGTACATCACACCTGAGTCCAAGATGAAGGAAAAGATATTAAAGGCTTGCCATGATACCACCTTTGTCAACCATTTGGGCTTCTACAAAACATACAACCAAGTAAGGGAACATTTTTCTTGGAAAGGGTCAAAAAAGGATGTAACGCAACATGTAAGAGAATGCAAGGAGTGTCAACAAAACAAAGTGGAGCATATTTTTCCGGTGGGGTTGTTGCAGCCTTTGCCCATATAAAATCAGAAATTGGAAAGCATATAGACGGACTTCATCACGAGATTGCCAAAGGTTCAAGGTAAAGGTTGTTTATATGTGGTGGTTGATAGGCTTACAAATTATGCTCACTTTCATGCCATATCTCTAAAATTTAGAGCACCTCAATTGGCGGATTTGTTTTTAAGGGAAAATTTTCAGACTTCATGGCTTGCCAAAAACGAGTGTAAGTGACAGGGACAGCAGGTTTCTTAGTATGTTTTGGCAGGAACTCTTTTATTTTACAGGCACGGAGCTGACTCCTAACACTAGACATTATCCCCAAATGGATGGACAAGCTGAAATGGCGAATAAGTGGATTGAAGGCTATTTGAGGAATTATGTTACAGGTCAACAAAGATCATGGGTTAAATGGTTGCATTTGGCTGAGTATTTCTACAACGCTACCCATCATATGTCTGTTGGAATGCCCCCCTTTAAGGTACTTATGGCTATGATGCCACTTCATGTATGGATCTGATTTTGACTGATAGTAGAGTTCCTAGTGCAAAAGATGTGGTTCAACAAAGCAAGAACATTATGGAGACTCTCAAGGGAGAACTTGCGTCAAGTTCAAAATCAACAAAAAATATATGTTGATAGGCACCGTGTTGAAAGGACATTTGAGGTAGGAGACACGGTGTTTTTAAGGTTGTAGCCTTACCTACAATCCTTAATTAAGGAAAAATGAAGCAGAAAAGTTGAAACCGCGTTTCTATGGACCTTATCAAGTTGTAAGAAGGGTTGGACAAGTTGGACAAGTTGCATGAGTTGGAATTACCGCCTAACAACATGATACATAGTATCTTCTGTGTTTTGTGCCTTAAGAAGGCCTTTGGACAGCAACTTACCCCTTTAATGGATTCTAATCCTTGAACCAGAGACCGTGTTGAATGTGAGGGAGAAGAGGCTAAGGAACAAGTTGATTGCAGAATATTTGGTCAAATGGAAAGGGCTACCACCAAAAGATACGGCATGGGAAATGATAGAGATCTTTGAGCATCCCAATCTGAAATTGCTTGAGGTCATGCAATTAGAAGATGGGAGGACTATTATGAGCTTGATAATTTGAAGGGTTTGGATGACCAACCATGTAGTATTATCTAAGACCCATTTATTTTGTGTTTTCCTTAATTGTAATCGATTAATAAATCAAAATTTCAATAAATGAAATTATTAGAAATTTGCAAATGTTGGCTCGCTTGGGCTGACCTCTCTTGCTTTTAGCATAATAAATATTAATTAACTTTTATTTCTATTATTGGCCGACATAAGTATCAATATACCTAGTTATCTATTTAAGGAGAGTTGGCCGAAGGTATTGAACATGCTTGTTTGATTGGAATTTGCCTCTAAGTGCGTAGACTGCTGGGATACAAACCCCATGGTCACTGCCAGGTTGGACAACCACCCTATGCTGGCCTTTCATTCTAATTGAGCATCGCATGTAAGCATATTGATAATTCTCTGATTGCATATTACACATGGGAAGGTTAAGATCGTAGGAGGACATTGAATCACCTAATCAACGCATCTAAGATTCCGAACTACGAGTTTGGAGAAGAGCAACTAGTCCATCTTTGCCTTTGTCTTCAACAGGGCAAAGCTAGAGATTAGCATCAGTAGCAACTGAAGAAGAGACATCATACTTGAAGAAGTTATGCAAATTAGCTTGGAGGCAATCACACTCGGTCCAAAATTGTTGTACCTTGTGCTTGGGTATGCAAGCTTGGTATCATAATCTTCTTAAGCCCGTCTGAAAGTATTCACACTTAGAAAATTAGTATGATATTTTCAAGAGAAGTTCAGGCTTGTCTTATTTTGTAAAGGACTGAGATCTCTATAAATTTTGATATAAACTTCATTTGTATAGTGGATGTGAATTTTTGATTCATGTTTAAGACAAATTCTTGTAAATTTCTCTATGTTATTTAATATAATGCTTTTCAAATGTTTTGGCATTCAAAGATTTGTTTAGCATCTTTCATGGCCATGGAAGTACCACGTATCATGAGCATCCTTAAACCTATCACGAAGAGCATCAACACTTTGACCATTTGAGGGCACAAATTCTACGAACTCACTTGTAATTGTATCTTGCAATTCATCTTCAGGGAAGAGTCTAAGGAATGCTTCCTTGTACTCTTCAACCGATTCAAAGTCTATATGTTTAATGTCCCCGTTTCGGGGTATACTTGATTTTTGCCCAAAGCAACAATTCCACAACATAATTTGTTTACAAATTGTTTTCTATAATTAAATGGAAGTTTTCCTGCCGTATTTAGAGGGATCTACAAACAGTTTTCAAGGTTTTCTTCTCATGATAAAATTTGTTCAAATGTGCAACCATCAAAGTGAAGGGATAAAGGCAAGGCTTGTGTGAATGCGAGGGGAAGGAAAAATTTGGATTTGGAGCACTTCCCAGCTACAGAGTTCAGTAGAGAAGTTCTTGTACAACATAGATGAGTGTTAGGGGCTTATTGTTGAGTCCTACACACATACTCGTCATGGTTGTGCATTGCATAAGCAATAAAATGACTTATAAGCTTGCTTGACTGATGTTTCTAAAAAATGATTCTACACCACTTAAGTCTAGTGTCTTTATGTGTGTATGTTGTTTCAGAGCTGTTTTGTTTTCTAATTTTTTTCCCCAGTGCTACTGAACGTCTATTTATGAGCACATTTATGCAAGTGTATGGAATTATGATGACTGACCAAGTGAATTATTCATTTTACTTTTAACTTACATTTCAGGACTTCCAGCAAAACCTTGATTAGTAATTATCATCATGTCATCAAACATGCCAAAATTACCTGTATACAATGTTTATGGCATCTCCATCAAGAGATATGGCTTAGATGACGGCCAATCTAGGCCCTTTTCTTCTTTTTAACTAAGAATTTATTCTTGTATTTTGTATGGATTCTTAGCATTTCCTTTCGGGGTCACAGAGTGCACCCTAACTCATGGGGTGTATGTAGGATGGCTCCTGAATCTTACTTTTCCTGTGTAAACATATTGCTATGTTATTGTTATGTTTGTGCTTAGCATGAGACCTTTGAAATCTTTATTATTTGTTCAATGTCTTTTGATATTGATTCACAGCAAGTTGACATAGCTACTAGTTGCTTTATTTTTTATATATATTTTTTTATCAAATCCTCTTTTCCATGTTAATCTAAATACTGATCGTTTTAACTTTTTGCCAAGTGAAGTTTGTAACTAAAGTTTAGGAGTTCTGTTCTTTTCCAGAAAATGCACTCACCAAATTTTCAAAGAAACACAACTGGGGGATCACTGGGTTCTAAAGCGCCTGGCATATCACAAGGTGGACAAGCTAGTGTCGTTTCAAGTGCACTTTCAAATCAGCCTCAGTGGATGCCATCTCAAGGAAAGCAAATGCATCAATCCAGCTTGCCTCCTATAGCTTCTCCTTTTCAATCAAACATTAAGCAGCAAAATATACAGCAGAGATCACATGGTCAAATACAGCAACAGGCACACCCTTTGACAGTGCAACAGCAACAGCCATTGCAGGAGCAACAAACTCAACAATTTCAGCAGCAACGGATGTCACAGCCTTTGCATATGGCATCACAGCAGCATCAGATATCTCGAGCGGCAGGAACACCAACTCAAAACACTTCAATACCAGCCGGAACTCAAGTTGGTACATCTGTACTCGGAAATGCAGTACCAGCTGCAAGTAATGATCGGGGAACTGAAACAAGTAATAAGATACTTGAGAAGAGGAGCATCCATGAGTTAGTTGATCAGGTGCAGAATTGCTATGTCATTATTTTAGTTCTGCAGCATTTGTTGGATTTCTCAAATAGTGAGTTTGTTCAATTTAACACGTATGAGTTTTAATAGCTATAAACAAATTTTGATGCTTGCATTAGTTCGGTTTTTCTAATTTCTACCTAGGAATTCCAAGGATGCCTTCTTTTTTAACTTAATAATTTAGGGCAGAGGATAGTTCTGTTCTAAATACGTAAATTTGTCTATTGATGGATGCAGATTGATCCTCGTCAGAAGCTAGATGCTGAAGTTGAAGACATTCTTATAGAGATAGCAGAAGATTTTCTTGACAGAGTACAATTTTATACAATACTTTCTTTGTCTATTTTATTTGCAACATCTTTACATTGCTTGTTTGGTTTTCTTATGAAATTCAAATAATTGTCAAAGATTGCTATAACTAAACCAGGCTTCATCTTTATTATTGACATTTTCCTACTTTTCACTGTATGCTTGTTAGTTCCTTCAATTTCTTTGCATTCACCTTTGTTAACTATTTTGTATTTTATATCTTTTGAAAATGCTTTTACGGTCTTATACTAGGTTTTTAGAATTTTCTAGAAATTAATGTTTTTTTAGTCCTCGTGTAATTTTTATGGAGCATATATATGTTTTTCTGATGAAATTGGCATACTTTGAGTTTCATTAAACATTTTCCTCTACTTGTTTAATTATGACTTTGAGTCATTATGAAGCTCAATCTTAAAGCTACTGACTTTGGTTCCATCAAATTATCATCTGTGAATATCCAATGCTTTGTTAATATATTTATTTCAGAAAAATTTAATATGCAAACTATCAATCACTTTTCTCTATGGTGTCATGTTGAATTTTTTTTCCAGATGTCGTAAGGGATAAGGAAATCTGTTAATTTTGAAGATTACCTGTATTAAATCTTTTTAACACTTGTACAGAGAACACTAAATTCCACACTATTAAAATAATAAAAACACATCCAAAGTCATTGAAGGGACTTGTGGGCTGCAAATTTAACCAGTGCAAACTGTCAATTTGTAGTTTCGAAGAAATGTTAAAAGCATTTAGCTAAAATGAGTAAACTCACCAGGAAATATCCAGTTTGTGATATGTGCAGAAGCATAGTTACCAGGTTCAAAAAATTCAATTCGTTAATGAGCCAAAAAAATTGTTAAAATTTGTAGAGGAATTGAGAATTCTGAACCAAATCAGACAATTCTGGCTGGTACACAATAATGGGATCTGGCCAGATTTGGTAACAGTGTCCAGGAGACAGCAAAATTGGAAAAATAAAGCTCTAGACAAGATAGTTTCTGTTATAGTTCTGACACAGATTTAAGAAAATGAATATCTTAAATGCATAACTGGGTAAAGAAGCCTCAACAACATATTTTTCAGATTAGAATTAGTCAGTGATTTGTATCTCTAGTCTAGGGAAGGATGATTAGACACGTGTTTTGTCATTTGTCTAAAATGCCAACATGTTATATATTGGATGTCATTTGAAGTTTTCCAAGACTGGCTTTATCCCAGCCTCCTATGGAAATAGTACGTGCCTTGTCCCTTCAAATCTCTTCAAACAATTAATGCTTATTGGTCTCAACCCTATGCTTCTATTAAGGTTCAAGGTTCAGTGCATTTCTTCTTGTCTAGTCGCTTTAAACTTATTAGATTCAACAAGAACCTTAATTAAATATGATTTGCAGCCAATAATTTTTTAAATCTGTATAATTCCACTATTTACATATGTTCTAATTTCGTGCAATTTGATACTTTGTGTTTGAAGGAGGGTCTGCTGGACCACCTGTATTATTCAGAGGACTTTTATAAATGTTCATATCTCTGTTGTATTTACTTTTAGTTATTGGCCATCTTCTGCCAAGTATTATCTCGTTAAATTTGTGCCAATCTATATTCAGCACGATCTGCTTTTGTTAATCAGGTAGCTACTAGTGCCTGTACTATGGCAAAACATCGAAAGTCAGAGCACTTGGAACCCAAGGATATATTGCTCCCTTTAGGTAAGTTTTGGAGTTTCATGGCTTGTGATACCTAATGGGGGTTGGTTTTGATGGTTCCTCAATTCATTTCTATGTGGAGTAAGTTACTGTACATTATTTACTAGCGTTTGCTTCAGGCACAAGGATGTTATTTCTCAATACTTTTGGAAAATTTTATAATGTTTGATGCATCAAATATGTTCTCCCATAATTCTCATCTAAACAGTGAATATTTCTCTGCAGAAAGATATTGGCATATAACGCTTCCTGGCTTTAGTGGTGATGAATATAGAACCTACAAGAGGCCAGTAAGATTTCTCTCAGACTGTTTGCCAATAGTTATGTAGAAAGATGAACCTGTTTTGCATTGTCAATGGAAATATAAGTAGCAGGAGCTGTCATTTTAAGCTTTATGTTGAATTTTTGTCATTTTGTTATCAGAAATTTTATATGTGCCCTAGTTTATCTTAAATAGGCTTTATGGCTAATTTATTTGAAGTAATTGGTAGTGTCATAGGAAGCATTGGTCTACTTATTGAAGGCCTTAGTGCTATGCAGGACTCTTCTCGTTCTTTACCAGGGAATAAAAATATTTCTCTCTGATCACATGCCTTTTATTGATTGGTTGGGGGTATTGCGTGCAGTCTGTGAACGAGAATCACAAGCAACGACTTGCTGTGGTATAACTTAATGCGATATCTTGTCCTTCAGCCTTTGTCTATTAGCACTTATATTACAACATTCCTTCTAATGTTATTTCATCCATGTATGGTTGATTTCAAAGACTTCTAGAATAGGCGGATTATTATATTAGTTATTGGTTAGCTGACATAAGTAGGTGTCTTCAGATTCGGAAGTCGGTTGCAACATCACAGACGGGAAATGAAACAGGAAATGCCAAAGGCTCTTCGGGACAAGTTACTGGAAATGCTAGTGCTAAAGGTCCTGGAACAAAGGGAGCACAGGAAGCACCTGCTACAGGAGACCATCTGTGATTGGTGTTGGCTTTTGTGCTAAGGTAAAATTTGTACATATCAGTTTTAGATTTGATTAGTAAGTTTATTATGGATTTCACAGAGCAGGACTGTATGGGGTTTGACAATCAGTTGTTGGTCAACTGTTGTTTTTGTTCTATGGTGACCCAGGATTTGAATCTTATGAAGACCAAAAATTTTGCTTCAACATTCAGATTATGGTTACCGGCAATTGATGTGTCTAACATTCAATGACAATATTTCTTGAATTTCTTTGGAGCATGGACCCAAACAGCATCTTCTGGGAGTAGTGGACCACTTATTGTAAAAGTTACATGACTTATTTTATTCTCAAGAAAAGAAAAAGGAATGTGGATTCACCTTGTATTTTGAGCTGCAATATGAACACATGTTCTACCATTTTATGTTATAGAAGCACTGTTGAGCATTTTTCTCTGAACTAGGGGAAGAAATGTGTACTTGCACGGAGCAAATATAAACATAAACTTTCAATTTAGGCAACATGGAAGGAAACTGTCATTTAGATTAATCTGTTCTTATAAATTGAAGCCAGACTCTGAATTTTTTGAACATGCCCTTTTTTGGTTGGTGGAAGACATATAAATGATTGATGTTGGGGTTACTTCGCAATTTCATTATGTAGGTTGTCTTGTTTTTTCCTTTATTCCAGGTAAAACATAAATAATTCTAGCATGGCCATTAAATTGCTCTCAAAGGCATCAAAGCAGTTAGGCATCGGGCAAATATGCGCATGATTTCAATATTTCAGTTGCCCACTTCTTTTCTATTCCAACCTATATTGTTGTGTGATATAGGGGAAATATTTACATTAAAGATATAGGGGAAATATTTACATTAAAGTGACAATAATCTATAAAGGCTCCATTTAAAGACATTGCAATTCGCACAAGTATACCATGAAATTGACTATTTTATCCATATTAGATTGCTTCCTGTATAAAACTGTTAAAATGTTTTGAATTAATGATTTTGTTTTAACTACAGGATCCATCAGCAAGACTATGTATTGTTTTCTGTCTGACATATTGGGTTTTCTGAAGTGAGATTAGAAGGGGTAGATGTTAGATCCAAAAATATTAGAAAGCAAATCCATGAATTGAGACTAGAAGGGTTAGATGTTAGATCTGAAATATCAGAAAGTAATCGAGGATAGTACAGAGTTTATTCCTGATGTATGCTAAAAAGGTATAATAAATGTGGATGTTTTCATCATCCAAAAGCAAAGTGAAATGAAATCACCAAGTATATTCCAAGTTATCTTATTAAATCTTCCAAATCCAGAAGTTTATTTTTTTGCGTCATGCTATCAACGCCTTATGATATATTATCTACCGGTAAGTATTTTTCTTTAAAATACTCTCAAACTTGCTAAGTAGGAGAAGCCACGAGAATCAGTGCATGATATGGATGGAGTTACTCAAAATTTAGTTGAAGAGTGCCTTATTTTATTATTCATTTATCAAGTTTTATGCAAAATGTACTTGAAGAGATCTTATAATTGTTGAAAATATGTTTTAATTTTATTTAATGACTGAAATTGCATGGCAACCCTTGGTAACACCACTTTATTACGGAGTCTGTGATACCGACCCGACCCCACCCCACCCCACCCCACCCAAAAAAAGAAAAAGAAAAAAAAAACATAACAAAGATAAAAGAAAATTATGACGACGCTCATGTGGAAGTTATGAAATTGTTATTACCAACTCCTAAACCACCAATTTCCTTAAATGTGGTTTCCACCTTTCATGGTAGTATGAGAGTGGCGCCAATCAGCAAAAGGAGCAAAAATAAATTTTGCATAGCTAGTAGTTCCTCGATGGGCTTGAAAGATTCATTTGAAGTTGCATAAAATGTAAGAAAAAATAATTAAATATTATAATAGCAAAAATCGTTTGAAAAAACCGTGTTGCCATGAAATGTGACGGCTGACTGTAGTTTCACGTTTCAACGAGCGAAATACGTTTTAATGAGGGAAACGACTATCTCGAGCAGTCAAAACGTTGCCTACTCGTTGCAGGTTGGGATAAATTTGGGAGGAGTAGCAGCTATTTAACATTTACTTTCTGTAAGAAATATGATGGCTAACGACTCTTCTCGCTTTGCGACATTTTCAAATGCGACCATTCTCAGTTAGGGGTTTGTGGCTGGGTATGGTGCTCCATTCAGCCTAACAGTGTTACGGGGCTCTGATACTTGCCGCTGGGGTGACCACTATCGCCGGCCAGAATGTGTTGGGGCTTCCGGTGGGTGTTGGGGGCTCTTGTATTGGGCAGTTTACGGGTGCTCTTCCCTCTGCCTTGGGTGCTACGGTTCTGGCTCCCTATGGTGTCGGTGGTTCTGTTTTTGGGTGCTGGCTTTGGTCCGAGGGCCTCTTCTGGCCTTCCTCCTGGGCACATTCTTGCTGCCTCCCAACTTGGGTTTGAGGCTGGTACTTCGGCGACTGGTGCTAGTGGAAGGCTGACAAGGGATGGGTCCCCCACCACCCCCCCCCCCCAAAAAAAAATAAAAAAATAAAAAAATCTACTGCTATTGGTGGAAGGAGTTACACTCATGCTGTCAAATCTCTTGCTAGCATCCCTTTAAAGGTGAAAGCTTGTACTATTTCTTGTGCCAAAAGACCTGACAGGGGGTGGTTTGTGGCCCTGAAGTCGTGTGCTGGTTGGTAGATTCACAGGCCTTTGGCCTTCTCTTCCAAATCTACACTATTGGGTAACCAACTCTTAGAGATCTTTAGTCTTGGGTGATATTGAGCTCTACCCTTGTGCTAAGGGGTTTTTAATTATTTCATTTTTCCTTATGAAGACTGATGTGGTTTTGAACAAGCTGTGGGTTGGGGGAATCACTCCCTTTTTACCTAACCCTGGATAACTTCTTTTAACCTTCTTACTGAATCACTCAATATGCGTTCAATATGGGTTTGCCTTTTGAATCTCCCACTCCATTTTTGGGAGATGTCCTTTGAGGTCATTGGGAACTCTCTTGGACGTTTCTTGAAGGTGGATGAAGCTATGACTACTATGGGCCATTCTACTTTCGTCTGTATTTTGGTTGACATAGATGTCTCCCAACCGCTTTTCGGGGACGTGGTGTTCATGGTTGGGGATAGGCCATGGACTCAAGTGCTAGATTATGAGGGCCTTCCCTTTGTCGGTCCTGCTTCTCTATTGGGCACATGGCTACTGATTGCGCTCTTTTGCGCCGAAAATGTGTTGCTACTTGGTGGAAGGCTGCAAGTAATGATCACTTGACAATTTGTACTCCTGATTCTCTTTCTGATTCCTCCTCTGAGGATTCAGAGGTTGCTGAGAAAGATGAAATTTCTACGGAAAATCTTGATGATACTCATGTTGAAGATCAGGGTCAGGCTTTTGTTGCTAATTTGAGGCTTGCTCCTGCTGAAGCTCTTGTTGCTGCCTCAGTTTTCGCTAGTGCAATGCCCTCTGGCCACGAGGACCCTTCTGCTTCCTCAAATTCTGCTTTAGCTCTACACCAAGTTTCTGTTGACGATGCTCAACTTTTATAGCACTCTGGCCGTTATGCTGACAAGTGCCCTAGCAGAGTCTCCTTCATTGGGGAGCCTAATGATAGTATCGCCTGGACACTTGTCTATCAGCGTAGAAAGAATTCTCGCTCTTCTTCTCTTGTGGTGTGAGTTTGGCCCTTTTCCTTTGGGCTAAAGCCTTTTGTGCTCTGTGCTTTGTCTTCTTTGTCTTTGTTGTTTTTGTCTTGGGCTAATTGATAGTCTGATTTACTGCCTTCAAGCCTTGCTTATGTAAGGGACAACCCCCTTATTTTGGCTGCTTTTATTATTAAAAATATTTACTTTCTGCAGATTAACGGAGTGTATAGAGTCAAGTAGTAGTTTTCAACGATGGAATACTATGTCAGTTAGAGCATGTGAATTCGTGTTGAGTTTTGAGGTTAAAACTAACTTTGTCGTCAAATTAGTTGTTTTGTGATATGACTATTAGGATTCAACTGTGTAGTTTTTTGAGTTGAACTCATTGACCCATGTTTCATGAGTAGTGGTTCACACGAACCCATCTCTCATGAGAATGAATGGAACACTTAGTACTCATTAGATTTAGGTGATGCTCACAGAGGTGAAGCACCGAGACTTCTTAGGAGGTCACCCATCCTATTACCATTCTAGCTTGAGCGCACTTAACTATGAAGTTTCCTCCATGGTTAAACCCACTCTGCTTGCAAACCCATTTGCAAAACCTTCACCAAGTGTTGTGCCTTATGAAGGTTTTGTAAATGGGGTTGCAAGTAGAGTGGGTTTAACCATGAAGGAAACTCCGTAGTTAAACACATTCAAGTTGGATTAGTACTGGGATGTGTGACCTCCCGAGAAGTCTCGGTGCTTCACCTTTGCGAGCATCATCTAGATCTAATGAGTGCTAAGTGTTCCATTCATTCTGATGAGAGATGGGTTCGTGTGAATCACTACTCATGAAACATGGGTCAATGAGTTTGACTCAAAAAACTACACAATTGAATCTTGATAGCAATATCACAATTTGACTTGTTGTGGAAAATATCTCCTACTTACAAATTAGTTGTTACCTGCATAATTTGCATTAATCTCAACAATTACATATCAATAGCTCTTTCCTATATTTAATTTTTAACCATGTGATTTGTATAGAATATGTCATTAATTTATTTATTTGCTGTTAAGGTTGTCTTCAAATAGTTAAATATCATTATTACCGTTAGTTTTTATTACTATTTGTTTTCTAAAAATCTTTTTTCTTGTTTTATATTGATTTAATTTGGATTACAATTCATGAAATTTTCAGAGTTAGTAATGATATCAAGGTGATTTGGACGCGGCTAGCCGCAAAAAAAGATACTTCAAACCATTGCACCATACATGCATATACATAAAACAACCCATAAAAAGTGCATGGGCATAGAAAAGAGAAAAAAAGGATACAAGATGTCGTTGTATATATTGGATATGTTGTTGTTAGGTTGATAGAACCAAACCGAAAAGTTGGGTGATGGCCAGAAAGGTTGACTGCACCCGTCATTGAAATTAACTACACATGTCATTGAACTTAACCGTGCGAGTCAATAAAATATTAGTTAAGTGGAAACTAGAATTGTAACCCAAGTAAAGTAGTAGGGACAATTTTCTTTGCCTTCAAAAAATCCCGTTGACAAAGCCATCCATCCAAAAATACTTAACTAACTGCGTACGTGTTTGCCCTGCACTAGTCTCATAACTTTCATCTCGTGCATAATAGTGTATATTCTACTCTCTTCTCTCTTCAAACCTCACGAGGCCTCATCAAATACCCATTCCCATTTAACAGAAAACACAACATAAGAAGACTATAAAAAAGAGAGCAAAAGCTCGTGTTTCAAACTATTCTGGCAGGGTGGAGGATATAGAGGCTCGAAGGAGAACATGAAGGGCGTCAAAACAAGAAGTAGGTGTGTATGAAATCAACAACACTACTAATTTTTTAATTGATTTGTATAAGCTGGTTATCGAGAAGCTCATTATGGATTTCTTCTCGCCCTTACCCTCGGCTTGGGGTGAAGCGGCCCTCATGTGCCTCCACCATCGGTCACTCCAAATCCGTGAGACTTCGCAGTGCTTCTACTCATCAGCGACAGACCACCAGCAAATCACGACGATGACTCCATACCCTTATTCTTCCGGGTCACTATCCTTCTGTGTTGGATTTCTTTCCAATCAAGAAGGACCCCTAGTCCTTGCCCTGGTGGTTCTTTGTTCTCTGCCTTTTCTTGTTTGGTTCCTTGTTCTTTTAGCTGTTCCCCGACCACTGTTTGGTGGTCTGCTGGTTTCTTACTTTTTGGCTGTTTGTTTCCTGTCCCATAGACCCTTGTTGGTCTTCCGTTGGACATTAATAAATTTATCTTATCTTATCTTATCTTATCTTATCTATAGGGTTGAGAGACGGTTAGTGTTTAAGAGGGTTCAAACATGCAAAATAGAAGGGTTCAATTGGGTATGTATAAATTCTCTTGGTGTTTAAAAAATGTGAAACCATTATGTTTATGGAATACTTACATGGATTTGGGGATGTCATTTTTGGTTGCAGGGTAATGGGAGGCAAGCAAACACAATGCTGAGGAAGAAAACCTCAACGTTAAAATGTCTGTTAACTCTAACCACAAGAATTCATGTTTGCGTAGTGTAAGCTTTGAGAGGACGACAAAAGGGGTAGGAAACTGACAAATTTGTCATAATTTGTTTGTTGGTATGTTTATTCTCTAGAGTTTAATAGATTTAGAGGGTTGAAAAGGGTTTAGATATTGAAAAGAGGAGGGTTTTATTGGGCATTTTTGAATTATAGATGTGTTTTAAAAAATGCGAACCATTTTTATCTTTTGAAAAGTATTCTCAGATTCAAGGTTGCAATTTTATGCAGTGTGAGAAAATAGTGGGAGAAGAAAACATAATGCACGTGAAAGTGAAATGGAGAGTACAACACTTAAAAATCACATTACAATAAGGTGGAGACAGATAACACATCATTTTGTGAATGAGGTGCATATGAAAATTATACCGTACCAAATTTTTTAGTGGTTTTTAAAATTTATAGGATTTAGCTGTCAACGCACTCACAAGTACAATGTGCTACCAAAATATTAACTCAAACTATACTCCCCTAATGCTTTGGGCGAGTTCCATGTGATTTTAAAAATGCCACTTTTTTGTGAGAATGCTCAAATCAACAACATACAAATTCATTCACCATGTATAGCATTTAGGGCAGAGGATTAAGCTTCACTGTTGGTCAATACAAAAAAGAAATTACTTTAGTGCATATATCTGTATATTTAAAGCGAAACAAATGAAACTTATTGTATACACTGCGACTTCTGTCGCACTTGTTATTACTCCATAGGTTCGAATATGCAAAGACTAAAGACCTATGGAAAATTTTAGCATTCCATATTGACAATGCCAAAATCCTACCCCTTATAAACTTGCAACATAATATAAATTTCAATTCACTGATTGGGATCCTATTTCTGTTTTTAAGTTGTAATACTTTAAATTGCATAACACTCTATAGCTTATGTGATCTAAATATTTCACTAGCATAAACAAGTTCAATTTATCTTGGATGTGAATGTGGATGAGAATCTTCAATTCAATATGCTGATTGAAATTTCAGAGCACACAAAACCATGCTCCTTAGAAAGGGCTCTTGCAATGAATCCACTCATAGGTTTATATGTTCCCATGGAGTGACATACAATGTTTTGATTAGTGGGCTATGCAAAGAAGGAAGATTGGATGAAGCAATCAAATTGATTGATGATAAGGGATTAAAAGAAACCTTTGCCATTGAAGATGGACTTGTTGAAAATTTTGAAACCCCAAGTGCTTAGTCCATACTTCATCAACATCCCATGAAACATTATCCACTTTGAAATCAATAAGAGTTTGAGTGATTTTTGTTGTGTTTCTCACTTCTGATGCTTTGATATATTTATTCCATTGTGCTATTTTTGCCTTAAATTTATGATTTTTCAATATTGAATGTGGCTACTTCAGTCTTTAACTTCATCACCTCATCACAAGGAGGCCCTTCAATAGCAACAACATATCCTGCTCTAGCACTTATATTCCTTTAACCTCCTATTTTCTTCTGTCAAGGCTGCATTTATTCATGATCTCTAACTAAGACCTTTAGTGCCATCTTGGCAACATCAACCACAAGGGCTAATGCTTGTGGACCTGCAAAATTTGAAGATTTC
This sequence comes from Thuja plicata, assembly GCA_018584345.1. Taxonomy (NCBI): domain Eukaryota; kingdom Viridiplantae; phylum Streptophyta; class Pinopsida; order Cupressales; family Cupressaceae; genus Thuja; species Thuja plicata. The sequence continues at coordinate 577,480 of MU223281.1, read as the reverse complement.
TTCAAGAGAAAATGTCCATATAATTCATCCCACAGAGGGACCATATAATGCTTCTTTGTTGTTGGATATAAAGACCAAATGTCCAACACATCTAACTTGCCATCAAATACAAATCCAAAGAGCAGAACTCTGGTCTTGATCATGGCTTAGGTTTGCAAAATTTATAGCTTGCATTCTCATTAAATTGTCAAATGTTATAGCAGAAGAAATGTCCACCCCTCTAGAAGAAGGACCACACTATCTTTAACCATTTGTCTTTCCTGCTTTGGGGAGACGAAAACTAATTGTTTCTCAACTTCTATAAGGACTTCATTCGTCATCTTCATTTGTTCACTCACTCAATTTCTCAAAATCAACAACCTTTTATTTCATAAGATCTCCAACCTTTTATTTAAGCACAAACTGCCTAGAGTCTCCCTCGAGTTTGGTGTATTATCTTGGGGGTAGCCTAGTATGCAAGGCCCCTGTGTACCATTTGTTTCCTCCACTTGGATACAAAAACTAGGGTTCCATACCACAATTGGTGTAACCATTGGAAGGTTCGTCGTAAAGTTGAAAGGAATTAGGAAGCCCCTTTGAGTTATCATTCCAAACATAGGTCTTTGTTCGTGTTTGTCCCTTTGTATTATTTCATCTGCTGTGAAAGTTGTTTGTTGTGATAATATTTATCCTGCCTTATTTCTAAACCCAAATGTTGTTATGTCTGCTTTTGACCATGTCCCTCTCAACATGATCTGCTGAAGTGTTGGTATTAATCTCTTCCATGTTTTTGTTAGTTTCCCCAGGATCTAGTAATTCTTTTATGTTTTCACCATTTTCATTCATATTTTATGTCCCTATTTTTTCTCACAAAAGTTTTTAAATATTTTACTATTTTTTGCTTGGAGCAGTTTGAAAAGATTGAGAGGAGCAACTTGGAGAGATAAAAGTGAAAGCATAAAGAAATATGCCAAAAGATAAAGGAGGAGAAATTATGGGAGACGTGTTCTCGTTTGTCTCTCTCAGGACCCACATTCTGCTAAAAAACTCTCTTGAAATGTAGACCCTGGTCCTACGTGCTATTCCTACTCCTGTTCCCATTTGCCTTTCCACCCACTTGCCTATGTTGCCGAGCTTCTCTAATTCCCTAACCCTCGCGCTCAAAACCCTAGCGCTCTGCGTTCTCCACACTTGAAACCTTAGCACCCTGCCTATTCCGCACTTGAAACCCTAGCGCTCTAATAGGTTTACTTAGGGATTTCAAATTGATAGATTCATTTGGAGTTGCATAAAATGTAAGAAAAAATATTAAATATTATAATAGTAAAAAACTTTTTAAAAACAACTTGGCAAAGCAAAAGGTACACAAATTTTGAAAAAATAGGCTTAGAGGTAAGGTGTGTACCATTTAATTAATTAACTTTTTAAAAAAATATTGTCTTACAAATTGAGAAAGCATCGCTGGAAAGAATTGAAATTATTGCCTTACAATTGACAAGATTATGATTGCCTTGTACGTTTTATAGCAAAGATTGCAGTTTTTTTTTTTAAATAAGATACTTTTTCAAGCCCTAGGTGTGAACCAAAAAACTGCACTCGTAAAGGAAATATCACACAAAGAAAGTGGTGGTCTAATTTGGTGAGATGACTGAAAAGACAATCTCAAAACCAAATCAAAAGCAAGAGAAAACATCACATCTAATCCAATTAATTTTACTGAAAAAATATTGGTTATTGGTCCTCGTTGAAGCGTTTATTCCTGTGTCACATTTTTGCTATGTTACTTGACAGATACAGAATAAAATGGTGCACAGCTGGAAGATAGTGAAAGGCATCACCTGCTGTGTCGCGAGATTTTTCACGTTACTGGAGAAATTACAGACACCTATCTGGGAAATGCAGCCTAAAGGACAAATGGAAAGGGCTCTTTCGTATTTCCCATTAGCCAATATAATCCATGTTAACAAATGGTATCCACAGTCGATACGAAAAAGCTCTGGTAGAGATGTCTGCAAAATCTGGAAGCATATAGAAGGCGTCTGAACAGTTTGACAGGACGCTTCAAAGGAATGTGGTCTGGTATATATAAATAAATATATACCAATGGCATTGGACAGACTAAAATATTGATGATGTATAATTTAGTGAAGGAGACAGCTTAAACTATTTAATGGTCTTAGACTTTTACTTTGCTTGCATGATTACATCTATATAAAAACAAAATATATTATAGTTAAATTATGGGATATAAAGGTTTTGTAGATAGAATGAAATATGTAATTTTATTATCTAATTATTCTTATAATACAATCAAATTATTAATATTATTACTATATGATAGAAATAGTTTTTTATATTAATTTGATATCAGATTCTACAAACAATCCTCAAAAATGAAAGAAACAATACACACCTCTTTGTGAACAACCAACAAAAGCAAACCCTGAAAAAAATGAACATGAGCAACAAGAAAATTGTCAAGACGCAGATCCACCTATGCAAAATCCTCAAAATGCTACTCTTGAACAACCTCCGCCACCCCTAAACCCTCCGCGTTCTCCAGCAGATCGTGTACATGCTACACAAGATGATCTTATCAATCGCCTGACACAAAACATTGCCCAAATTTCTATATTAGTGAATAGGTCGAGGTCCTCTAATTAGGAGCACCACTCATCGCTTGGGAAAACCCTAGAAACAATGACCAATAGCGTGAATGAGGTATCTAGAGAGGTCACAAAATGGGGTTCATGGATGGATAAATGTCGTGCATTTTATGCAGATGGGTTGTCATATGACAAGGTGAAAAGAAAGGGCATACTTAACGATGACATATGTGCTTTTTTCACTGATCCTAGCACTAGTAACAACCTACTTACTACTACGAGTCGATTTCCTATACATTGGTGTGTTCACACTAGGATGAAAGCAAATTTTTGGGATAGGTGGTATATGGTCTTTGACCAACCACCTTGTAACAATTGGGAGGTGCCACTGCATTTTTTGAGAAAGCTTTATTGTGAGTTTATCCTTGGCTTGAAGCAGAATTACATTGACATACGACAGTTCCAGGGTAGAGGGAGAGGCTCTGCGCAGGATAGAGCTGTGGCGCGTAGGGTGGTAGACCCACAACATAGGAGGCGTGTAGCTCCTAAACCCATGGTTCATGTCACTATCCCAATAGCCCTGAAGGAGTCTATGGAGTTACAGACTCTTCAGGTAGCTGCATCATTGATTGATGTCATTGTTGAGCATGGAACACACTTAGTTGGAGCAGAGGATAGATAAGCACCTGCGACACCTCTATCATTAGCAGATGCATCATTTGGCATGGGCCAACCCATTGAGCATATGTGTGCCACCTGCTAGAGTGTATGTTCTGGTGTAGACACTGACACAAATGCAGATGGTTCGACATCTCATTAGTGTACATGTTGCGAGAGTAGATGCCATGCTTCCACTCCAGAGGATATGGCCCTCACCAATGACTTGATGAGTATCTTGTTATCTCATGATCAGACACATGTGTGTTTAATTTCTATTTATTCAACATTTTATCAATTAATCACCTAAATATTATAAAAGTAAATAATTTTTTATAGAACAATTTAAAGGGACATAAATAATATGCATTGCAAGGAGCAACAGGTGGTAGGAGTACACCATGTACTTTTCAGTTGACTCCAAGGTCATGAGTAGTTTCACCACCCGGGGTAAAGATTTGTAAATTTGTTAAAAATATAATAATACGTTGGTTTCAAAATATCTTTTTTTAATATATATGTATCATTACTTGGTGTATAGGGCTTATCAGGGGCTAAGATGTCCCAACTTGATGATATCACACTTGAGGCAATTGACTTTGGTCTAAATAGCTTTGCGGTACCTTTTAGATTTAGATATTTTTTTACTTTGATTTAATATTATACATGTTCTTTTCCCTTATGTTAATTTTGTTTCTGTTAGTCTACCCCACCTATCTTGAGGACATCTTGTGTGAGAAAGCCATCCTTCAACACTCCTAGGCAGAAAAAGAAATCCTCTCAGACACCCAAACAACAGAAGGTAATTTAGTAAAATTTAAATTTATTTCTTGAAATGTATTATGATTAAACATGTATATGTAGATATTGATAAATGCACCTAATTTATTTATTCTATGTACAGAAACAAATGTGGTTTACAAAATTAATGAATGCACCTGATGTCGATGAGGTTCAGGAGAGGGAATATGTAACATCTTCATATCACTTTAGATTGCATTATTGCTTGTTAGAAATCTCTAATTCCTTCTATGAAGTTATAACATATGTTATCATTTTTCATACAAGAAATGGTAATAGTTGCCTCAGATTCGATGATGCCTCCTAAGAGTACATGAGAACTATCTGAGGCTCTGGTGTGCATTTTTTCTACATATGTTAAACATATCTGTTTAGATATAAGTACACTCTTTTTTTTATTTTTTAGAGTTTGTCAACAACTTTGGGTTATTAACTTGTATTAATTGTCTTTTACCTATTACAAACCCCTTTGAATCTTCCCACTGATGCTCAACCATTCCATTTTGTTAGAATTCCCACTCGTCAAAGATGGGTTCCAACACAATAGAGGGAAGAGGTATGCTTGTCTTCTTAACTCCTTTTTACTAAGTGCACACCGGAGTTGAAACTGTCTTGTTAACTCCTTTCAGATTTCTTTCTTGTTTGTTTGAAAGCCCTACTTCCTCCCTGTATGACTATAATATCTTTTATCACTTACCATATAGGAAATGATCGTAGCTGATTCATCAATGAATTTTCCTCCTACGAACATAGGAGATCCATATAAGGCTCTGGTATGTATTTGATTTTTAGTCCATGCATTTTTAGTTATTTAGTGTTTTTTGACATATATGTTATTAACTTGTATTAATGTTTTTAACCTGTTACAACCCCCTTCAGGACTTCCCACAGATCCTCATCCTTTGCCAAGGGCAGAAGAAAGAGATGAGGTAATCAACATTTCAACTGCAAACAATTTACACTATTATTTAGTTATTTTGATGTTATATTAAGAATATATATATGATTCAACATTTCAATTGTCCTTGTGCAACCACCTACAAAGCCAGGTACTGCTTCGAAGAGGCTCAACTTTGATGATCCACCACATTCATAGATATTGATAGAGACATATAGTTCTAGTTTTGGTCATTGAAGGACCAATTTATGTATATATTTGACATTTGTATTGTATATGTCGACCTTGACATGACACATGCCACATTTTTGTAACTCTATTATTGACTTGACATTTATGTTATTTTTGTATATGTACATGATTATTGTTCATTTTTATATATACAAAAGTTGATATTCGATCCAATTTATTCATTTTGTGCATGTTTTTGTACATCAAAACTTAGTTATTTGCAATTGAAATGTGATCAAAATTGTTCATTGTGTGTATGTCCTGATTAGCCTCAAATAGGACATTATGGATTTTTGATGATTTTTGATTAGATTTAGCTTAATAATGGTTTCTAAGATCACTTTCAACCATTTTTTATTATTCCCCCAATTCGTAAGCCTTTAGGCATCAAGATGTAAAAGTTGCTAAAAAGTAGGAAAAGTTGTTAAGCAATTTTTTTGTAAAAAGTTGAAAAAGAGGGAAAAATATTGAAAAAGGAAGTTGAAAAGTCACTCCTAGGTGTGGATCACTGCTGAAATCACAATGACAATGACAATGGGAGAAAATTAGTACAATTCTTTGTTTTTGTTGTAGTTCTCTCTTGCTTGCATATGGTGTGTGTTTATGGTGGGTTAGGATCCTTGGAATCCAAAGACAACAGAGATAGAACCTAATTTACATTGGTTATACTTTATTAGGACCTAACTGTCCAAAGTTTGTTGTCATAGTCACAATCCAAAGTTGTATTTTGTCAATGTTTCAAATGCATTGATTGTATGGAGGCTTGAGCTTGTTGAGCATCCACCAATCTCAACCCATTAGGGAGATCTTCCTCCCATTTCACCTATTCAATAGGCAACAAACCCCCTAGCCCTGACTAGGCTAATATCCCCTTAAGTTGCTTCAAATCCCCAAAGATTCACTCCTCTAAAATCCCCTATAGCGCGAGCTCTGAGATACGAGCCTCAAAATATCGCTCCCTAATGGTGCTTAGTGCACCTTAGGGACACTTCGGTCCGGTGTGATTCCCAATGTTTGAGAGACTCTATGGGTGAAACAAGGTTGTTCTTGGGGTTTACCTGGCCAATCAGAGCTAATGGTGCAGACGGTTCGAGACCACAACGAACGGTTTGAAAGATACACAGTGTTTCTTGTTTCAACTAAAATGCACTGTAAGTTTTGACATAAATTGAGATTGCATTGCCAAACTAAAACAAAGTTTAATATCCAAAAACTGAGATAGGTTATTGTAGGCCTCCTTAGCACGATCTTGTATCACCTTACATTTTTTTGATACCTCACACGAGCTCTGAGATATGGGCCTCGAAAGATCGTTGCACAATGGTGCTTAGTGTGCCTTAGGGATACTTCGATCCAGCATAGTTCCCAACGTTCAAGCGACTGCGTGGGTGAAAAAAGGTTGTTCATGGAGTTTACTTGGCCAACTAGAGATAATGGCGCAAACGGTTCAAGGCCATGATGAACGATTTGAAAGATACACAATGTTGCTCGTTTCAACAGAGCCACACTGCAAGTTTTGACATAAACTGAGATTGTATTTCCAAATTAAAATGAAGTTGAATCTCCCATAACTGAGATAGGTTTATGTAGGCCTCCGTAGAAATCTCTCGTAGCACTTGACAATTTTTGATACCTCGCACGAGCTCCAAGATATGGGCCTCAAAAGATTGATACCCAATGGTGCTTAGTGCACCTTAGGGACACTTCAGTATTATGTGGTTCCCAATGTTTGAGCTACTCCGTGGGAGAAACAAGATTGTTCCTGTGGTTTACCTAGCCAACTGGAGATAACGGAGCAGACAGTTTGAGGGCATGACAAATGGTTTGAAAGATACACAGTGTTGCTCGTTTCAACTGAGCCATATTGCAAGTTTTGACATAAACTGAGATTGCATTGCCAAATTAAAACGAAGTTGAATCTCCTTAAACCGAGATAGGTATTATAGGCCTCCACAACATGGTCCTTTATAAACTGACGGTTGGCCGATACCTCGCACGAGCTCTGAGATATGGTCCTTGAAAGATCGTTGTCCAATGGTGCTTAGTGCACCTTAGGGACACTTCAGTTCGACATGGTCGAGAACGTTCGAGTGACTGCGTGGGAAAAAAAGGTTGTCCCTGGGGTTCACCCGACCAACCGAAGCTAATGACATAGATGGTTCAAGGCCATGACGAATGGTTTGAAAGATCAATCACTCAAACACCTTGCATACGAAATTTACCATCTATGAACATTGGATTGCAAAGTTACATCTATTCAATATAGAGAGGACGATATAGAAAACCTGGGATTGAAACTACATCTATTCATTTTACAACAAAGGGTAGCCATCTATAGTCTAAGGTATGATACATAATTAACATTTTTTGCACTTTATTATTATTTTTATATACAAATTTGGCCTCTAAATATGTACATAGAGCCCCTCCAAAAAAGCAAAGTTACAATATTTCACAAAAAATATATGCAAAATTGTCAAAATTATTCTACCATATTGTAGAATCATTCTTCTACATGGCCCAATTCAATCAAGTGAGCCTTCTGGATCAACTCTAACCCTTATTGTGTCAAGTATTGCCTCGTCGTCAGATTCATGGACTTTCCACAAATTCTTATTAAGAGGTCTACCACGATATCTACTCAATTGAATATTTGTTACAACAACAAGGTTAGAGTAATGAAGAATATGTCTATGTGTCTCAAAGTCCTCAAAGAACCAATGATTAGAATTTTTTTATAGGGTACCTTCATTTTATAGAAGGATAAGTTAATGCCAAAATCAATGCAAAGTGTAATAAGATGAGTTTAATAGGTCTTCATACAACTTGACACAACAACGGTACCTTCTAAGCCATATCCCTGTCACAACAACAGATTCTATTAGGCACTCAATACCCTCTCCATCAATGAATGTAGTTGTCAATTTTTTTGGCCTCAATACAACGAGACAAAAAGTAATATGCTCCTTCTTCATTGTTCTCGTATGCAATAACTGTATAGATGACTTGCATTTAATAGAAGGATATAAGTTAATACCAAAATCAACATAAAGCACTAATAAATTGAGCTTAAAATTGATTTGACCTAAGTAATAAATTGAGAAATTACCTGGTTCAACTAGGTCAGATACATGGTTAAAATCTATTGATGCTTCAAACTAGTTCAGTTGTAGTGCTCTAGGAAGTTGATATGTATCTAGGGTTTGTAAAGGTCTACAAGAACATTGGTCAACCCATTCTCTTGATTTACATTCATCTGACACAAAATGCATACACGTAGAGAAAAAGCATGCAATATGTCTAGTATAAATAGCTAATGATGCTGCATTTGAACTTATAAATGAATGCATGTCACTTGATCCTGCAAATGTACAACAATATACATAGTTTTCAATGTTAGATCAATGTATTAACCAAAAATATCTAAGAACCATAGACTTACCTGCATTACATGGTCTCATCGTAGAGTTACACCATTGCACAATTGTTTATGCATCTATTAACATTTCACCACCATCGTACTTTGAATCCTCTCTGGTAAGAGCTCTTTTCACACATGTTCCCGCACCATCATGCTCTCCCTTTCCATGCCCTACCTCATTGAAATTCCAAAATTGTTGCACACTTCTTGTCACATGCATCCTAGTCAACCAGTAGAACATCCTTGCATTCTTGAATTGTGAGATGCAATTGTCCAGCCATATTATGTGTTGGTTGTATCTTGTATCTCTTTCCCTTAAACTCTCATAGAAAACTGTAAAGCATCCTTGCACAAACTCTGACGAATGAGTATGATCATAAGTGATATAGAAGTGATACTCTCTTATAACCTTTCTATCCCGCTCTGTACTATTCATGTGCATGCAAGCATGCTATGTGTAAAAAATTTTGTAACTTGTGTAGAGTGGTAATACATATAATGTACTTCATTTTGAGGTTTTAGTGTATAATTATTAGAAAAATCAATGACAAAGACAATAGTACCGAGGGGAAAAGTGCCCTTACACAACTTGAACTTCTCATCTAACAACCTTGCTCTATGTGTATGTCCTATGTACTCATAAAATAGTTTCTCTTGAAAAATCTTCATAAAATCAGCTACGCATATATCCTTTTTCACTAAATCACGCCTTTTTAATTCTTTTCCATGTTTAACACCATTTGTGACTGACTTGTATTTTCCAATAGAATCTATTTTCTTACCAATTTGATGTGTGCTATCTAGATATATGCATCCATGCAACTGCTGCAAACCACCACATGTAGGACAAAAAACTTTCAAACACATCATCTTATAATAAATACACCCATCATCTCGTTTACATAATACACTTGAAATAAATTCTCTTGGTGACTTAGGAGGTGCTTGTAGATCACATTCCTACAAAACATCGTTAGTGTGCAAAGTACAACATACATGGCGATAAATATCATAATGCATAAAAAAATCAACATGGACCCTACAACAACATGTAGTACGTGCATGATTAGGCTTAACATAAAATGGTTTTTTCATGTCAAAAAATCTTTGGCCAATTCTAATTCGAGGAAAGGTTTGAAGAAACCTTTTGTAAAATTGTGTTTGAGTCATATCTAAATAGTGTTTTGGATGTGGCTCACAATTTCTAAATCCAATTTGCCTTCTAACAACATTTGTTTGGTTGGGTGAAGCCCTTGTGTTGTCATGCCAAACATTTTCAATTACCGCTCTTAATGCATCAACAACCTTGTCCTTGTGTGGGAGTCTACCTAAGAATGTCCAAAGAGAATTATTGTTAGGATCCTCAATTTTCTTTCGTCTCTCTAAGGCGTTGTGTAATGTTTTTCTACTTATCCTTAATGACTTGCTTGTTTTTCTTATTAAATGAGAATTTTCCATTTGTTTTCCCATTATGGTTGATGTGAGGATACATTGAGTAACAATAGCATCTTTACTACATGATTTTGAACCAATGTCTTGGTATGCATAAAATTGATTTTTCATAATGGTTCTTTCACTATTATTTTCGGATGTTCTTAACCCCAAAATTTTCACTGTCTCTCTAAATTTCAGATTTTTAATCATTTCAACAACTAATTGGTATCTTCCAATTTGATTTAAGGTTTCAAAATAGTTTTTCCACATTATTCTAACCGTTCTTCTGCATGTCCTTTTAGAAATTTTATCCTCCATATCATTCAAAATATTTTCATCAATGTCAATTAGAAACTTTGGCTTTCTACAAATTATTCTAATAGGTGTTAATATTGGTGCATGCTCTTCATTTTCATTACCTGCATTACATGCATTAATCACATCAAATTCAATTGGTGTATCTTCTTCAATTTCATTGGGTGCATTCATCACATTAATTTCAAATGGTGTATGTTCATCACATTCATTAGGTTCATTCATCACATGCATTTGAATTGGTGTATGCTGATCATTTTGATATCATGCATTCATCATATCAATTTGAATTGTTGCATGTTCATCATGTTCGTTAGGTGCATTAGATGATGTACCTTCACGTAATCTCCTCATACGCTCCCTTTGTCTTTCCTTTTTCGCCTCTCATTGTTCATTAGTTCCTCTCTTGTTCTTTCCCATTTTTTATATTGATTATCATACACATAAAATCATGATGAACATCCACAATCAAATAGAAAGCAAAAAAAAAAGAGAAAATAAATTAAAAAAAAACCAAAAGATAAGACAAATCAATCATTAAAAATGAAAACCTGATTGAACTGTAACAAAAATAGAAGTGAAACAATAGTGGGACCTTAAAACTATTTGCAATGCTAGCTTTTAGGCCATTGGGAGTAAAATATTCAGATTTCCTCTAACCCGTACGGGTAATTTAAACCTAAATACAACATTTACATTTCCACATAACCCGTACGTGTTATGTAGGACTTAAAATTTTGGCCTTGGTGCTACATAACCTTTACGGGTTATGTAAAACTAGGAAGTGGGGAGAGAGAGATAGGGAGGGAAGAAGAGAGAGAGAGAGAGAGCTCAAGGAAGATAATTAGGGCTTAGAATAGGTAGAAACAGTGATGGGGGTAGGAAGACGAGAGAGGGGAAATGAGGAGAGTCATGTATGTATACAATCATTTATACAAAAATCTATATAAATATATGTATATAGAACTATAGATATGCATATATGCATACATAGACACATATTATATATGTAAGTCTATAAATATGTTTAGTGTATGCTAAATTTACAAGCATACATTTTTATGTCTTCATAACCTGTACAGGTTATGTAAAACTCAAAATGATGCTTTTACTTCAACACAACCCGCACGAGTTATGCAAAATTTGAAATTATACTTTTTATTTTGTAAAACTCGTGCGGGTTGTTTGGCACATAGGAACCCGTACGCGTTTTGGCTTGGTAAGAGGGTTGGAAAATGACCCTAAGGCTTGCAAACCCATTTTCCCTCCATTTTTTCCTTTTACACATTTTTTCATCTTCCAAGATGATTTCTTGACTTCTTTGTCATTAGGTTTACAAATGATGAAGTGGGTATCTCAAAAATTACGATCATAAACTCACACGTCTTCTAAGCTTTCTAACCATATAAATTTTTCTATTTTTGGAAAACATTATCATAGTAAACTTTAATTTTCTTTACCAGTGTCTTGACACCCCTTAGAGACATATGTCTACCATTTTTTTAATAAATTTTGGTCTACTTGACCAAATTCAAAACAAATTACATATTATTGTTCTACACTAGATTCTATACACTTTAAAAAAAAGTTTTCATTTTCAATTATTTTGATGCAAGTCATGCCCAACATACGAATAAGTACCATATTTTCAGGATGCGATCACTTCAAAAATCATAAAAAAAATACTCAATGGAAAATTACAAAAAAACACTTCTATATCTCACTCTTACCTATCATCCTACCAAAGGGTTGTTAGAATAACTGAGAGGGGGGGTGAATTAGTGGCCTTAAAATAATTCCAAAAATCCAACCAAAAATTATATCTCAAATATAATATCCTCTAGTTATCTTTCAGTCCATCAAGATGTATGTCTTATGTAATTCTAACAAATATAATCTGTTCGGTAAGATATACTGTTTATCTTTTCTAGACTTTACCGAGTAGCAACAATTAAACTTAGTGTTTACCGACCAATCCAGTATCACTAATGTATAAAGCAAAATATCAATGCAATGAAAGAATACACATTTGACACAGATTTTAACGTGGAAACCCTGTTAAGGGAAAAACCACTTGGGACCGGTAACCCAAAATTTTCACTCTTCTGAAGTGAGCTTGGTGAAGAGCCAACCCTGTTAAAGGTTACAAACACACTGTTAAGTGCGACCTTGTTAGAGGATTTAAAACTAGAAGTTTGTATTTTGACCTAGCACTCACTATTGTTGGGATTAATGGGGAGTAGTACTGAGAGGGGAGGGGTGAATCAGTACCTCTAAAACTTTTAACACTTTTCACCTTACTTCATTAGCAATCAATCTTTATTGTATTATTGACCAAATATGATGTTTTTTCTTATGCATGTAATAGTAATTCATAAAATTAATTGTATGTAACATTCATAGAAACATTCATGAAAGTAATAGACACATAACACAAGATATGATATCGTAGAAAACTCCTGTTAGGAAGTTAAAACTGCGGTGGGGATGGCACCCACAAAACTTCACTATTTGTAGATTGGAAGGGAGCCGGTTAAGGCTTACAATTTGATCACTTCTGATGATCTACCATGTTAGGAGTATTAAAGTGGAGACTTGTTAGGATCTACTATGTTAAGAGATTTAGCAACACTGATATAGTGTGCACTCGGTTAAGAGATTTACAATAGGATTGTTAAATCCACCTTCCTTGAAAGGATTTATTAAGTGTACCACACTTGTTAGAATGTGTAAAATATGTATGCCTAGACTATATGCAATATATAATTGCTGATCACAGATCCATTAAAGCTTACAGAGTATGAATATCACCTATAGTGATTGATTAATACCTTTTCCAGCTTGTCGGTAGCCTTGGTTCTTGTTCTTGGAAACTGATTTGATCTTTGTCTGTGCTTCTGTATGAATTCTCTTGTCTGAACCTTAGATTCTCTCAGAGGCTACAATCATCATTGAACAAAATGTTCACAATTGATTGAGCATCTATTTATATAAGTTCTTTGACCTGTGCTGCATCTGTAGTTGTGTCCTGTTCGTTGGTTTGAGCTTGTTGAATAGTGTCATCTTCATCCTTTTGAATTTGTTCTACAGGGTCCAGTCCTGTTATGCCAATGATTGAAGTGTCTGGCCATGTCTCATCAACAATATCCATGTCCTTATTTCCTGGTGTCTTTAATGCTTGTTGCTTTTCTTGACCCTTAAGAGATACGAATATTACATCATCATCCTTCTTTGGATCCTTAACAGAATCATAGTGTGTAATATCTTGAATGTCAAGATCATCCATGACTTCATCTAAGTCAATGGTCTCAGTATCTTCCATATTATCTAAAGCAATGTGCTATGGACTTGCTTTTTCTTTCTACTCCTCTATATGAGGTGTTTCGGTGAGAAGTAATGGATTCTCACAACTTGTTGATTCTGCAGGTAGATCAAGAATTTCTCTCCATTTAGCATCTATCATGTTGTCAAGCTCTATGAGCTTCCCCTGTAACACCTTGTAGGCTCTTATCTTTGCCACAAATTTATTGGAATTCTTTTTCATCATTTCTTTTATCTCTTCCATTTTGGATTCGGGAGGCATGAGTGTTACAAGTATACTCTCCCTTGTTTCCTTTTCTGAGTGCAAAGCATAAGACCATCTTGCTAAAATTATGTCACTCAGTTCTTTGGGTATTTTGTTAGCAAACTCAACTTGTACATATTTGAACCCGACCATAGACCTGATTATTGCATCTTCTATTTTATTTTGGTCCTCAGGCTCCAATTTTACCCATTGTCTAATTTTATTATCATTCATGGTACCTGTTGTAGCAATTGAATTAACAATTTCATCAATTGTTTGAGGGGTTAAGTTCTTCTTATCTACTTCAGGCTCATCCTATTTTGAGTCTTGAATGTCGGCTTTGGTTCTAATGAGTCTTCTCCTCCTTTTGGTAGGTGTTGTCTTATATCTATTTGATGCTTCCACTTATAGATCCTCACTTGACTTTTCTTAAGAAGTGTAGTATCTTTCTTCGCAGTTTGGCTCCTTGTCCTCTGAGCTTTTGTAGTCCTTGGTTTCTTGATTGGAGGTGGAGGCACATCAGACTCTGTGGCTTCAGAATCTGCTACTTTCTCATCTTCCTCTTCACCGATGGCACCCTGTCCGTCAGTGTCCTCTGTTTGTTCTTTCTCCTCCTCATTTACCAACAACAACTTCTCAAGATTCTTTACCATCTTGTTTTTCTTGTTGACAGTCTTCTTTATGAATAGGCTCATTTTTATTTTAGTCTTGGCCTCTTCATATGTTCCAAATCTTTGTTGCTTACTGTCAAGTGGTTCATTCAATAGTGCATAAATTGCATTTGTTGCTTGATATATGTTTATCTCATAGTCAAGTGGTGGTAACCAGGCTGTCCTTGGTACAACTGGCTTGATATGAGTAAAATCTGAATCCACCATAAAGCTTATCTCTTCCTTATGCTTTTCAATTAACTGTTCAAGGATCTTTACTCTCTCCATCATCTTTTCCTTGAAATCAAGGAAGTATTCAGTCAGATCACTAAATCAAAGTTGTCACCTAGTGACTTGATAAGGTCATTTATTTATAATGTGACTGGCTTGGTGGTGTCCCACTTCACTTTTCCAATTGAAGGAAATTATTCTCTAAAATAAAAGAATATACACATTATAAGTGAGCCAAATTTACATGTGTTTGTCTTGGCAGACCTGATTATTATCATATTTTCATCAAGTTGCTTCAGTAGGATCTCACTTAGATCCATTTGTATTCCTTTCGTGACAATATTATAAGCTGTTCTTATTGCTGTTGATGCTATGCTATTTAGCCTACTAGCTTGAAATATTTTATATCCTATGACACATGCACCGAACCTCAGTACCTCATTGGTGATGGTGTTCACCTTAAGTCCTCGGTTATCCCATACATCGTTGGTGAGTTTCTCAACTTCTGGTCGAGAGGGATGCTTGTGAGCTTTTGGTTTGTCGATTATAGGGTAACCTGTTACAAAATGTATTACATCCTTTGTAATCTGTTTGGGTTCATCCAACCATAACTTCTGATCGTGTATTCTGATTAGTACTAACCGAATCCAATCGGTTTTGAAAACCCTTGGGAAATATAGGGCATTTGTTATCCCTTTTACTTGCAAGTGCTTGTGTTCTTCTTTTAGGTTTCCTTGATCATCACATAACTTCTTATAAGCTTGATCTATCTCTAGATCACCAATGTCAGCGATCTTGCAGTGGATATACGATCTAACGTCTTCTATCAACAAAACCCTAGGTGGAATTTTTGAGAATGCGCCAGAATTATCGGGTTGCGAGGCAACCTCTAGACATATCTTGTATTTTGGTTCCACACAAGTGCTATTCTTGATTAAATTTAAAAAATAAAAAACTCCTTTAGTGTAAATTTTAGTTACAAAATTATTATTTGATGTAGGAACATCTAGAAGTGTAAGAGAGATCTTGTATCATCCAAAAGAAAAAGTTTTGTTTTATTTTCTTTTTGGTTTGGAAAGTATTCATGAAGCTTAGTTCCTTTAAAAATTCCTAAAAATGGTTTAGAACATTCAAAGTTTCAAAAAGAAATAAAAATACAATAACCTTTATTTTTAGAAAGTTTGCATTTGACCTTCTCAAATATGGCCAATATTTTTCTCAAATATCTAGAATTTAAAATGAACATTGTGGGTGAGTTTCTACCGAAGATTTTTTTTAAATGATAAGTTATTATAGTTATTATTTTTTAATTTTATGAAAGATGCTTTAAAATTGAGTTTTGATGCTTTAAATGATGTTTTGAAACCCTCGAAATTGGAAAAAGGTCATATATCACTCTAAAAAATATAGCTTTAAAACACGGGTTGGATCAATCCCTAAAACCAAAATTTACGATTCAAAAAAGTTGATCAATTTTTTTTATGATGGGGATTACATTTAAAAAATTGCAAGGAGGTGCCATAGGAAATTTATGAAACATTTTTAACATTTCCAAAGCATGAAGTAGATATTGGAGGAGGTAGGTATTTTTTTTTTTGGCGAAAAGGAGGAGGTAGGTATTGAGCAAGAAGATAAGTGAAAATTCAAAATTTGATTTGAAGTTGAGAAGAGATATAAGGCTTTACAAGAAGGGGATTGAAGTTGTAATGTGTTGTGGTTGGTAGAGAGTTTCATCAACTTATTTTTTCTATATATTTTTTATTATATAATCAATTTATTCTTAATAAAAGAATATATATTTTCACGTGTGGGATATCTATTGTAGGTGTGTTGTTTGACCTAAACCCTATCATTTTTATATGTCGATCAAGTTGAATGATAAATGTTTGAAAATTTCAAACCTACTATGTGTCCCAAAATTAGAGTAAATTTGGTTTATCTTTCATATATGAGTCATTAATATTCACATTCATACACATGGTATAATAGTCATGCATTATGCCATTTTAGAAGAGTTGAATATATACATTATGGTCTATGTAATTTTGTGAACCTATCCAGGCTATTGATGCTAATATATTGATGTAGGGCTACCCAATTTTAATCCTTTAATCTTTCTACATAGTACTTTTGTTGAGGCCATATGGTATGTTCTTGAGAGTTATCGAGAAAAGTTAGAAATCATCTATCAGAGGATAGTGTGAATCACATGATCTACCATGAGGTTTTCTATCTCATAAAGGGTGCGAGTCAAGTTTCTCATATTTTTTGACTATAATACAATCCATCAATCTATATTTTATGCTTTTGGCTTCCACATGCCACTATAAGTTAATTCCACGATATTGGAATTAATTTTAGTCCTAGCCAATATGGTGTCATTCATAAAATTCTAAAACTTCTTCCCTACAAGTAATTCAATATGATATGTCAAACACTACTCAAAATTCAAAAGAATCTTATTCAAGCATTTAACAATTTTATATTTTAAACTCTTAAACAAAGAATTATATGATGAGAAAGGATTGCGTGATTTTTATGTCTTCCTTGTATTCTTTAATTAAATAATTAGATATTATAATAAATCACAGTAGAACAACTTGAATATTCTTATAGTTTTTATACCTTATTTGAAATAATATTTTTGATCTAGTTACAATATCAAAGAACCTTAATCTTTGCATATTACTTTGATGCTCAAGAATATTATTCATTTCTTAGCATCATATGTGTCGCCAATTTAAATATTACAAAAGTATTCAA
>MU223281.1:529579-556735 GCA_018584345.1 Thuja plicata | reverse complement strand
GGCTCCACAAATGTGGAATTACAAACTTTAGAATTACAATATCAAAAGCCACATGGGCATCCCTTACAATAATCTGTAGGACAAAGCCTCAAATAACCACCCAGAACTGCCCTAGAAAACACCACGGTCCTTCCTTAAATAGGCAATTTTCCACCGCCTGAGAAGGTTCCAGATATCTAGCCATTAAGGCCAACTACCCTTAGCATTTAATTATTTTTCACTTTTATTACAAAAGGGTCGGCTTTAAATATTTACAAAACATGAGATTAGGTAGCCCAACTTCCGGAAGCCATAACTTTTGAACCGTAGCTCTGATTGGCTATTATAACCACTTTTCGAAAAGGGGAGATCGCGATCTACAATGCCTAACTTGCGAAGCGCCATTTAGAAGGGGGTTCGACTCGATTTGGAGCCTCTAAAGTCTTGAAAATTGAGCTCAAAGGTTTTGCACCCTAAAATCTCAACAGTAAATCCTTAATAACTTCGCCAATACAGATGATCTGGCAATGAAATTCAACTGGCATTCTTATATGACTAAGTTGAACCTTCACCTAGAAAATTAGAACATTCAGAGCTCAAACGACCAACTTACTAAAAATAGTAAGTTTCCCAAAATAGCAGCTTTGTACAAAATAGCCCTTATTGAATAGAAAAACACATATTTTTGGGTGATGCAAGATTTCCCTTACACCCAGGATGCTCCTGCATCACTTTTGTCCTCTCATATTACTTTTTTCCTTCTTGCACTCATCATCAAACCACGGATATGCTAGAAATATGTTCTTATTGCCTTTTTTGGGTTTTGATCTTTTACAATCCTCGAGTGCCTTGTTGATAATAGAGATGAGGATATCTTTGTCCACATGGTGCTTCTTGGCAGCATTAGAGTTCTTTTGTTGAATGTTAGATATCTTACTAAGGGAGTCTCTGAAATTTTTCTGATTATCATGTGTCATTAGGATCTTGCCAATCAGAGGACCATTTCTTTCCTTGTGTATCTGCTGTTCATTTCCCTACTATTTTATGTGTGTTTCCACTTTGAGAGAAATCAGATTGTGGTCCGAGTTCAGACTGATTGGGCATTCTCCTATCTCAAACTCCAAAATCTTTGAGGTGTAATTTTGGGAGCAAATGACGCAGTCTATTCACTTTTTTTGTTGTAGGTTTTGTAGGTAATGTGCCGAGAGTTGGGCCATTTTTTCACCCCATTGCATATGACCATGTTGTGAAGGTAGCAAATACCCAGTAATTTTGCCCCAAAATGGTTGACCTTTCCTTTGTCGTCCTGTGAGGATCTCTCCCAAAATTGGGCCCCCTCTTCCTTTAACCATATCATATCATTGTTTTCCTCGTTCCCTCTTTCAAGATTGAGAGTTTGATTATTTGATGTTCTAGCATTAAAATCCCCTATGAGCAGAATTTCCCCTAAAGTGGTGAACGCATATACGTCCTTATTGAGCGAGGCAAATGGATCTTCATGGTCAAGGTTTCTCTTATAGAATTTTGATCCTTTGGGAGCAAAGTAGCATGTTGCCACCCGAATAGTAACGTGATTTTCTGTTATTTTTATCCAGATATATTGTTTATTTGCATCTTCTTTCTCTAATTTGACAAATCTGCCCCAAATTTCTTTAATCAAGATGGTAATACCTCCATGTCATTTGCTATTTTATTTCCTTTCATTCCATACTGATATTTTCTTGTAACCCTCAAACTCTGGAACCTTGCAGTCATCACGCTCATGTGTCAATGTGAGCAGGATAATATCTTTGCCTCCTGCTATGGGCCCTAACCCAGGTCCTCTCCTCCATGGGTAGCCCCTACAATTCTAGCTAACCATAGTTAAGACTTCCTGGGTGGGCCTGAGTTCCTATTTATTATGTGTTATTTTCTCATTAATACGGGCCTTTTCATTTTGCAGCCACACCCATTTTTTACTTTCTCTTGTTTGTTTTTAATTTTTCCCATTCTTTCCTCCGTTCTTCTTGTTGGGCTATGGTAAGGTCATCATCAAGATATATATGTGTTCCTTTGAGATATCTCCTATTTCTCATGATATTGTTTTTGTATTCTATATTCTTCAGTGTCACCCTTACGTGTCTATCCTTGCATCCCTTTGTCCACTTTCTGATTCTTTGTGTTTGTATAACTGCCCCATTCCATTCTAGCTGGTAATTAAGGTAGTCCTGTATTAGTTCTTTGGTGGTTTCTTGTTCTCCGTAGTTCCTCAACCCTTTGATGATGAGATTGGCTGCCCTCTCACTTATTTCTTTTTCTTCCCTAATCTAACTCCTTATTTGCTTTCCAATGATTTCAATGGGTGTATTTGCGGTCCCCCTTACTATGTTGGTCCAAGACTTGACTTCTTCAATTTGTTCTCTTATCTAATTTTCTTTTTGTTTCATTTTTGCCATGGCAGATTGTATTTCTTTAATTTGCAGATTGTCATCCTTGGCCCTGCCATTATCTCCTCACATATCTCCTTCTGTAGTTTTTTTCTCCCTTAGTTCTTTCCTCAATAAGGCCAGCTCGTATTCACCTTTTTCTAGGTTGAATTGTAACTTTTGAACTTTCTCTCTAAGAGTATTCAACTCTTTCATTAACTCCCAGTTACTTTCGCTGATCTTTCTCATCTTTGTGTCTTCCATATGGCTCTTCTCTTCTAGTGCTAGCAGCCTTTCTTTTACAAGTACTAGGTCATTGATGTATAGGTCTGGACACCAAGACATAGGAATTTTTGTGGGGCTATAGATGTTTGACCTCTCATCTTCTACTATTCTTTCTGACTGAGGTACCTCTACTACACTCTCATTGTTTCTAATCTATTTCCTTTGCCTCATTTGGATGACCTCTGTGATCTCAGTGACTTATTTTCTTATTACCGGCCTTGGAAAAATAATTGTCAACTTGACCTTCTTAGCATATTTGGTCTTTCTAGCATTCCTTCTTCAGATTATGCTCTTATATTTTTTCGCATTCACGTATATGTAGTTTCCTCCTGTGGGTAGTGCGTAGAGTTGGGGGAAACCCAACAAACTTGGTGTTAGATTGCTTGTGATAGTTCCAAAGCTAATTGAGCTCCCAAGTCCAGCAGAGGGGAACATTCCTGGAAGAATAAGAAATCCTCCTTGCTGGTTCAGCCCTATGGAAGAGTCTTGCAGGAGGTTGTTTCCTTGGGCTAGCACCGAGTTATTATCAGTCCTTGAATTGAGTAGTGTGTCTGGGACTGAATGTGATGCTTTTATCTCTGCTTGATCACCTAGTGTGATAAGCATAAGTGCCTGTTCAGATGATTGAGAGGTGTGCATTGTGCATATGACTGGTTGTGGTGTCCTTATCCCTGGTTGATCACCTGATGTGATATGTTTGATGCCCTGTACCTCTGGTTGAGAAATGTGCAATGTAGCTGTGACCGGTTGTGATATCCTTGTCTCTACCTGGTCCTTTGGTGCGATCTGCCTAAATGTCTGTTCCTCTAGCTAATGAATGTGTGGTGTGCCTATGGTTAGTTGCAATACTTTTTCCTCTAGTGGACCCTCTGGAATGAAATATTTGGGAACCTGTTCTGTTGATTTAGATTCCACTATCGCTGATTGACCACCTGGAGTGGTACTCTTTGAAACCTGTTATGCTACCTAGGGATCCTTATAATCTGTCCCGCCTTCTCCCTCTTTACCCTCCATACTTGGTAAAATAGGGTTTAATGTTTATTGTTTACTATTTAAATGAGTCTAGCTTTTGTTTTGAGAAGCGCACGTAGAGTGCATAAGTTTTATGCGGGTGTAGACTTTACAAATAATTATTTCAAAACAGGAAATGGGAAATATTAGGTCAAACAGAGAATGCGTAAAGAAAGGGATTTGAGAAGCTCATGGGTCACACCTTGATGCTCTGGTGAACCCTAGAGCCTTGATTTGGTGTTGCTTTTTATGCTATGTCTCTTTCTCTGTCTCCTCACCAGAAAAAAGAGGAACGTCTTTGTGTTTTTTTCAACTCTAGTGGTCGCATTCACGTGAACATGAACACTAAAAAAGAAATGCCTTTGTCTTTAAAAAAATCCGAATTGCCGCATTCTCAGGAACAGGAACCCTAACATCGTCCAGGGACCCGCCACGCATTGGACCACGTGAGCTAAGTTTCTCCATTTGCCAATGGAATGGGGGTGCGCAATGGATCAGGAGAACATGTGAGGGGGTGGGAGGGCACATGCAGGGGGATTCAAACCTGCATTGCCGTATCAACACGGCTTTGAAATGACATAATTTTTGTTGTACTTTGGGGTTAACCCTAATATATAATATATATTGATTTAAGTATAAATATTTAATTTATAAATGATTTAATATGTTAATTATTAAATTTATAATACAAAGTAGACAAATATAATTAATAAATATAAAACATGAATAATACAATAATCAATTTCTAAAAAACATTATTTATTAAGGGTTATAAATAAAATAAATAAATTAATAATTAATATATTAAATTTCTATATAATAATAATATTTCCTATATATTAAATAATATTACTAATTAGAATGATGTTTCTTAAAAATATATATGAATTTCAAATCTAAAGTAAATATTTTTATGATATATTTTTGTGAGAAACCAACTTTTAACGAATTGCATGTATTTCTGTAGTCATGTATTTCAAAAGTCCCAGCCAGTCATTCACTTTCTCTAATCCAACTAGATTAAACATAGGTACTTCTCTCCTCTGAATTTTTTTGAAACAAAACAAAGTCCATAGCTTTGCATTTCTTATCACATCTTCCATTGTCAATACTAAGCATATATTGCACACAAGAATGAGATGGTATTTAACTATTTGTTGAACGTTCCTCTAAAATTATAACTAAATTATAAACAATTTACCCGGCCAGACCTACAAGATGAACTTCCTTCCCTGTTGTTATATCATAGATCTATGAACTAAAAATTTTTGTAGTGAAAGAGCCATTGGGCATTCCCCTTTAGAATTTGTTTCATTAAACACATTTTGTGCATATCCTCCAATCACATGAGTTTTATTAGACCACATTCCTTTGAGGCATCCTATCAAATTGTTCAGACGTCTTCTATATGATTCCAAATTTTATAGACATCTCTACCAGAGCCTTTCCAAAGGAACTATTAGAAATCTTCCCTTGTGTTCTGATGGGCATCCATGCCCTGTTCAAATGGACCAAGCCATGAGTATTGTGGATGCAAATAAAAACCGGTCGGGTCGAAATCCTTTTATTGAAACTTGTATATGAGTGGGAGAAAATTTCAAAAATTGAACTTGCGTGGGCTAACGGAAACGATGATGGTGAATGAGGAACGAAAGGAGTTAAGAGGTACCATAGAGAGAACACTCATGGATGTTCCCACATAATCCACCTCAGGGTGGTCAGCACTTAGAGTGTGTTGGTTAAGCCTGACCAAATTTTAGAGTTTGTAATGATATCAAGGTGATTTGACTATGTTTTTTAAGCTAGGAATTATGCAATCATCAGGGCATATACATTCATTCATTGATCATTAAGACATATAATTAGAGAAGAGAAGAAATTTTTTTAGATTTGTATATTTTACGATGTATTTTATTCTTATATATCTTTTTTGAAAATGTGGACAAACTTTAAGATTTGTGATTATTCTTTTGAAAACCTAAAAACGTTATATAAAGAATAAAGAGAGTTTTAAGTGAATTTTACAACAAAGAGACTCCATTATGGTAGAGGAGAAAAGTGTAATCCCTCCTATATATCACTTATTATTTTAAGATTTACATTAGATTTTTTTGGTTAGTAAGATTTAAACTAGAATTGTTATGTCATATAATTTTAAAATAATTTTGATTTTTTTGGTTGGTAAAATAGTTTATTTATTATTAAAAGTTCAAAATATGTATATAAGAAGCATTGTCTAGACTTGAGTAAAGACCATCCCACCCATACAAAAAATTCTCCCCAATCTATACTTGCAAAAACTATGTGTATAAACCCATCACACCCATATCAAACTTTTACCTTGCAAAAAGGGATGACAACCCTTGGACATATCAACATTACATGTATGAATATAGATAAAACATAATATTAGACCTGACAAACACATAAATTGGTCATGACACCACACCCTCAACCCTACCACAACCATGAGAAACTTTTCCTCTTCCTCAAACATGAACACCTCTCCTATGCCTTCACTATGCATGTCCAGAGCTACCAACTCGTCCCCCATGAACCCAAGATGCACAGTCACTCATAGATGCCTTTTGTCCCTCACTATGCCACTAGTCTACTAGTTGAGATTTAATCTTGCTCATGTCCATTTCATTCCTTGGAAGACCAGACTCCAACACAAGCTCCCAATCATGAGTGTAATATTGTATGAAGCCCCATCATCTCCATGCTTTGCTCTTCATCTCCTTCCAATTCTTCAATGCACGCTATAATAGGAAAGGGTGTATATGCCATGAAAAACCTAGAAAATGAACCCAATCACCGATTGCTGCAACGAAACCATTCCCTGGTTCAATGAGGGCCAACAACGCATCTAGGTCCTATCTCCAATCCATTTTCTCACATCGCTCGACCACTCTTTTCACCAACTCCTTATTATCCAACTTAAGACCTCAAGCACAGAAAATGGAAGCAATATTAGTATTTGTCCTATATTTAAATTTAACCATAATATAGTCTGACCCCAACAATTGCCAAACCAATGAAATGAAGAATGGGTCATCAATGAAAAATAATCTCTTCAATCTCTCCCCTAAAGTTTTGCACAAAAAGGGAATTTGTTGTTTTGTTTCTTTCAGGTTGAAGTTGGCTTCCATGGCAGCTCCAGTCTTCTTGGTTCTCTCAACACCAAAGCATCAATATGAAAATGAATGCCCCAAAAGCTATCATTTATCAACACATACAAATACTATAGGTATCGTGTGAAATAATGGTCATTGTACTATGCCATATGTCACCACCCTCTACGATCATTACTTCATAAATGATGCATCGGGTAAAAGCATAAACCCGTGTCACACTTTTATAAAGGAAAAGGTTAACAACACCAAAATTGTTCAATTCCAATGACATAAAAGTGGCACTTCTATTTGAAATTTGAAGATGATGTAAACTGATGAAATGTGTAAAAGTGGATGACGTTTATGCCTATTATTATTATCAGTTTTTTGAATAAGAATTGGTATGTTTTTTTAATTTTTAAAGCAAATTTTTCAATTGTTGAAAAATACTAAAAATCAGGGGGTCTAGTTCCCACCAAAAAACTATATGTAAATACATTTTTTCTCCTCTGATTTCAAAACCATTATAGATGACATGTATAGCCAGTGCATGAAAAAAGAAAAATTGGGTTTCGATGTATATTTTCTCCATTAGAACAATTCAAAGTCCAACATACCAAAAAATGACAATTTTCATCTCCCACCATAGTTTCCCTATAAAATCTATCCCAATGAAAAAAATTATACATTCTCGAAGAGGAGTCTCTCGTGTTATGAACCATATATTTTATAAATTTTTTTGATATGATTTAATATTTTTTTTCTTTTTCTAAGTCAGTGTTTTCTTGAATGTCTGAATACCTATATGCAATATTTAGTAATTATTTATATTATATCTAATCAAAATACTATAAAAATTATATGAGAATATTCCTGACTTCGACCTCTACAAAAGGGTATTTTTATTTTTTTTAGAAACTTTAATTTTTATGGAGAAATCAGTTGCAGAAGTCATAAGTTCTGTAATTCAGAGAATTTTGCTAATTTGGTTACCACCTAGGATGCCACATAGAACGGTTTGGCCAAACCAATTCTCGCTGAACTTGGTCTAGTCGAACCAATTTTGGTTGAAAGCATGTTTTGTCGACCCCCACAAGATCGCGTGAGTGACCATGTCACTTCAACCTCATACATATGAGAATATTCTTATTTGTTTTCAATAAAAAATCAAATGAAACAAAAATTCAATTGATTTTTAAATAAAATCATTTTTTTTGTGTGGAGAAAGCATACTTTAAAGGGCGATTTTTCAAATAAATTGAAAAAAGGCTAGCTTTTTGTGTATAGGTGAATTGAAGTTCTCAATTTGAATAGTTTGGACAATCAGGAATAAGAGGATGAGATCAAGACTGTATGACCAAAAAGGGATGATAAAATGAAAGGTCATACAAAACATAATCAAGAGAAACCTATTGATGTTTAAGAACAACCCGTTGATGTTCAAGAAATTACAACTTAGGTACATGAATAAATTGGTAGTAGTCAAGCTACAAATATTTATTCTAGCATGGATAATTTGATGGAGATGGATGAGGATTCTCTTTTCAGTCAAATTTCGTCTGAACACATGGTACCTGAAAGCACATTTAGATTTTATTGTAGAAAAAATTGGGATGAATATTTTCAAAATAAATCTTTGTTTGGAAGAGCACAATTATTTGCCAGGTTATTAAAAAAAAAAGAGAAATGATCCATATTTTGGAGTTGTTGGGAGTTGATAATAGGAAAAAGTCAACAAATTTAAGAGAAAAAATAGTTGAAAATTCACAAGCAGCATTGAACTGTATTGATAGCATAGGTCAATGAGATGATTTAAGGGTTGCACGTAGAGCGTTGATGAATTTGATTTCTAGTAAGAAATTATCCTAGAGAAAACAAGTTTAGGAAATTTTTGAATTATTGAATGTCTCTAGAAGAGTTGTTCAAAGATATATTAGGAGGATAAATATGTTAGATGAAAACATTCAAAAGAATTGGGTACATATTTGTAGGCTTCTACAAAAAGATAGAATTTTGGACCAATCACTCTCGTGTTTCTTCCAATAGAAGGGACACTATATAGATGAAAGATGAAGAGACCATCGTATGAAAATTTCACATCCAGAATATTTTTTAGATACAACATAAATTGAATTGTTTGAAGCATTCAAGCAAGAATTTTCAGATGTGAAAATTTGTCAAAGAATGTTTGAGAAATTGTGTCCTTGTTTTGTATGCATAAATAAGGTACGTGAAACTTATTGCTGTCGAAATCATGCTAAATTTCATCTACACCTACAATCATATAAAAAAGATATGAAAATAGTTAATCTAAATATAGTCATCCCTGGAAGTACAACACAATTTGTCAAGCCTATTTTATGTGATAAATCATAAGATTCAAATGAATTCAATATACAATGTATAAAAAGTGCATGCATTGATTGTGGAGATTTGAAGAAATTGCCAATGCAAGTTGAGAATATTGATGTTTCAATGCTAGTTTTGTGGAATAGATTTGAATATGAGACATACCTAACTAAGACATGAGATGAATCAAAAAAATTGTGTTGAAGGAGATTGAATTGCCATACATTGAGTTTATGACTAGATTTCATAGTTGTTGGAAACTTGGAAGTTGAATGTGTTGTCATTTATGTCAACATATCAGTAGGATTGATCAGAAGGTCTGATTGTGTAGGTGCTAACTCATCTGTTGTAGTTTTTCCATTATAATAGGATGTTCAAAGGTCCGGTGAGGTTTGAATATTGTAGATAAGGTGTATCACACCTAATGGGATTTTGGTGAGGTTTTCTAATTTGTTCATGTAAATTTGCTGAGGTTGGCATGAAGATTTGAGTATGTTTTGAAGACAGAGTTGGTAACTGGCAAACAATGTGGTAGACAAAGTTGACAATGAGAAAGTAAGAGGTTCAGTGTGCATGATCAGTCTGGAATTTTTCAGTGCGCATCAATGAGTATGTTTGGGACATACTCAGGTGTTCCCAATTCAAAGGGTTCATACTTTAGAGATCCATAAGGCATATTTTATTTTCACAGAGTTTGTGTACAATGTTCATGAGGTATAGTTTAAAAGGTCATGGAAAATCCAATGACTGGGATGGATTTGAATGTTTGTGTGTTGTTAATGATGCTGAAGGATGTTCTTGAAGTGTGTGCTTGATGAGTTGGCGATCCACATGGATTGGAATGATAAGATTGGTGGATTTTTTGGTCAAAAATAATATTCTTATTATTTTATTTTGTTCTTGGCCGACTTGGTTGGTAAATCATGTTGTGCAAGATCTAGGCGTAAAATCTGGAAGAGTTATGATTTTTGGGTGGATTTTATGGATTGTGGATATTGTTTGGCAGTGGAAGAAGAAGTTAAAACATAATTCTTGGTATGTGATTTCAATTTGAAATCAAGGTGGTGGTTGAATTTGTTATTTGTCAAGGTTGATATAAATGTGATCTAGGGTTTGATGCAAATGCGTGGATCATGTGTGCGGATGATAGATATTGCTAGAAGAGCAAGAGAATGATTCAATGGTGATCAGGAAGATTTCAAAAAAGGGTTGAATAGAGACCTTCTTTGTGCTACATTAGATCTATATCAAACATATCGTAGATGTCATTTTCATAGTTCACAAAAATCTCTGATCATTGTAGTGATGTTTTATAAGACAACGAGCCTTCCTCAGGGTTGTAGCCCGATGCTTTTTATTTGAGTAATGAAATCTAGGCAATGAGCCTGAATGCATGTGCATTCCCCGTTATTATAATAGGTTTATACTTATAACAAGGTATTTACTTATTATGGGTAATCATCCCCATCGTGGTTTTTCCCCTAACAGGGTTTCCATGATAAAAATATGTGTCAAGCATTGTGGATTTGCTTCTTATTTTTAGATTCTTATATTTTTATGGTTAATTAATCAGACCATCTTAGGAGTTTATGATTGAAAGTTTTGAAGTTTAAGGGTTTAGAAGTTGAAGTTTAGGAACAACTAATTCACCCCCCTCTTAGTTGTTCTTTGTCATATTATCAACAATTTATATTATAGCCTATTCCCTTGGAGAAAGCCTAACAACTTGAGGGAGATATGAATATGGCATCTTATAGGAGGGACACTCATAGGTTTTAAGGAAAAAAATACTCCATATGGAAGGGTTGGATGATTATTCACCTAAGATGCATTGGAGAATAACTCTGGACAATCACTAAGACATCTTACACTCCTCTTGCAAATCTTTCTACTACTACTCCAGGTGAGAAGAAGCAATTTGAGTACAATATTAGAGAAAAAGAAGCATTTCTGAGCGCCCTGTCAGATATTAAATATACAAATGTGATAGAGTTAGAGACTGCTCAAAAGATATGGAAAAAGCTAGAGAACCTACATGAAGGTGATGCATGTGTTTAGCAAGTCAAGTTGCAAATCTTGAAGGGAAAGTATGAATCTCTGAAAATGTCCGAGGATGAGAACATCAACTCTTACATGGAAAAGATAAATGAACTAGTTTGTGGAATCAGATGTGCTGGTGGAACATTGGATGAAGAATAAATTGTCTCAAAGGTCCTGAGCTCTATGCCCCTACTTACAAAAGAAAATTTGCTACTATTGAAGAGATCAAAACCGTTGCATCCGTGACTAGAAATACATTGGTCAGTAAGTTATCTTCTCTTGAAATGAGTAAGTTTTGTGACTCTCTTCCAAAAGTTGAATCTTATTTCAAAGATACTATATTAGGAAGGGACATGCATAGATCAGATCAGGGTGAAGGATCTACAAGAATAATGTCAAGATTTGAAAAGGAGATGAAAAAAATTAAAGAATAAGAGAAAGAGTTTCAAGAATATGAAGCACTGGTTGCAAAGAGACTATCAAAAGGATTTAGTAAGAACAAAGGGAAAATTCCTTTAATTGTTACTTTGTAAAAAGATAGGACATTATCCCTCTAGATGTCCAGAGAGGAATCCTAAGTACAATTTTGATAAGTCTAAGTTTGAGAAAAAGTGTTATTATGCTGATGATGGAGTCACAGATGATGAATCTGATGGTGTTGATAAAGGTGATGATGAAATTGTGTTTATAGATATTAAAGAGGATGAACCTAAATCTAAGGATCCAATGCCTAGTAATTTTACTAATTGTGCTATTGAAGAAAAAGCCCCAGCTACACAAATCATCAATAAAGATGAATTGGTGATAGATAATGGATGGTCACATCATATGACTGGTGACAAGGAAAAAATTATAAATTTTGAGAAGTATGATGGTGGAATAGTAAGATGGGGAGATAATTATGGTGGTGCAATTAGAGGAAGATGATATATATCTTTAGATGGTAAGACTACTATTGAAGATGTGTGGTATGTAGAAGGCTTGAGGCATAATCTTCTCAGTGTTGGTAAGCTAATGGAAAAAAGGCTATGGATTGCATTTCAAGGATGAATGTTAAAAGATCTTGGATAAATATAGAATGGAGATTGGATTATGATCCAAGAGAAGATGTAATGTCTTTCATCTAAACAATAAAGGAGAAAGATATTTGATTACTCAGTTTAGTGAAATTCAGTTTAGATCTTGCAAGGGTAACTTAGATAAACAAGATGTTGGTATAATTCATGGAATTCAAAATCCAAATGAGAATCAAGCTCATAAAACTCGGTATGATCAGGATATTAAGAAGAGGGAAAATGTGACGCAAATATGAAAAAAAAATGAAAAAGAGTCTGCAACTCATAATGATCCCAAGATTCACAGTCAGAAGAAGTTTGATAAAAAATAATCTAGGTAAGGTTTAGAATCAAATGAAGGTAATCTTGAGACAAAGCTTCAGAAGATAAGAATAAGAACTGCAAAAGATCAGATTTTCTTGATCTCTTAAATCGAGGCTAGAGATATGTGTAAAGATTGCATGGATGATTAGTGGGTCAGAGCTATGGAGAAAGAGCTTATAATTGCAAATGAATACAAATTAAAGTTCAAGATAATTTCAACTAAATTTAAGGCATTGATAATTAATAGGAGGTTAGAAGAAAAGAGTGATCTTAGATTAGAGAAAGGAGAATTCTCCAAATCCAATTAGGACAAACCTAAACCAGAAAGGAAGAAGAAGAAGAAAACTAAGAAGAAGAACTCTGCAAGGGAGCCTAAAGCTCAGAAGTTCAGAGGTAAGTGTTTTGTTTGTGATGAAGATAGACATAAATGTTATATTGTGGTGACTGATCAGGAAAGTACTATCCAGGAAAGTGTTTTACATTTCTACAATGCGTGGGGGACATAAATGTTAATTTGAAGATTATTGTTCCTCTAATGGTATTCATAGGCAGAAA
This sequence comes from Thuja plicata, assembly GCA_018584345.1. Taxonomy (NCBI): domain Eukaryota; kingdom Viridiplantae; phylum Streptophyta; class Pinopsida; order Cupressales; family Cupressaceae; genus Thuja; species Thuja plicata. The sequence continues at coordinate 543,616 of MU223281.1, read as the reverse complement.
ATGGCTCCAAGAACTCCCCAAGAAAATGGAGTGGCTAAACGCATGAACATGACAATAATGGAGCGTGCAAGGACTATGAGATTGCATGCTGGGATCCACTTAAAAATGTGGGAAGAGGCTGTAAATACTAATATTTATTTAATTAACAGAGGTCCCTCTACTCCTCTGGGTTGTGGTATTCCAGAGGAAGCATGAACTGGTAAGAAGATAAGTTATTCTTTTCTCAGAACCTTCGATTGTGAAGAATTTGCACATATAGATTTTGAAAATAGAACCAAGCTCGAAGGAAAATCAAAGAAATGTGTATTTGTTGGATATGACATTGATGAATTTGGCTATAGACTTTTCAATTTTGAAAATCATAAAATTGTAAGAAGCAGGGATGTCATATTCAATGAGAAAATATTGTACAAAGATCTGTTGCGACAACATGAGAAGAAAGACAATGATTATGTAGAGTTGGATGATACTCCAAAAGATAATGTTCTAGTAATTCCTTATGCTCCACAAAAACAACAACAACAAATACCACACACCCCAGTGAATGTTGGACGGTCAACAAGGCTAAGTAGACCTCCAGATAGATTTTCACCTTCTTTGTATTCTATTTTATTAACTGATGCTGGTGAACTTGAATGTTATTATGAAGCTATGCATGTGGATACAAAGCTTTAGTGGGAGTCTACAATGACAGAAGAAATTGACTCTTTGCTAAAAAATCAAACTTGGGATTTATGTAAGTTACCTGCAGGTAAACAAGCTTTGCAGAATAAATGGGTTTACAGGTTGAAAGAAGAAGATGAAGGTACGAAAATATTTAAAGCCAAATTAGTCGTAAAAGGATTTTCATAGAAACATTGTATTAATTTTGATGAGATGTTTTCTCTAGTTGTTAAAATGACTTCTATTCGTACCGTTTTAAGTATTGTGGCTACTGAAGATTTTCATTTAGAGCAGCTTGATGTTAAAACAAATTTTCTTCATGGTGACTTGAATGAATAAATATATATGGTACAACCACAAGGATTTGAGGTCAAGGGTGAGGAGAGTTTAGTGTACAAATTGCAGAAAAGTTTATATGGCTTGAAGCAAGCACCTCGACAATGGTATATTAAGTTTGATACTTTTATGAATGAGAATGGATACACTCAATGTAAATATGACCATTGTGTTTATTTCAAGAGGTTAAATGAGGAAAGATACATTATTCTATGTTTATATGTTGATGATATGCTTGTAGCTGGGTCTAACATGGATCATATTAAGGGGTTGAAACAACAGTTAGCAAAATCTTTTTCTATGAAGGATTTGGGGGCAACAAAACAAATCCTCGGCATGAAAATTTGTAGAGATAGGAAGAAGAAAAAAATAACTCCATCTCAGGCTGATTATGTTGAAAAGGTGTTGTAGAGATTCTCCATGAAGGATGCCAAAGCTGTCACTACACCTTTGCCTGGTCATTTGAAATTGACTAAGGAGATGTGTCCAAAGACACCAGAAAAAGAGGCAAAAATGTCCAAGATACCTTATGCTTCAGCTGTGGGGAGCTTAATGTATGTTATGGTATGTAATAGGCCAGACATTGCACATGCAGTGGGAGTCATTAGTAGGAATATGAGTCACCTTGGGATTGAGCATTGGAATGCAATCAAATGGATTCTCAGATATTTGAGAGGTACATCCAATAAGTGTTTACACTTTGGGGGCTTTACTACTACTGTTCATGGCTATGTTGACTCAGATTTGGAAGGAGATATAGATACCAGGTGGAGTACTACATGTTATGTATTTACTATTGGTGGGACAATAGTGAGTTGGATTTCTCAGTTAAAAAAGGTGAATGCTTTATCCACTACAGAGGTAGAGTATGTTGCTGCTATAGAGGAAGCCAATGAGATGATATGGATTCAATTCTTCATGGAAGAATTGGGACATCCAGATGCAGATAAATATTTGTATTCAGACAGTCAGAGTGCCATTCATCTTGCAAAGAATTCTACTTTGCACTCAAAGACAAAGCACACACAAGTGCAGTATCATTTCATTTGGTCAGTTTTGGATGATGGATAGTTAAAGCTAGAAAAGATACATACATATGATAATCCAGCGGATATGTTTATAAAGGTTGTGAGGAGGGAGAGGCTGAATTCTTGTTAAGCTTTGGTTGGTCTTCTAGGTTGAATAGACTAACAGAACAACAGAGTCTAGGAAGGTTGGATCCAGTGGGAGCTTCACAGGGTAGCGGTTTAGCTACAAGATCAGTCTCCAAGTGGGAGAATTTTTGGTTTACGTGGAGTTTGATCAGTCCCCAAGTGGGAGATTCTTATATTGTGGTGACTGATTAGGAAAGTACTATCCAGGAAAGTGTTTTACCTTTATGCAATGCAAGGCTTTTTTTCGGCCAATTTCTAGGCCGAAATGTTCTAACCCTAAATCAACATAAAGATTGTATAAAGTGGCTTAGGGTTAGGGTTTCATTATTATGTTGTATGTTTTACAGCGATATTGAGCTATAAGGGATTTGTGCATTGTGATTAGATTGTAATCACTAGATAATAATAAGAGTGGACTTTTCTATTTGGTGGACGTGGCCCAGGGATTGGGTGAACCATGTTAAATCTTTGTGTCTTGTGTTCTCTTCTGTTTTGGCTTATTATTCTTTGATATTGGTTATATTTCTGCATGTAATTGTTATTTCTGTCTTGTTAATACTAACAATAAATAAGTTGATAGAAGAAAGAAGAATCTTTGTTCTATTTGTAAAGTGCATGATCATGATTCAAGCATATATAGTAGCATGAGGAAGAAAACTAATACTATCAATAGGAGAAAGGTTAGATGTTTTGCATGCAATAAATTTGGTCACATTGCTAGTTAATGCACTGCAAAGAAGGAAGAAAATAATGGAAAAAATATTTTTCTATGGATCAAATACAACCTATCTGGACTTACTACTGAGAATTATAGAAACAAGAAGGTGAAAAAAGTTGTTTAGAAGGAGTAAACAAGAAAGTGAAGAAGAATGATCAAAGCAAGGAGAAGAAAATGGATAGGAAAGACAAGCATGACAAGACAATACACAGGGATGTTAAAGGAAAATAAAAAGTGAAAGGGGACAAGGAAAAAAAGTATAAGAGTGTGTTAAGAAGAAAGAAGAATAAGACTAGTAGAGAAAAGAGATCTACTGGAAAGTCCAAAGGAAAGCTGGGAGTAATTGCCCCTCCGAAATAGAACTAAAAGATACAGGTAAGTGCATCAATCCAGTGAAGTCAAATTTTTATCTTTTAAGTTGGATTGATGTGAGGAGGATGATACTCAAGGGGAGTAGTAGTAATTAGTTAATATGGTTATTGGTCTCAAGGAGAGCATAAGATGAATTCAGGGAAAGGGGTGGTTATACCTTTGTCATTGGTGTCAAAGGGGGAGAGAAACATGTGAAAAATAAGATTATATACTTTCGCATAAAAAGAGCTTTAGTTAAGGGGAGGATGGTGAGAAGAATATGTAGTCAGATTGGATCCATGGGAAGCTTGTTCATAGGGGGAGAAAATATAGACAAATCCTAAAGGAAGTGAGTTAGAGAGACTTTGAAAGATAATTGTGGATATTTTTGGTAGTACTGTTGATTATCTTTCTAGGCAGAAGATTTTGGTTTATAATTGCATTACTTATTTTTTACATCATATGTTTCTATCAGTGCCAAAGGGGGAGATTGTTGGCAATTTGGAATTTGGATGTGTTTTCATTGATGTCAACATATCAATAGGATTGATCAGAATGTCCAATTGTTTGGTGCTAACTTATATGTTGTAATATTTCAAGTGGAATAAGATGTTCAGAGGTCCGATGAAGATTGGATATTATAGAAGAGGTGTAGCTCACCTCATTGGATGTTGGTGAGGTTGTCTACTTAGTTCATGTCAAGCTATAGAGGTTGGCATGAATATTTGCATAGTTTTGAAGATAGAGTTGGTAACTGGTAGACAATATGGTAGAAAGAGTTGACAATGAGAAAGAAAAAGGTTCAGTGTGCACAATTAGTCTAGAATTTCTCAGTGCACATCAAGGAGTATGTTTGGGACATGATTAGGTGTTCCCAATTCAAAGTTTTCATACTTTTGAGATCTGTAAGGCATATTTTTGTTGTCATAGAGGTTGTGTACAATGTTCTTGAGGTATAGTTTAAAAGGTGCTAGAAAATCCAATGGCCGGGATGGATTTGAATGTTTGTGTGTTGTTAATGATGCTGAAGGATGTTGTTGAAGTGTGTTCTTGATAAGTTGGTGGTCCAGAAGGATTGGAATGATTAGATTGATAGATTTTTTGGTCAACAATAATATTCTTATTATTTTATTTTGTTCTTGGCCAACTTGGTTGGTAAATCACGTTGTGCAAGATCTAGGCATAAAATATGGAAGAATTATGATATCAAGGTGATTGTTATGGATCATGGCTATTATTTGGCAAGGGAAGAAGAATTTAAACGGTAATTTTTGGCACGTGATTTCAAGTTGAAATCAAGGTGGTGACTGACCTTGTTATTTTTCAAGGTTGATGATATAAATATGATCTACGATTTGATGCAGATGCACATATCTTGTGTGTAGTTGTTAGAGATTGCTAGAAGAGAAAGAGCCTAGTTTAGTGGTGATCAAACGAGGTTCAAAAAAGGGTTGAACATAGATATGCATTATGCTACATCAGAACTATATCAGACATATGGTAGATGTCATTTTCACAGTTCACAAATATCTCAGATCATTATAGTGATCTTTTGTAAGGAAATGAGCCTTCCTCTGGATTGTAGCCCAAGGGTTTTTATTTGAGCAGTGAACTCTAGGTAGTGAGCCTGAATGCAAGTGCATTCAGTTTATTTTTCTAACAAGGTATTTACTTATTGTGGGTTATCAACCCCACCATGGTTTTTACCCTAATTTTGTTGGTGTTTGAAAATGTTTATGCTTTTAAAGCTATGAATATACCTTGAGATTGATTTTAAGAGTGGTTAGCTCTAAGTATAGAAAGGTCTTCAAGGTAATTGGACCAACTATAGGGACAAGACTTCCATTTGCATTTCTAGTTTTACAAAACTAAGGCGAGTACCTAATCTAGATATAGATATTCAAATCTTCACAACTCTGGCTGTTAACAATAGATAATGGTAAGAAAGTACTAAATGCTAACTAACCACGCACTCATTGAATCTCCATTACCATGCAGGACATACAACCAACAACCATAACATATAAAGAAATTGGATGGTTTTGATGTTTTTAAAGGGATAGAATATAGCCAAATCCAACTAGACATATCAGTGTAGAATATACTAGTTCCTGATCAGTGCTTTATCCATTGGGCAACAAAGTCTACTACAAATACAAAACACAAGGAACTAACTACTGTCAAATATTCAAAGCCATAAATACAGATAACCCAGACCAAACACTTCTTATAGGATCCTTATGTAGACAAATCAAAAGAACCTATGTCATATCTAAAGCATTATTTGATTTGATCTTAGATCAAAACTAAGGACTAATGACATATACACAGATAAACTCCATGCAATGAATCAAAAAATTCACAATTCAAAAGACAAGCACCAAGGAGAGACTTGAATCTAGAATATTGTATTAAGTAAAAGGAATCATACTCTTTTTTTAATCTGTTTCAAAACATACACCTGTTCAATAAATGAAAAAGATAAGAAACTTCTAATCTATCTAAATACAGTCTAAACAATTTTCTATACTCTCACTGGAAAAAGTATGCAACTTAATGCTTATTATTACTTCCCTAAGTTTCCATCCCCTCTAAATGATCTTGGAAGTCCCTTTATAGGTCAAGGACTGCAACAAGCTTTAGATCATTTAGGGTTAGGTCAAGAACTAAATCCCTAAAAACTACAAGACAAAGCAAAAACTCAGCTATTACAAGATAAAATTTGATTGGAAAACATAGCCTTTGCAATAGCTACAGAGTTGTTATGATTCATCAAGTAACCTTTGTCTTTATCAAATCGTAAATTTCTCTTCATTCTTCCCTATGCAATTTGATCTCAAGCCGCCAAATTTTTTGGGATGTGGAGAATAGTCCTTTAGGGTTAAATAAAAATCTTACAAATCTGATTAGAACCATAAGATATCATTTCTTATCATAAACAAACTTTGAGTCATCAGATTTCCATCTCAACAACATCTTAGAACCGCATAAAAATGACCCAGAAAATTAGATTATATTTCTTGCAGTAAAGGCACATTCCACCGCTTTGAAAGCCTAAAGAAAATAATTTAAAATTTAAATATCTGATGCAACGGTCATAGGTGGAGTGGAAAAATTGATCAATGACCCATATTTGAACCTTTATACAACTTTAAAACATCACCGTAGATCATCCTTTAAGTTACATGCGAGCCAACGATCAGATTTGGACACACATTGCTCCATCGTGATGCCTTAATGACTAGCATCCTTGCATCTTCTCTTTAAGGAAAAGTGCTGGCCATTCGATGAAAATCAATTGAAGCACACATTAATCTCACCCTTGGGATTCAAAACCACAGGTCCCACTAACCAGGTCAGACACGTGTTGATCGGTCACAATGCCTTAAGCAATAAATAACCTGCAACTTCCTTTTTGAGGCTTCACATAGATCGTTAGATCCTCTTTGATCTGACCATATGATAACCTAACTGTAGTCATAACTTGGTACCACCAAATGCTATATGGCACTCTGTTGTAATACCTTGAAGAATTAAATTCCTCGCATCTTCTGATCAAGGCTTTACGCCCACCGCCCGATGAAGACTGATCTGACGGTCGATGAACCTTCTTTCACCTTCAATCTCAGAGGGACACATGAAATCAAACACTAATCCTCATGCATCTTTTGATCAAGGAATAACGAAAATCATAGGATCAAAGTGAAAATGATTTGTATTTAGTTCATCTTTATCTCCGATCACTTTCCACTTGTCTGCTTGTCATGAAGCCTTGACGACTAATTTCCTTGCACCATTTGACTAAGGCTTATCACCCACCGTAGATGATATCATAGTTGATGGTGCTGGAAGATGGACACTAACTGTCAAAGGATAGACACTTGGCATCACGTTGTGATGCCGTGATGAATAAAGGAACTACATCTTCTTCCTTGAGGGATAGCGACAATTGTCAGATGAAAAGGGACTTGCTTGATAGATGTAAAAATGAATAATTCACCGTGGGACTTAGGACTTAGGGAAATAAAATAAAATTAATTCATCACCCCGCTAAGACTTAAGAAGTATTAAAAAGGTGTGGCCCCGCTCGATGAAAACCTAAACACATGACCCTTAAGCGACTTAAGTGACATAAAAAGTAACTCGATTTTATAACAAGTTTAAAGGACTTAGGGTTTTTGCATGAAATGAACCAAGGTTTAAGCACATAGCCATTAGGGTTTAGAGACTAACACATAAAACATTGTAGAAATGAAGCAAGACTCACAGCTATGGGAAACATTTTGATAGTGCTAACAGTGGCTTCGACTGGGGATGTATGTCTCTTGTAGGCATAACAAGATTCTAGAACTTAGGGTTAAGTAGACCACTAATAGAAAGGAAACAAACCTACTACAGACAACAAAAATGAGGAATATGTACAAACCTACTACTAAAACCAACAAAGATCTTCACCTCTGCAACTTTATTCACTAATTTGAAAGAGTCAAACCAGGAATGATGGCCTGAATCCATCACCAAAATTTTGATTCCACTTGCCTCTGTAAAAAAAACCTTTTTCTTCCTTGCTTTGGAAATAAGCTAAAAATATCTCTTTCATCCGCCTGACCAAACCTAATAATATCTTTCATTATCTCAACACTATAACAAATAGTATTAGCACATTCACCATTAGAGCTCACATGGATGTCAGGAAAAAATTGAAAAGGCTGATTGTGTGACATATGCATGTTGCATCCATTTGATAAAGAGGAACCAACATAAATAGAATATTTATCATCTTTTGATCCACAACCACATCTTGAAAAAACATCATTTAGCGGAAAAGAAAAGCACTCATATTCTACCATATAGCTGGTATCAACATCATTGGATCCACCTACATCAATAGTTTGCACATCAAAGGAGAATCCTTCATATTCAACTTTATATTCTTCATGCAAACATTGAGGAACCTCACAAATTGGCACATGATCTAGCCCACTCTCTACATGAAAAGAGACAAACTTTTGGGAATCTTCAAATTCAGGCTTATCATAAACATTAGAGACCACATGTGTATCATTTTTACCTTCTGTAAGATCATCTTTGTTAGTATCAAGATGGGAGGTGAGTTGAAAAGAGAAGAGCCCATCACCTATGCATGGAAAAAGGAGGAGAAGGTTTAGCATAAGCTAAAGAGAGGAGGGGTCATGCCCTACCTAGAGAAGTTGCATGGCTACGACAAAGACATTACAAAAAAATTTGCTGAAGGGTGGAATAATGGCACCCTTACTCTTCATGGTAAGAAGCTTGTGCTCTATGTTGATGTGATAGCTGAGATAGCTATCCTTCCTCTGTCTGGCATAAATTTTTTTAAGGAAAGGAAAGTTTCTAACAAGGCCTTGAAGATGCTTCCAAAAAATGACAAAGAAAATGCTATTCTAGTGAAAGGTAAGTCATATTTCTATGAGATAAGTCATATTAAACCCATGTGGGATAAAATTTCAAAGGTTATCATGTAATAGATCACTATTGATGGCCGATTCGTGAGGGTTCACACTTTTTATTTTGTGCCACTAAATCACTTTAGACACAAAATCAAGGTTTCTTTTCCTTTCTTTCTCCTCACTTCTCTGAACACCAACATCAAAGAGAACTGAAAGAATGCTAGCAAACTGGTCGTGCACGATGGGCTCATTTATCTAATTTATGAGTATTATAGAGACAAAATTATGGAAGCATGGCATAAATCTATTGAGCCCAAAGGGGAGAAAGGTAAGTAAAAAATGAGTGATTCCAATGAAGGGATCTCTAGAAGGAGCATACCGTCCTTCGTGAAAAAAACCTAAATCTGAGCCTAGTACTCTGGTGCTCAAATTTGACAAGGATAATGGCATGTAGACAAATGATGATGAAGAATATGTTAATATGAACGATTATGCTCCTGTTGATAACAATATGAAAGATGAGACTGTGGAGGTTGGATGTGGAGACACAAAAGATGAAAATAATGAGGTTAAAATTCCCTCTACTATAGATAAAAGTGTTGAAATTGTGGAAGTTGATGAAGGTATGGAGACTGAGGACTCTGCTGATGAAGATGAGAGCCCTATCACTAATGTTATTGCTTCTGCTATGGAGATTGAGGAAAGGGTTAGCATTAAGAAAGAAGAGGTCAATTTATAAGAGCGAGAAGGTGACAAGAGACAGGAAGAGGGGAATGTGAGTCCCCAATGCAATAGTGAGAAGTAGCTGGATACAAAAAGAAAAGAAAAGAGGAACAAGGTAAAGGGCCTATCCTAGTTGATTACAAATACTCTTTCAACCATGATGTTCCCATTTATCCCTCTATGTCTGTGAATGATGAAGAGGGCCCTAAGGAGAATAAACTTGCTCAAGAGGAGGAAGTACTGAAGGAAGCCTCCATTCATCTAAATTTGGAGGACCTTAACGATATTTAAGGGAAATCATAATTGATGTCCTCCAAATGGCGAAAGCCAAGTCCATTCATTCTTTTAGGATGGATAAATGGATTTTCCATGAAATAAAGGATCTCCACCTTAATCATTGGGCTCTTGCTGCCAAATTTGAGAACCTTCTGCAGATTATAGAAGATAAAAAATGATGAGAAGGAGGTGGGAGATAGCACTGGGGTAAGGATAATATGGTCCAGCAATTGGGCAATGCTGGAATAGATAAAAAAGTTAGGGTTGTGCTGGATGAAAAAGTGCAGATGCTGAATGCTAAGGTGGAAAAAAATGAGGTTATGCTTAAGAGGATCCTTAATTTTACTCATGAAGGCTTCTACCGATAACCTTAAAGAGTTATACGCCTTGCTGGAGAGTATTCATCAGGAAAAGACAACCATAAACATGGAGTAGGAGACTGTCGATTCTGCTGGTCAAACTACTAGCCTAGGGAAGAGCACTAGGGCAAGTATGAAGAAAAAATATGACGGTGCCTAAGGAACTGGAAAATATTAAGGAGTCTATCCAAAAGATCTCTTCTCTAGATGAAGACACTGTTGAGTTCCTTAAGAAGCTGGTCTAACCTCTGGTGGTCTATCTTTTGCTGGTTTTTCTGTGTGCTGGTCTGTAGTTGTTCACTGGTTGTTCCTGCTGGTTGGTCAATAATTTTTGTTTTGTTGTTGTTAGTTGCTATATCTGTCTTGGGATTGTGGTGGTCTGTCTTAGCAACCATTGTTCTCTGGTGCTTAATTCCTATCTTTTCTAGCTTTTTGTAAAGGGTTTCAGGGTCCCTTCAAAACCTATTTTTGCCTTAATAAAAAACAACCTAGTTCATTAAATATCGAAGAACGTTTGATTAATACTGTTGATTACTAATGACAAGCATGTCAAATATAAGTTTGAAAATAATTAAGAGCTTCAATGTGTTATGTACATCAAGACATAAAATATTAGGACTAGTTAAGTCATAAATCTTGTGTGAATATGTATTAGTTAAACTAAATTCCATACGAGATGTGTAACCAAAGTCAGATAGTGTGATGAACTTGGCTGCATGTTGTAAACATGCTTGCAAATAGAAACCTTGACCAAGGTACACTAAGTTATGTCAGTGTTAGTTAGCTCGATTTCTCTAGATGCATTACCTAGTCAAAGGTCATACTAGTTAGGAGTAGCTATAGTGTATGACTGACTAGAGCTATGTAGGAACATCCACTAGTGTCAAACAACTTATCTCATCACCATATTTACACCCCTGCAAAGGGATGAGCCACTTTGAGTAGGAAGTTGCACAAGGGGAATCACTAGATCCGTGGTTGGGTGGTAAAAACACCATGTTAATACTTTTCCTCAATGTTACACTGGATCTCAAGGAAATCATAATGAAATCTAAATGTTTGTACGCTCACAATAATCTTCTGAACTTACTTCACTCTTCTTGTTAATTTAATTTGATAAAGATGATGTATGAGAAGTTATCTTCCTTAAATTAGCATTTTTCATTTCATTTAAAGATGCTGTTTGATTTATAGTTAAATTCAAAAGTAAATTAATTAGTTAATGCTAGTTTGCATTTGATTTTTAGTTTTGTAGTTTATGTTGGTTACATTTTTATTCTCCATTCAATAGTTTTAGCTTGTTATACTTTAAGACATATAATTACAATATATACTCAATAATTAAATCGAAGAGTTAAAGTGTACTTAACTCCAAAATGAGTGGTCGAAGCATGATGATGAAGTTGTGCAAAATCAATCTACCACTATCTAAAAACTTATATCCTTGGGTTGGAGACTCTCAACTTTTATGGTATCTCAAAATTCTTTTTGTTTAATCTCAATTTCCAGGGGACTAATCCTTAACAACACATACTTGATTTAATTGATGTACTTGATCTATATTGCCGAAGTATGTTTTTGATTACGGAAAAAATAGGGTTTGAAGGGACCTGAAAGCCTATTTACAAAAAATAAGATATGAAAAAAAAACTGACATAATAAAAACATGCCACACAAAAGATGCACAGGAAAAGCGACAACCCAACACCAACAAAAAATATAAAACATAGCAGAAAACCAAAAAGAAGGGCAACAAGTTACGCCAAGTTCTTAAGGGTCTCATCAACCTTCGCTTCCAATTGGCTCATATTTAGATGCACCTTCTTCAATTCCTGCAATTCTAGAGAGGGGTTATGAGCCTTTCTTTTGAGGTTGGCCCTATTTCTCTTACTGGGCCCAAAGTCCCCTTGGCCTTTCTCTCCTTTTCAACATCCAGGTCCACAACCATGTTCTCTTGCTGCACTTTATCAAGATTATCCACCATAATTTTCATCGTCTACACAATGTTCTTAATAATCCCATGGCTTTGAGTCATTATGGTTTGAAGAGAATTTTGGATGTTCTTATCATTATCCTCAACCTGAGATCACCCATCCACATAATTTTTCTTGAGTTTTTCAATCGCCTCTAAAGTCTTGTTGAGACAATCAACTACAAATTTCTTCTCATCCTTTGTCCACTGAGAATTACCATTTTGCAGACGTTGAGAGATGGTAGTGGTAGTTCCCTCCCCAACAACATGGCCATAAGTACTTCCAGGCATAGAAGACTCAATAACCTCCTTTTTACTGCTCATTGCTCTTTGTTTTGCACGAAGCTCCTTTAATTCATGGAAAACCCACTTGAACATGTTAAAAGCTTACATATCATTGTCTTTTTCCATATTTAAAACATCTAACAATTTCTCTCAGTTCAAATTGAAGTGAAGATAGTCATCATTGAGGTTCCGAAGAGACTTGGTACCGACCTCTCCATGACACCAAGATAAAGGCTTGCTGGAAATATGGGAGATAACATGGGTGTGTTTACCAGGGCTAGGAGGGGAATTTACAACCACTTCCAGGCCTTTCAAAATATTTTTCTTGTTAAACTTCCCTTTTTTATGAAAACCTCGAGGTGAGGAAGTAGACCTACCTACTCCCTCCATGTCACCAGTAGTCAAACTGGAAGAAACCACAATCTTCTTCTTGTTGGAGATTTGATTCAGAGCAGTTGATTGATTGTATGTTTGTCATTGATGACAACATATAATACACAGTAGTAATTCTGTATGAACTTATCTGAATGATGGCATGAAGAATTGCGTGGATAGATACATGTTTTTGACATGTTTGTTATGTTATGTTCATACACGCAGACCCAGATATGATGTTTCAGTAAAGTTATGCAATTCTGTTATTAGTAGTTACAGTTCTGGATGTATAATGGTTTAGGGCCAACGTATATAACGTGTCTCATGAGTTGCGCCTATCTTAAGGATATGCATGTGTATATTCATGATTAATTATGAGTTGATGATATAAATCCAAATGTGCCAAACGTGTTTCAAGATGATTGCATAGTTATGATTAATTTGGTGAGGCCGACTCAGTGAAGCGTCGCGTTTGTTTAGCATTGACTTGCGTGAACTTAATACTATTTGTGTGCTTAGTTAAGCCAAATAATATATTGATGAAGTGTTTCTAAGAGCCAACATGACCTTCTAATTTGGAGAAGATACTTATAGTAGTTCAATTATGATACGCTAAGTGTGAATGATATGAAATGTGAAGAAAGATGTACAGAGTAGATTATCAGAGTTGGTTCATTCATCAAGGATCTATGTGAATAATAAGTGAAAGATTGTAATACACTGGAACTGATCAAGACAACAGGTCTACTCTATAGTTCATCATCAGATACAGTGCATATCTGTTATACAGAAGGTTGTAGCCTTCACCATCAAGCAGTGAGCTTTTAGATAGTGAGTCCACCACCCCTAACAGGGTTATTTGTAAAAGACTCCTAACAGGGTCTAACCCTTAACTAGGTCACTATACTTATTGCATTATATTGTACAACTCCTAACAGGGTTGAAATATCTTCTAATAGGGATTACTACAAAAAAGTATAGTTTATTGTGGGTGCTAATTCCCACCGGGGTTTTTACCATTTGGTTTCGCCGTAATCAAATTGTGTGTTGAGTACTGTGTTATCTGATTATGCATTTACTTTGTTATATACTAAAGTTGAAGAAGTAAACAAAAGGACTTAAGTAACTAATAACTGATACACTCCCCCCTCTCAGTTATCCTTTGGGACTATTCTAACAATTGGTATCAGAGCCAAGTGCCTTGGAGAAGAAGCCTAACAGCTTAAGGTAGATCATATGTCTTACTTTAGAAAAGAAAGCCCTAAGTTTGATGGAGAGAATTATTTGGATTGGAAAAAAAAAATGATAACACATCTATAGTGTATTGGTTTTGAGATCTTTGAAATTGCTACACAAGAGGTTGTAATTCCATCTCTGAAAGACCTTGCAAAGGATG
>MU223281.1:437623-486080 GCA_018584345.1 Thuja plicata | reverse complement strand
CTTTTCTTCTAATTCAACCTTGGGGCATAATATTTCATGCTTGATGATCTACCTTGGTTCTGTGATCCTTATATCTTTCATCTTACATCAAGAACCTTATCTTTAGTTTGATTTGATAAAATTTATCGATTTGTTGTTTCTCCTCTATCTCATTTCGATTTCGATCATGATTGGGCAGTACCTATCAAAATTCAATCCTTGATTCAACTTTATCAATCCTATCAATTGCTCCGCTTGGGGCAACCTTGCTTGAGATCCTTATCTTGGACATGTCAATTACCTATTTATAGGGGCGTTGACCTTATCTTTTTCAAACATAATATCTTTGTCCTCATGTGTTCCTGTTCGTTGATCACATGTCTGGGTTGTTTTGTGATCCCAAATCGATCTCACACTTCAACTTCATTGTTTGACTACATGTGTTCCCATAAAGATCACACATTAGTCAAAGAGGGGCAAATGTATGCACCCTAAAATGGTCGCCTAGACTATGGGCCCCCATTCTTCAATTTATCAAATGACAGAATCAATTTATCAAATTCCTGATCAATGCCTTGTAACATTTTCAATTCAAATCAATTTTTCTTGATCAAATCGTAATTAATTCAATTATTTCAATATTTCCTAAGGTTTCATCATTTCATCAATAATCTTATTTAATTAAAAGAAAACACCCCTTTTAATTAAATAAAATGATATTATTTAATTAAAAGAAAATATCTTTTTATTAAATAAAATAATCTTATTTAATTAAAAGAAAATATCTCTTTTAATTAAATAATCTTATCTTATTTAATTAAAATCTCTCTCTTTTTTAATTAAATAATCTTCTTTAATTAAAAGAAAAAATCCCTCTTCTAATTAGATAAATACAATCCCCACTTGAAGCTCTCTTTTTGATGAAAAAAAGGAAATAAATCAAATAAAAAATAAATAAAACTCCTTTTTCTCCACACATATTTCTAAGTGGTGGGTTTTTTCCTCTTACTTGCCTTTTTAGGGATTTATCCCACATTGCTCTTGAGGATGCATTCCTCTCCACACTTTCCTTTATAAGGAGCCCTCTCCTTCTCATTATATATCAAGATTTCATGTTATTGTTATGCTACAGGTTTTGGAGAGCGATTTTGGAGGAGAGTTTGAGCACTTGAGCTTGAACATTGCAACTTCTCTTCTTCTTGTCTTCTTCTCTCATGCATCCATGGCAATCCATTTAGATTAGATTCATGTTAATTTAGATTCATATTTCCCTTCAATAGATTAATCTTGCATATTTCTTTCATAGATTAGTTTGCATATTTCCTTTCATGCATCATTTTCATATAGAATAGTTTCCATTTTCATTTGCAATGCATATTTGATGATCATGGAGACTATCATTCTTTCTCTTCCTCTTTGAATCTCTCATTTCATGGTGTACTTTCATGGGCATAAACTAGGTCTAAACTGAGGGCCTTCATCACAAACCTTTGCACTCCATGAATAGGGAGCTATGAGTCGCCATTTGAGACCTCATTCTTGATAAATATTGGATATAATGACTCATAGAAGTGTGTCAACATTTTAACACACAAGTACATCATTTGTGGGTGCTAATTCCCAATGGGGTTTTACCTTTAACAAGGTTTCCTCAACAACAAGTATTGTGTTATTGTGTTGGCATTTACTGTGTTATCATTTGCATTGAAGTTTTGGTTTATAAAGATTAAAGTTTAATATTATGTATCACAACTGATTCACCCCCCTCTCAGTTGTGCTTGTGGACCGTTATTCCTAACAATTGGTATCAGAGCTACTGGTCCTTAGAGAGAAAGCTTAACAAATTGAGGTGATCCTAAAGATGACTTACTACAGGAAGGATAGTCTGAAATTTGATCCTGAAAAATTTGATAGTTGGAAGAACAAGATGAGAACACATTTGCTATGTTTGGGAATTGACTATTGGATGATCACAAAAAAGAAGGAAAAGATAGAAACTAAGGATAAATTGGTGAAGGCTACTAAAGATGATAAGAAGCTATTTTCATGTAATATGGTCGCAAGAGAATAGTTTATTAGTGCACTTTCTAAAGGTGAATTCATAGAAGTAAAAAACTTGGATTCTACAAATGAGATTTGGACAAGATTGGAAGCACTGTATATAGGAGATAAGTTTACTAAACATGCAAAGCTACAAAAATGGAAGACAAAGATGAAATCAATTAAGATGAGAGATGATGAGAACATTAGGGCATATGCACAGAGAATTACTGAAGTGGTTACTGGAATTAGAAACTTTGGAGGCACTTACAGTGAGGAAGAAGTAATTGCAAAGATACTCAGATCTATGACACCTATATACAAAACTAAAGTACAAGCTATAGAGGAGATCATATCTTTGACACTCAACTTCACTAGAGAGATGTTGATTGGAAAGATAACTACTTTTGAGGCTGTAGAACTGGGAGATTCTTTACCTAAAGTAGAGTCAACATTTAAGGCGACTATTCATAGAAACAAAAATACCTTATTTGGATTTGCGAGCACCAACAATAGTGACTTGAGAGAAGAACTTGGAGACTATATTGATGAATGGGAACATATACATGAGGAAGAAAGAAAGCTAGATGAAGTGGTAGCCCTGATTTCTAGAAGAGAAAAGAGAGGTAAGAGTAAATTTGAAGGCAAGTTACCTTTGAAATTTTTTTCATGTAACAAGATTGGTCATTTTGCATCTCGATGTCCTACAAGGGTTCCAAAGCATAAACCTAAGTTTTACAAATCAAAGTATTCAAAAGACAGGAATTCTATTATGCTAGTGAAGGTGTATCTGATGATGATGTTGATTATGATGAAATTGGATTTATTGCTATTAAGGATGATGAACCTATACATGAAGAAAAAGCCTTAGTATATCGTGTTGAAAATAAATCGGAATGGGTTATAAATAGTGGTTGTTCACATCATATGACTGGAGATAAAAATAAGTTTGTCAGTTTGAAAAGATATGATGGTGGTGTTTTTTAGATTTGGTGACAATACTCCTAAGATTATCATTGGAGTTGGATCTATTTCTCTGGATGGAAAGACTAATAATGAGAATGTACTGCTTGTTGATGGACTTAAGCATAGTCTTTTGAGTGTTGGGAAGCTAGTGGACAGAGGTTATCAATTGAAATTATATGATGGGAAATGTTCTATCAGAAGTAAATCAGGATACTTGATCATGTCTGGTACTAAATCTAGAGGTAATGTATTTGAATTGAATACATCTGAAGCTTCTTGTTTTATTGTGAAGGTTGATGACAATTGGTTATGGCATAGAAGATTTTGTCATGTTAATTTTGATAAAATTGTGATGGTGAATATGAAAAATATTGTAAGAGATCTACCTAAGATTGTGAAACCATCTAACACTATGTATAGAGAGTTTGTTATGGGGAAGCAGAGTAGAAGCAGTTTTAAAAGAAAATCTTATTTAGCAAAAGGGAAGTTGGATCTGGTACATAGAGATCTGTGTGGTCCTACAAGAACAAGATCTTATTATGGTGAAAGGTACTTTATACTTTCTATTGATGAATTTTCTAGAAAGACGTGGTTACATATTTGAGAGAGAAATCTGAAGATTTGAAAAATTCAAGTTAAACAAAGAAAAAGTTGAGAATGAATCCGGTTTAAAGATAAAATGTTTGAGATCAGACATAGGTGGTGAGTTTACATCAGACTTATTTAATACCTACTATGAAGAGCATGAAATATTCAGACAAACATCTATACCTAAGACACCACAACAGAACAAGATAGTAGAGTGAAGAAACATAACAAAATTAGATGCTGCAAGAACTATGCTATTGGAAGGAAACATATCACATGTTCATTGGAGAGAAGCTATTGGTACTGTTGTGTACACCTTGAAAAAAATTAAAATTAGAGAAGGTACAAGTAAAACTCCTTATGAATTATGGTTTGATCATAAACCTGCTGTAAAATATTTTAGAATATTTGGAAGTAAATGCTATATCAAAAGAGATGATAAGATGAATAAGAAGTTATCTAAAGAAATGGAAAATGAATTTGAAATGTCAATGATTGGAGAGATGAATTTTTTTATTGGTTTGGAAATTAATCAGAGTAAGAATTGTATTTTTTATATCTCATACCAAGTATCTTAAAGAAATGTTGAAGAAGTTTGGAATGAAAGATTGTAAACCTGTTGGGATACCCATGGTGACTGGATAGAAACTGACTAGTAATGATGAGACTCAAAGTTTTTTTTAGAAAAAATATAGATTGATGATTGGTGGTCTACAATATCTAACTCACACTAGAAAAAATATTTCCAATGTAGTTGGAATTGTGGCAAGATATCAAGAAGATCCTAAAGAGACAAACCTTGCTGCTGTGAAAAGAATTTTCAGATACTTGAAAGGAACAATAGAATATGGATTTTGGTTTGAAACATTAGGTGACTTTATTTTACAGGCTTACATTGATGCTGATTGGGAAGGTAATGTGGATGATAGAAAGAGTACAAGTGGTGGAGCATTTTTCCTTGGGAAAAGGCTGGTTTCTTGGTTAAGTAAGAAACAAGACTGTATTGCTCAATCTACTGTTGAATCAAAGTATGTTGCTACTACAATAAATTTTACACAAGTTTTTTGGATGAAACAAATGCTGAAGAACATTAGAATAATTTTTGAAGAGCCAATGGTTATCCATTGTGATAACACCAGCATAGTGAATATGTCAAAGAATCCTATAATGCACTCAAAGACTAAACATATTTATATTAAGTATCATTTCTTGAGGGAGAAGGTAGCAGAGAAAGAGATTAGACTAGAGTATATTAGCACAAAGGAACATATAGCAGATATATTTACAAAACCTTTGTCAAAAGATGATTTTGAATATCTCATAAGCATGCTTGGGGTGAGAGCCCCTCCCAATGGTAATTGATTGATGCTGGCATGCATCAGTTTAGTGGCTTTCAGAGCCATATTATTTTTTGGACTTGATGTATGAATCTACTCCTCAGGTGGAGTGATCGTAGGAACACTATGGAGCATATTTGGGTGATTTTTGCACCTGGTTGTTAGACATGAAGATTTGAAAAAGATACACCTTACAGAAGATTATAGATGAGTTATGGCATCCGTTTCCATTTCTACTAAAGGGGTAAAGATTCTATGTAAAAATCCTTACCGTTTTGGGGAGATTTGGGTTGAGGATATTGAGAAGATTGTATTGAGAGAGAGTACTTTTTGGGTTGATGGATTTTCCCATATGTTGCCATTAATGCCAAAGGGGAATATTGCTAGATGATGATAGATTTGGGTACTATTGATGCTGTTGATATTCATTTTTTGTCACTGATATCAACATATGTTTTTGTGGAGAGAACAGACTGGTTATTACTATTGTATGATGACTGACAGAAGTGTACGAACACTGTACAAATGAATCAGAATGATTGAAGACAAGGATATGAAAATGGATGTGATGACCTTATTCCTAAGGTCGCTTGGCTTAATATTTCATATTGGTGATGTTACAGATGTTTTAGTGAAGAATGGTTTATGGACTATGACAGTGATGCTTGACAGAGTAGGTCTCTGTGTTTTGGGTATATCTTATAGGTGAAGATATTTCAGGTGATGCACGCTTAAGGAATGATAAAAGACACATTGAGGAATGTTTTTTGTTGATCAATTTTTGTGAACATGTAGGTGACGTCAGTTGCGGCGTGTATTTTGGAGGAGACCTATTTGGGCCGACTTCAAAGATGTAGCGTGTATTATGAATTGTGAGCATTGATTGCAGATCTTGGAGTATATCTGATGTATTGTAATTGATGTTTACTTGTTTTAGGTACCTTGTGTATCTTAGCAAGCTTAATTGGCCAACCTAGTCAATTATTGTAATAGGGCATATATGAGAGATCTTTTCTTTTGAAAAGATGTATGCATGATGAGAAGATAATTGTGAAGACAGAGAAGTGTGGAAGCTATGAGGCTTGATTGATTGCTGGATGTAGAGCAGAGTTGGTGATTATAATAATTTATTGGAACTGACTAAGCAAAGACAGTTGCTATCAGACAGTTCACTGGATTGTATATTTTTTATATACACTTGTTGAGATTGTTAATCCTTGAGGGTGACTTTAACCTTCTTTGGGCAGTGTGCCTAGGCTATGGGCGCATTATTAATCTTGAAACCTAATAGGATCTGTCCTCTAACAAGGAATATGTACTATTATGTAGTAATAAGATCCTAATAGGGATAAATCTTTTAAGAGGGATACTATAGTCTTAGTACATCATTTGAGGATGCTAATTCCTACCGGGGTTATACCTTTAACATGGTTTCCTTGATAGCAAGTATTGTGTTGGCATTTACCATGTTATCATTTGCATTGAAGTTTTAGTTTATAAAGATTAAAGTTTAATATTCAGTATCACAATGGATTCACCCCCCCTCTCAGTTGTGCTTGTGGACTTTTATTCCTGACATATTTTTTTAAGGTTGTCATTGCTGGAAAATAACATCATGTATAGAAATGATAAAAGAATAGGTTATCGAAAAAAGGTTATGATTATCGAAAAAGGTTGTCGAAAAATTTTATCAGCGAAAGGCAAAGAAAAGATTAGAATCAGGGATGCCATCCTATTATCAAAACAACCTATGGAAGATTTGAGAAACCCTAATTAGGTTAGACAAGTACTGTAAAGGAAATGAGAGAGAGAAATAAAGAGAGGAAGCGAAGTAATGGGTGTATGAGGATTATAGTGCATGGTATGAACAAGTGGATATCGGTGAAGACTAGGAAAGAAAAAATAAGGAAAGGAATAAAGAAGAACAAGATCTGACAAGCTTTAGGAGAAAGCATTCATAGGTTGAATTTCTTGTTGACTTATTCCTTACAATTTAGCAACAAGATTGTGAAATCCCTTAATCGAGTAGTCTCTAATCAGACTTAGAAGTTCTATTCAAGAACTCATTGTAAATCCTTTAACATGGTGAAAACTGTATAAGTGGGATACTATATCTTAACAGATTAGTCTTTGACAAGACTTTCAATACTCCTAATAGGGTATTATTCACTCCTAATAGGGTGAAGTTATTCAGAAGATGAAATTTATGTAAGATCCTAAATGGACATCTTATTACTGCAATGATGAGTTGTGGGTACCATCCCCACCTAATTTTTCCCTCTTACCAAGGATTTTCTACAAAACCAAAATATTGTGTTAAGTGTTTGAAATTTTATGTGTTGCATGTTTATTAATTTGCAAGTTATCAGTAATCAGTTAATATTACAATAGTTATCGGTAAAAGGCAAAACAAATATCGATATAGGTGAATATAAAAGTTTAAGTTTGAGATTTTTAGGGAAAAATAGTGAATTTCTTGAGGTACTAATTCACACCCCCCTCTTTGTACCTAACCTAAATATTTCCAACAATTGGTATCAGAGCGTTGGTTCTCTAGAGGAAAATTTTAACAGCTTGGGAGTAGATTTGGCATAATGGAAAGTTATAGGCATCATAAACAGTTAGAGGAAGCCCTAGAAGATGTTAATGAACAAATACATGATCTAAAGAATAAGATAAAGACATTATTTGCAAAAAGGAAGGAAATGAGAAAAAAAATACACATGAGTCTTGATGACCTTGAAATATATCAAAAGGTAGTATCAATTCTGAGGAAGTTGATGCTTCTATTGCTGATCTATTGAAAAAGAACAATGAATTACTTGAATAAATTAGTCAAATGAAGAAGGAACATGAAATTAAAGCCTTGAGAATGACATAAGTACTGGAAAGAATGAGAACTACTGAAAGTGCCAAAGAAAATCTTAAAATAGAAAAAAGAGATGTTGAAGAAACAATCACACAAAAAGACTTACTCCTGGAAAGACAAAAGAAAGAGGTAAATGCATAGAGTGAACTGATAGAAAGAACAGGTGACATGAATTTACAACTACAAGAAGAAAATTAGAAGCTAAAGCAAGAGAACAAAGACCTGAAGAACAACCTAAAATTTGAAAAAGAAATCAATGCAAGACTCACAAAGTTTGAACAAAGCATGCATAAAATCGATGAACAATTGAAAAATTAGAGAAGAGCAGGTGACACGGTCGAACAAAGATATATCAACCACAACATTATAGAGATTGGAGAATCATCAAAATATGGACAAAAAACTTTTGAAGAATCTAGTGATATACAAGGTAATAAATCCTATAAGCCTACTTGCTACAACTGTGGAAAATATGGTCACACTGCAAACATTTGTAGAAGCAAACAAGTTTTTGTGAAACACGCCCTTCAACGGTTATTGCTACAATTGAAATTTTTTTAGTAATTTAAAGTCTATGAACGTAGATCTGAAACCATCAATAGAACACCTAAGAAAAATTTCTATGGGTATTGCTACAAATGTAATCACTATGGACATAAAGTTGAATATTGAAGAACCAAAACACTGACAACAAGGAAAATGGTATACTGTCGAAGAAAAGAAACAAACAATTATGTTACATGTTTCAAGCATGGAAATTCGGGACATCTAACATTAGAATGCAGGAAAAGAAACAAGGAAGTAAGAACTGAACCTTGGAGACCATTTGCACTACCATGTTATATTTGCTCAAAGTTTGGTCATGACGCCTAGAACTGTAGATATCAGTTTTCTACAAGAAATTACAAAGATATCAAAGGAAAAATAATTATAAATCAAGAATAATTCAGAGAAGAAATGAAGAAGATATGGGTAAAGAAAGAAGCTGACGCAACATCAATGGAAGACCCTATGTCGGATGGCATAGGGAATTTAGCCACCAACTAAGCAAGTAAGTAACTACTTAGGGACCTAAAACTTCATTAGAATCATCAATTAGTCCCTTAGATTGATTATGATCCAAAACATCCAATAGCATAAATATATGCAATAGTAATTAGGAAAGTTGATAAAATTATTAAAAAATATCTCTATGAGATTATTATTGGTGAACTCATGTTACTATCAGTACAAAGAAACATTGTCAACTTGCAATAAATGTTTTGGTACAATAGTCGTTGGACACCTTGCCTCTCTATATATAATGACAATTATCTTATGATAGTCACATTTTGAAAATTTATTGCAAAAATGAGCTTGAGAAAATATTACCAATTCTTCTTATCGAAAGGATTTCTGGCGAGTCGATTGAGCAGTAAATGCTAGACGTTGGAAAATTTATTGAGAAGTGTGTAATAGTTGTTATGGATGAGAAGGTTGTATTAATCGATAGATCATGGGAAAAGGAACCTGAATATCAACTAAATTCACTGAAAGTGACATAAGTGAATGGAGCTGGAGCATTATCTTGGATACCAAGTAGAGTAATATTGACAGAAGATGTTAGAGCTTATATCCAATGCAAATAGATTGAGATTGATGATGAAGATAAAAGTACAACCTACAAGGAATTATACAAAGAGGATGGAGTGCTGAATGAAGAGTATGGACATCTTGAAACAAAAGGAATGACACACATCGTGCACATGCCAAAGAATTTTGAAGCTGAATGGATTAAGTGTGTATTAAGTTGAATACATGGAGACTACATCTGGTTGGAAGGAGATAGGAAAATAAAGATCACAAAGGAAATCATCTGTGCAGTCACTATACTATTAGCTAGTTGAAGAAAATGTGTAAAGGAACTAGATCCTGGAACATAAATTGAACGTATAGTAACGTACAAGAAAGATCAGAAAACCTTTTCTGTGAGCAACATTTTGGATAAATAAATGAAATTTGCATCAATGGTTATTGGGTACAAGATATATCAATAAAATAAAATAGATAACATATAAGGAGGAGCATTATAGGTTGCACACGATATCGTTACTGAAGGTAATATATATGATTTATCAGAGATGGTAAGAAATCAACTGATGATGAATCTAAGGAATTAATTGACAAAACCACTACAATATGGCCAGAAGCCGCAGAACAAGAAAAGTTGAGTAGAGAAAGAACCTTGATCTTTACAAAGCCAAGAACAAGTGTTGAATAAATTGATTCACTAATGAAGGAAATTGAAAGTAGATTTCCTATAAAGAGTAAAAAAACCAAGATACTAGAAGGACTACAAAAATAAGTAGAAGAAGAAGCACTGCAGAAGTAGAAAATAATATTTAATGCAGAAAAGACACTAGAACAAGAATTAGATGAATCAATACACACTGGTGAAATGTATGAAATGAAGAAACAAAAGAACAAGATCATGAAGAGGAATGTCGAAACATTTTCAAATTTTCTACCGACCATCACTATTGATGAGAATGAATCAGTTACATAATGGTTAGGAACATTTATGGACACAATCAGTAATAATCAAAATCTTAAAGCAGAACGAAGAAGAAAAATAGAACAAAGTTCATTTACTGATATAAGCATAAATAAAATAAAAGATGTCATAGGAACAATATCGAAGAAATTAGAAGATATAAAGGAGACATTGACTGGAGCGTCTGAAATCACAAAGAAGATACTTACAGGAAATAATACATCAATTGAGGAATCATACATGATACCTATAATTATGGATATGATGCAGAAATAGATACAAGAAAAATCTAATCTGCTGAGCACATTAGAAAAGGATGATAATGAAGACATTACCAATAGAGTAATAAATGTAAAAATTCATATCACTGCAATCAACCAACTAACAGAACAATGGAACACAATTTTGGGAAATGTAATAACTAAGCATAGAAATATTCTAGAAGGAGAAGAAACTAGCTAATACCCCAGCAAACACGGTTTTGATCACCTATGGCATTGCTGTCAAAGGAGGAGAGATTAAAAAAGAAGAGAGATGAAGAAAAAAGGGGAGAGATGAAGAAAAAAGGGGAAAGATAAAGATGAAAAAAGGGAGAGATGAAGATGAAGAATTGTAGAGAGTACAGAAAAGGGGGAGAAACAAATCAAATGGAGAGCAGTAAGAAGAATGATGATAGAAAGGTTTTTCCATCAATGCCAAAGGGGGAGATTCTTACTTGAAAAAATCCTCTACAGGTAACTAATGTTGATTTTGATAAGGTTGTCATTGCTGGCAAATAACATCAAGTATATGAGAAAAGAATAGGTTATCAGCAAAAAGGTTATGATTATTGGAAAAGGTTATCAAAAAATTTTATCGACGAAAGGAAAAGATTAAAATCAGGGATGACATCCTATTATAAAAAATGACCTATGGAATATTCAAGAAATCTTAATTAGGCCAGACAGACACTGTAAAATGAGATCAGAGAGAGAAAGAAAGAGAGGAACCAAAGTAATGTGTGTATGCGGATTATAATGCATGGTATGAACAAGTGGATATCAGTGAAGACTAGAAAAGTGAAAACCAGGAAAGAAACATAGAAGAATGGGAGCTGAAAAGCTTTAGGAGAAAGCATTCATGGGTCAAATTTCTTGTTGATTCATTCCTTATAGTTTAGAAACAAGATTGTGAAATCCGTTAATCGGGCAGTCTCTAACTGGACTTATAAGTTCTATTCAGGAACTCATTGTAAATCCTTTAACAGGGTGAACACTGTATAAGTTGGATAAAATCTCTTAACAGAGTAGCCTTTGATAGGACTTTCAATACTCCTAATAGGGTATTAGTCACTCCTAATAGGGTGAAGTCATTCAAAAGATGACATTAATGTAAGCTCCTAAATGAGCACCTTATTACTGCAGTGATGAGTTGTGGGTACCATCCCCACCACACATTTTCCCTCTTACCAAGGGTTTTCTACGAAACCAAAATATTGTGTTAAGTGTTTGAATGTTTATGTGTTACATGTTTATTAATTTGCAATTTATCAATAAACAGTTAATATTTCAACAATTATTGGTAAAATCCAAAACATATATCAGTATAGGTGAATATAAATAGTGCATTTCTTGAGGCACTGATTCACCCCTCCTCTCAGTACCTAACCTAAATCTTTCCAAAATTAGTTGAAACAAAGAAACTAGTCATTATACCTACATCAAAAGATATTGGATGAGAACATTTGCTCGCACAAAAAAAAAAGTATTTTGATATGTTGTTGTTGTTTACTTGCCCACATTTTGGAAAATGTGTTTGCAAAAACAAGACACAATCTATTTTTTGAATGCGATAGATAAAAAATAGAAACATTTTTTTTTAACAACCCCAGGGCTATTTTTTAACGATAAAAGTTTAAAATGTTAGTGAGAATATAATGGAAAATCACTATATACTAGCTAGTTTTTGTTTTATAATGAAAAATCAAGGGGGAAATCTGATGAAAATCAATGAATAGGTAATGTACCTGGTATCTACTAAGACATTTTTATTGATATTTGCAACCATGGTGACTGATTTTATTGTCTCCATTCCTTGGTTTAGTACTTCATCATCAGTTTTTGTTTTCATGTGCAAATGCAAATGAACTGATAATGATAACCCCATGATACAAAGACTTGCGAAAGATACGAGACTTCTAGTAAGCTCTTGTTGGAGTTATTGTGTTAAATAATTTCCTACATGTTCAAGCATTGGATGATTTTAAATATAGTTTTTGGTTCCATACTTTTCCAATTTTTAAAAATATTTAGGTTTTGTTGCATTATGACTTATTCCTCAAATTGTTCATTGTGATTGCTTTACTCTTTAAATGATTTATAATTTGTTGGACACATAATTATTAAGGTAGACATTTAAAAAGAGACAACACTTTCAATAGAGATTGTTCTAAGCTATGTATAAAGAAACAACATGCAAAGTTAGGATAGATTTGGATTCCATTGACTTACACAATATAAATCTATGATATAGATTTCAACCAACATATTTAACTAGCAATAACTAAACCAGGAATGAAATATAAACCATTTAAAAAACTAATGATATTACATGATTGTGTACATTTTTTCCTTCTAGTTAGCTTTTGCAAATATGTGTAATGTAATTGGATTAATGAAAATAAAAAAATGCAATTCTGTGAATTTACCTAGCAAGTGCTCAACTTGTCCAAGCATGACGTATAACTGCCAAGCATAAAACAAGAGGGAATTATGGTACTAAAGGTTATATTCATCAAGGTAATGTTTTTGTTGTCAAATTGATCTTTGAGATGATGAATGAAACCTTTTGTACCATAGTTTTCTGTTACAATGAGAAATCCTCAAAAAACATGGCAGAGATTATTTGTATGGCATATGAAGCTTACAAGTATGTAATCCTTAAATAGGAAATTTACCTATATACTATCGAAGTGCAAAATGTTATAATAGTAGCTATGAGATAGAAACAAAGAGGAAAGAAGAGTATAAAATGTTAAATTTGGAAATAATCATATTTTTTTTTCTGTTTACATTGTTTGAGACAATATTTTGAGCATTATTGTTGTTTGATGTTACATATGATGTAGCGCCTCTCACATTTTCTTGCTGCATGACATCCTGATGGATGTGGATTCAAATCTATGTGAGTAAGTTCTTCTTTGATGTTGTATGAGATCCCTTGTGATGCTTTGTTTTGGTTT
Source organism: Thuja plicata (assembly GCA_018584345.1). Classification (NCBI taxonomy): domain Eukaryota; kingdom Viridiplantae; phylum Streptophyta; class Pinopsida; order Cupressales; family Cupressaceae; genus Thuja; species Thuja plicata. Next base: position 472,548 of record MU223281.1, on the reverse strand, counting down.
AGGATGTTTTCTTTGTGCCTTGTATGATTGGTTGAGTGCACCTTATGCTTTGTTAGATATTTTCTTGTATTGTATGATCATGTTTGACATATGAGAGGTTTGTACCTTCAGGGTGATCTGGCTTACATAATTGCATTGGAAATTTGTTTATACCCTTATGCATAAATATGAGAACCATTTTATGGCTTTTTGTATACTTGATTTGGGGTATTCAACCTCTTGAGACTATTTTTTGGGTTTCGTAGACTCATTGTATTCTTTGTGATTTGATCTAAGATTGATTCCTTGTGTGATTCAATGACTATTCCTATGCTATGATTTTATATTGGCATTTTGAGGTGCACTTGGTAAATTTTATTCTTGTGTTTATTCCAATATTTCTAGTGTGGTCCTAATGGTATCTAGTCTATAGACTCATGAGATATTGTGGATTACATGGCTTATGATGAGAGTGATGATTCCACTAATGTATGTGCAAGTTGTTACCAGATTGATTGTTGTCTTATTGAGATATTATCTAGATCAGGGATAAGTATACTCTATCATGATGTTATTCTATGATTATCTGTGTGATGTGATATGATGGTTGCACTATGTGATGTTTTTGAGTGTCGTACATTATTTCAGTTACTAGTACCATTGCTGGTTTAGATGTTAGATTATGTCGTTATTACCATTTTGATCATAGATACATGATGATATTTGGTGTATGTTGCATTTGAGAACATCAGATTAATATATTATGATGATTTTATATGATTATGTGTATATCATACCATTTAAGCTGTTGGATATGTCATTATCGACTTTCACTAATATATGCTCATATTGTCGTAAATGATTATTTAAATGCTCATGTTTAAATAAAATGTTTAATTTAAATGATATGTACATTGAGGATTAGAATATGGAACAACCAGTGCCACATGGCATTCTAATATATATGAATGATTGCATCACTAGAGTGTCAGTTTTCCATTAAGTGCATTTTATTATTATTATATGCGCTTTGAATATTTGTATTGTGAGCAACTACACTTGATGGTTGTATTTTTCAGTGAACATGTACCAAACATCATTTCACCTAAAATATAGGTTTTGAGAGTGTCTTTATCCCCAACAGTGGCACAAGAGATAGTTTCACCAACCTTTCATGATTGAGCCAATATCGTCCTTGTATGGATGATGTATCTGTAATTTTTTATATTATACCTCTGGTACATGTCGATAAATCTGGACTTCATATGCATAGTGTGATCTACTACTATGTGTTTGTTCATTTAGCGTTCCCGATGTAGTCGCGATTGAGTTAGGATTTAATGTTGATTTTAATTATTTGGGGATTTAATTTTATTTGCTGGCTAATTTTTTGTAGTTTAATTCTATTTTATTGGGATTTGTTTAAATTGATTTTGAGAAGTCTTTAGTTGGAGAATTTATTTAAGTGATTTATTTTTAATTATTTTGGGGCCTTTTGGTAAAAGTGACTTTATATTTGGAGGAACAAAGTTTATTCCTAACTTATTTGGTATTTGTTGAATTTGGATATTGCTCAAATTGGTTTGGAGCAAATCATGGATTTTCTCATTGTGTTTGATTTGTTTATTGGATCCACGTGGGTAGTAGATAATTGGATTCATGACAACATTGCTATTTTGTTTGTGGAGTTGTTTGCACTCCCGTGGAAGATTCATTTTATTCTCTTCATTTCTATATTTTCTACTTAGTGTGAGGTAGGGTTTCTCATATCTTTTGATTTACTCCATCCTTTCAAATGAAGTAAATTTATATAGATTCATGGGTTGATAATTTCCATCCCCCTACATTCTCATAATTGTTTGTTGCTTGATTGGGCCTATGTGTTTATTTCATGTTTTAGAAATTGGAAATTATGGATTTTGTGGACTTGTGCTGCCCATTTTTCTATGTGTACTTGTAACAAGAATTTTGTTGGATTTTTGGGCTAGTTGGGTCTTAAGGGAAAATGGGTTTTAATTTCATCCCATCATTTTAAGTTTCAAATTTGGGTTTTTTTGTGGGTGCATCATTTTTGCGTGCCTTCCAGTTTGATTTGTCGCCATGTTTGGCACAATTGGTTTGTTGGACATTGTAGTAGTCCAGGATTGTAGTAGGATCATTCTATCAGAATGGATTGAGGATATTCTAGATAATAGCCATTAAAATATAAACTCACCCTTTTGATGTTAAAATGACATTTTCTACTTTGCTAGTTTTTGTCCAAATTTGGGATTTTGGCACATTTTTTTTGTTTATGATATTTCTCACATTATCGTGAGATGTATGTTGGATTAAATAAAAATATGAGCTCTTGGCATAGTGAGCAATTGAGAAATTTGGCATTTCTACCTTTTATTTCTATTACTCTATTTTCTTGCCTTGAGTGTCGAGGAGTGAATTGCCCTCCAGTTATTGCCATAGTTGCTTGTTAATGCTTAAGTGATTTACGTCCTTAGTGTAGACCAAGAAGAAAGTGCATCTTATACTTATGTCCTTTTTTACCCATGTATTTTTCTTTGCTAGAAGCCAACATTCGAGTTTCGTCCATATGCATAGCCATTGTTGAACCTTCTTCTTTGAACCTCCCTTAGTTTATAGTTCAAGTTCAAGAGTTAAAGGAAGTACTAAGGTTGGTCACATCAAAAGTCTTGTTGTCAGGTCTTGGTTTGTTTCAGTAATATGCATTGTTGAACTTGAACTTTGAACCTCTAAGTTCAAAGTTCATAGTTTAAAGTTCCTTGTTGAGTCGAGCCTGTTGTTTTGTTTTGTGTTTGTAAGTCTCAGTTTTTTTTTAAATAGTATGCTTAACTTTGAACTTGAACTTTTGAAAGTTATGGTTCAAGTTCAAAATTCATAATTTTCTTTGATTGACATTAAGCAATTTTCTGGGTAGTGGAAGCCAGCTCTCAGCTACGATGCACACAAATGTAAATTAATTAATACTTCAAGAATTGGAGTGAAAATGATAATGATGAAACATTAATGCACACATTCCTTAAAGATAATGTGTTGTACTGTCCGAATCTTTAGTGAATCTTTCTTTTCCATAAGTAACCTGCATCATTATGTAAAATCATTCAGTACACATTTTTTTTGAAGAAAAGGAGATGGATGTGAGGTAGGATAGACAGTAGAGAATTGCGTGTAAGCAAAAAAGGTGAGTCAAGAAGCCTTTTTCTGTAAAAAATTCCTTGTTTGTAGTTTAACTATAGAATTTTTCTTGCTATTTTTCCTTTGTGCATGATGAATTCTCTGCAAGTTCTTTAAAAAATGTCAATCTTTCGCCCCAAGCTTACGAAGGTAGAGAAAGACACTCATATGGTTAGTTCACTACCTGATATTATGGATACTTCTCTGGTAAATTTTAAACTTGAAGAGGTTGTGCAAATAATTAAACATGCAGACGAGGTTTCTATGTCAAGAAAAGTGGTTGAGAGTGGTCTTCTTGAAGCGACTGGATTTTCAACTGCAAAGCCTTGTCCAGAGATGGTACTTGAATGCACCAACATGTATGATGCCAAAGAGATGTGTATACACACAATTTTAGGATGCATTATGGTTAAGATAAGCCATGAAACAGTAACGAATGCCTTAAGAATTCCACACAAGGAGACGTATGAAGCATGGACTATTGAGGAAGCTAATAGCCAGTTTTCAGCTAACAAGAAAGATTTTGGTAACACCATTGCCCAGAATTGGTTGATAAAACCAGAAAAAGGAGGTTCTCTCTTGCCTAGGCCATTAAGTATAAAACATTTGATCAAGGGAATGAAAGATATGGTGTTGTTTCTGAACAAGATCAAAGGTAATCCTAATGCATTCTTTTGGGAGGATTGGATGTACTGTTTCATCCAGAAGATCCTAAGAGTGGATGAGTTCATAGACTAGGGTGAATTCATTTCTAAAAAACTTCATGAGGAGTTAATTAGGAAGGATAACATGGATACTTTACATACGACTTGATACTTGTTTTATATTCTTACCTATTGTAGAGATTGGGAAGGTCTCCCACATGAAACACAGAATGAATTAATGAAGATATATGAGTACTATGCACATTTGCAGTGCAACTAAAGTCTAGAGAACTTTAGAAGGCTTAATGATGTGTTTTTGATTCGTCTAATTTTCAAGTTACAATGTTAAGAAAATTAGAGACTCTCAGATGAAGCTATTGAATTGATTTTTGTGTATGGTAGCTATTTTATTTAATTTCCCAAATTCACTTATCTCAGAGTCAAGGGATTTGAGGGAGAACCTTTGAAGTTTCCCAGGTATTGTTTAGATAAAAAAAATTTAATGGATATCTGCAGAAAATTAGATCATGTTAATAAAAATCTTAGAGGAAAGAAAGGTTCAGGAGTAGTCTTCCCAATAGGCTTGGGACACTATCATTGTTGGTTAGTACAAGATGCCATGGGCCTAGAAAAGGAATTGAAGGACCTGAACCTGAACTCATATCATGCTAGGCCCAAATTTGACAACAAGTTTTTTTCCCAAGGTTATTCGCATATAGCCCTTACATTCATACATGAATCTGAGTTAGAAGATTTTTGGGTGGTTTGTTCTGATGAGTTCAAAGTGTAGAGAAAGACTTGTTCCAGATTAACGTTGGGGCACATTGTCACTTTCAATCTTGAATTGAATATTGATGGAGTTGAATAAAAAGAAGGTGATGAAGTGCTAGATCCCCAGTACATAAAAAGGTTCAAGGTCTTCCCATTCCAGATGTAGATTGGAATAAAATGGAGGAAGATAATCAACAGGAGAGGACCTAAAATGCAATCAAGCGAATAGAAAAATGTCTTGAGGGACAAAGACTGACCAAGTCTACTGTCAAGAAGATAAATCCTTAAAAGAAGTATGATCGGTTAAGCTCTCCCAAAAAATTTTCTGTTTCCACTAGTCCAATTCTTGAATCCTCTATTGCAGGTGCAGTTGAAATTGAAGTTGAACCTAAACCCCTTCCAAGCATAGTTCAAGTTCAAGTTCAGCCCTTGCCACCTCCTCAAGTTACTCATTCATGAAGTAAGAGAAAGAATAAAGAACAACCAGGTTTAAACATTCTAATAGACCTAGATAAAGCAGGGGAGGCAAAAGAACCAGAGAAAGATAAAGTCATCAAAGAAACCCACACAATAAAGATGGATGTTGACAAGAAGATAGAAGTGGAAGATGGTCAAGAGGACTCACTGGATTAGATAGGCAAAAAAAAGGTTTAGACACCCTAGGACAAACCCTGTGGATAACCTAAATGGATACAAATTTATGTAATCAACAAAAGGTGCATCATCCATGTTTCACTCCCAGTCAAGGTTATGGTGAGAAAATATATTGGGAAGTCCTTAAAGACTAAGAAGTTGAAAATAGAATCCAGGCTAAATTTTGATGAAAATACAAGTCACTAGATGGCTGAGATAACCAAACCAACCATGGGAAAATATGAGAGTGAAATAACTCCCCAGGACTACAAAATAAAAAAGACTGATCTTGGAAAAGGCACGAGGGAGGCAGATATGAAATTATTTGAATCATCTAATAAAAAGATCTCATCAAGAATTTGGAAAGATGCAAAGGATAAGAAAGAGATGAAAGAGGCCCTAAAACAAATGATTGATTAAATACATGCAATTCAAAATCCAGGCCCTCTTCCTATCTCTGAAATCCATGCCACACTAGATGTTAAATCCCCAACTAATAAAAAATTCTTAAATCAAATGAAGAGGGACTGAATGATTGCAAAAAAATTTGGCGGCTACTTAGACTCTATGACCCTTGAGGCTGTGAAACACATCAACAATCTAAGAATTACCCATACAATCTCTTTAGGAGTTACTAAAAATATGGAGACAAAAATTAACTCTTGGGAGGAAGAAAACGGAAAATGGGCAAAGAAAGTGACATGGATGGAAGAGATTTAGAGTTATGGACTCAAATAGTTTATGGATAAAATGTCTATTGTCAGTCTAGATGACCAAGTGTTGTATGTCTCCTAGAACAACATTGAATGGAGGAACGTTGTGATAGAACAAATAATTGACAAAGAAAATGAGCTATTAAAGGAACTGGAAAGCATTAAGGATATCACACAACATGATATAAGATGCATAGATGTCTAGCTGATGAAAAGAGATGAAGGTCCAGTTAGGAGAAGTGAGGAGGTAATTTCCACTTTGCAGGAAAATATGAAAGAGGCTAAGGAACCAAAATCACTCACTATACACGACTTCTCAAAGGTAGCTCATATTGAATCAATGTTGATCATCGAACAAGATCATCTGAATCTACATGAAAACAAAATGGCATAGATTTGGAAGAATAGGGAGGGATGGAAACAACATACAATGTGCATGGGCATGCCAAATCAACAAGTTATTCCTTCTTTTACAACAACTTATGAGAGATGGAAAGTGACACATCCATCCTCAATAGTGCAAGAGAAGATCCCTCGATCTGCCACTCCAACAACTAGTTGACCATGTGAAAATGCACCTAAGTCACTAGGGCTAGTTTTTTTTTCTTTGTTATGATTAAATGTTACTTTTTTTAACTGATCAAATGATGACTCCTGGTGGGGTAATTTAGATAACTATTTTAAAGCCTTGCGTGGCTATATATTGAAAAGCTAAAAAATCTGTTAAGGTTGGCACTTTTGATATTAGGGTTAGATGATAGAAGTAAGTTAAATGTTTTAATGCTATATACTAGAACGAATGATAAAGATACATAAATATGTTGGTTTATGAAATTGTGTTTTATCTCCCTTTGATCAGTTGGTTGGAGGAAAATTGTCTTTTGTTTTGGTTGGAATGGAAATTATTTATGGATGAAATCTCATGCAATTTTTATTATTATCTTCCTAGTATATTTGAGTTTGCATTTTAGAATAATGAATGTCGATCATTCTGTTGATAGCATAAGTTAGTTTTAAATTTGGTTCCATAAGGTATATTTGAGCAATCCTGCTATATTCAGATTCATAGTGATGGTTGAATGTATGTCACATTTGTAGATGATTTTTGGTTAAAAGTGTCATGAATGTTTACCTTTTTCTTATTTCAGTCAAAATAACAAAAATATGTTTCGAGAGGGAGTTGTACCTATAACTATAGAGAATCGATCGTGAGTGGTTAATTTAAATTTGGTTAATAATTTGTTCTTGCCCAATCGGGTTCAGATTCTTTATAAATAAGATATTTTTCACAAGGATAAATCTGTTGTCTAACAAATTTTTTGTGACTCTACTGGAGAGCGAATATTCATATGTATTGAAAATATTTATTGATATAAATAAATGCATTGGTTCTACCTAGTCAAAATTAATTGCCAATTCTTCAACCACATTTGTTATTCCAGGATACACAAGAAGACCTTATTTTTTATTTTACTGCTTGTGCATGGAAGTACAAAAGAGGTAATCAACAATACCTGCAGGTGCAACAAGTGTTGGAGCAAGAAGAAGAACTTGGAGAAGCTTTGAGAGGGATACTTATCGAGAAAGAAGCTATTGTTTTGAACAGAATTGCTAGAGCACAAAGGGGAAACAGATAGAACCCTAGGAACAAGAATTGATAATATGGATGAGAAAAGATATACTAGGGGGGATAAGGTGAAAGGCTTCGTTGATAAAGACTTTGAAGATTTAGCCAAACTTAATTTCAGGCCAGATTTTCCCACAAGGAAAAGAATGGTCGAGATAACTAGTATACCATCCTCACCACCTATGACTCCTTCCTCTTCTATCATTTTCCAAACTTTAATCATGCCTAAAACTCTAGTACCTACTGCCATTAGTTTGAAACCTTTTAATATCATACTACCTACTATGGCTCAAAATCAACCACGGGGTGCCCAAGTCGGTCCTTTAAACTTGGGAGACAATTTGAATCCTTTCTCCAAGGGATCTCATGAAGTCTTTCCTAGGTTTAGTGTAGATGTGATAAAATCACCTGATGAGCATTTGAATGTATTTAATACAGCCTACAGAGTTTTGACAGTTCCCATAGAAGATGTGGCAGTTAGGTTGTTTGTTCAGACGTTAACAGACCTGGCCATAGATTGGTTCCAACATCTCCCAAATGCCTCCATTACTAGTTGGGAAAATATAAAGGTAGATTTTGAAGCTAGATTCAAAGATGATGATGCAAACCCCCTTCTACTTCAATTAAGTCAATTGAAAAAGGAGATCCATGAACCGATGCGTGAGTTTGTAGCAAAATTCAATAAAGTCTTGCATAATTTTTTCAATGTTGATAGGCCTAGCGCCAAGAATAGGAAATGATTATTTCTAAATGCCATGCCCCCATACATGGATTTTCACTTGAAAAGAGGAAGAGTAGAAACCCTTGATGCAACACAATGATTAGCTATAAAATTAGAAGATGTTATGATAAATTCAGGAAAATCAAGAAAAGAAGTTCAGGTACCTAATGCTTAGACTTCTGCATCATCATCCTTGGACCATATGACATAGAGACTTGTCAATGATATGATTTCCATCAATAGGTAGTGACCTAAGGAAACTTCTCTATATCAATATATCACACGAAAGTTCTCAGGCCAAGGCGCAGGAACATCAGGAAAGCAGATAGGTTTGCACCCTACTCAACAACGATTATCCATTGAACCTCCTCCTGTACATAAAAGAAACATGTTTGTTTTTCACTTGATAGATGATCATGATGGTTCCACCTTTTTGGAGATGGTAAGATATGCTCATATGGAAGAAAACAAGGAAATGCTTAAAGAAACACTTGAAAATGAAGAAACCCCTGGAGTTGATGACGACTCTATAAATTACTACCTCAAATATGAATCTGATTCAGAACTAGGTGGTAATATTTTTAAAATTTTAGAGGAACTTTCTTTGTTGGTCCTAACCAGAGGCCAACATAGTGAAAAGGATGCAGGTAGATATTTTTCCACAGAGCTAAAAAGAAAGAGAAAAGAACCAGTGAATCAAACTAGTGGGATTCCAAAGGTTCAAGATGTTGAAGCTAGGAATTTAGTTACTAAAAAGGTCTAAACCCAAACCTGGATTTGACATTGTTGATTTCTATAAGTCATCTGGGATATAAATTTCTCCTACTCATTATGTTAAATTAAACCCCAAAGAATTGGTTAAACTATCGATTATGTTAAAGGGTGTTCTAATACAGTTGAGTCTAATCAAATGAATAATTCATTTTATGTCGAAGTGCCTTGGTCTCTGAGTTGAAGCAACCTATAAATTGAAGCAACATCTATTTCCTACAGCAAACCAAAACCATTCTATGTATCATTATTTATTCATGGTTATAAATTAAACAATTGTATTATAGATTCGAGAGCTTCTGACAATATAATGCCATCATCGGTATAAAAATCCTTGGATCTTCCTTTGACCAAGAAATTTGGAAAATGTTATTCCATGGACGCAAAGTAGGTTCCCTTAGTTGGCTAGATTAAGGATGCCTAGGTGTCCCTAGCAAACTATCCCAATGAAATATTTAAATTAACCATTCTGGTTGCCAATATACCTGCCATCTATGGTGTCTTATTAATTCAAACTTTCTATAGAGACTTAGGAGGCGAGATTAGAATGGACTAGTCCCAATCCATCATCCCAATAGGAAACCAAAAATTCACCCTACAACCAAAAACCAATTCAAAATATTCTATCTTTCCCTCTGAATACCCTATGTCACATATCTTATATCATGAGTTTGATTTTGCTAACTATGTGATTATGCCTGAAGATGATGCTGTAGATTCAGAAAACTCATGTAATAATGAATTATGGTTGATGGAGTTTGATGGGAGATTCTCTTTAGCTGGATCAAGTGCAAGGGTAGTATTGATGTATCCTACTGGGAAGAAGTTTCATTCACTTTTAAGTTTGAATTTTAGAACACGAACAATACAACTGAATATGAAGTATCACTTCTTGGATTGGAAGAGGTAAAAAGGAGGGGTATCAAGTCGTTGAAGGCTCGGGGAGATGCAAAGTTGATAGTCAAACAAGTTAGAAATATTTTTGGAGTAAAGAATGAAAGGTCAAAACATTACAAGAATAGGGTGTGGGACAAACTCAAAGGTTTCAAAGCATTCTCAATTGAAGATGTGCCTAGGGAGTTCAATTAAAGGGAAAAATCATTGGCAGGGTCAACTTCTTTACTCATCCCTCACCCAGATTTTGAAAATGACCTTTACACCATTGAACTTATTCTTAGACCAAGTGTGCCAGACAATTCCAAGTCTTGGTGAGTCTTTAGTGATGATACTCATATAAATGCATTTTTACAAGGCAAGGAGAAGTTTCCCTCAACTTTCTTTGAAGGTTCAAATTCAGAATGCCATGAATTTTTTCCAGACGATAAAACTGAGAGTGTTCAAGAGGTACTGAAACTAAAATGAAATCACATCCCCAAGGGGTTAGTATCTTTAGAATATCTTTTTGATCATAGAGTCTGCTTCATTGGTCTATCGACTTAATAGGAGAAAGGCCAGTCTAGTAACTATGAAAAAGTGGATATTGGTGATGAGAAAGATCAGAAGTTTGTGAATTTGGGTGTTTGTTGTAGTCCAGAGGAAAAAGAAAGGTTCCTAAAGATACTGGAAGAATTCAAAGATGTTTTTTCCTGGTCTTATGAAGGCTTAAAGAATTTCAGACAAGACAATTTTCAGCATCACATACCATTAAGGCCTGAGGTTTCCCCTTTTAGGCAAAAATTAAGGGATTACAACCCAAAGGTAGCTGATGAATTCTTTTGAGAAGTAGGCAAAATGATGAAAACCCGCATAATTTTTCCCATACACCATTCCACCTGTATAGCCAATATAGTACCAATTCAAAATAAAAATGGAGACATATGCGTTGATTTTCAGAATTTAAAGCAGGCTAGTTTAAAAGATAATTATGCCTTTCTTATGATGGATCATATCCTATAAATAGTTGTCAACTATGAGATGATGTCTTTATTGGATGGGTTCTCAGGATATAACTAGATTAGTGTAGCACTCGAAGATCAGCATAAAAAGGCCTTCACTACTCCATGGGGCATGTTTGTATACAACAGAATGTCATTTGGTTTGATAAATGTAGGGGCTACTTTCCAATGCGCAATGAAATCCTCATTTGGTTATTTGATTAACAAGATAGTCATAATCTATTTGGATGAAATGACCACATTTTCAAATAGAAGAAAGAAGCATTTACAAGATTTAAGGGTAGTCCTTCAGAGATGCAATGATCATGTAATATCGCTTAATCCCAAGAAGTCTGTGTTCTGTGTGACTGAAGGAAAGCTATTGGGGAACTTGATATCTAAAGAAGGAGTTAAGATATATCCAAACAGGGTTAAATAAATTCAGAAATTATTTTTTCCATCAGACAGGAGTGGGATATGATCCTTTTTCAGCAGAATAAACTTCTTGAGCATATTTGTGCCCAAATTTTTAGAGACTATGAGACCTATGGTAGATCTATTAAGTGAAAAGAAAACCTTAAAATGGAATGAAGAAGCAATCAAGTCTTTTGATGAGGTGAAGAAACCAATAGCACAAGCACTGACTTTGGCACATCCAGACTTCAAGAAGGATTTTGTAATATATTGTTATTCCAATGAGCATATGATGTCAGGCGTATTGTTGCAAAAGAATGAGAAGAATGAAGAGGTTCCAATTTCCTTTATGAGTATACCCTTGAAAAAGCATGAACTAAAGTATTTCCTTATTGAAAATAGGCATATGCAGTAGTCAAGGCCATGAAACAATTTAGGTACTATGTTCTTCATTCCCATTTTGTTGTTTATGTGTCAAATACTATGGTTAAAAACATTATGATCTAGAAAGAGGTAGAAACAAACAATAGAGCTACCTGGGTAGCGAAAGTGCAATAATTTGATCTAGAGATTAAGCCCACTAAACTAGTGTGTGAGAAAGAGTTGTGCAAGTTAATAGCTGAAAGTAAAGAAGAGGAAGAGAAGGCACCACTATCCCTTTTTGTAGGATTGACAATCCCTTGGTTTTAAAATGTTGCTTACTACCTAACTTACAAAGAATGTCATGAGCACTTGTCTACTACGGAGAAGAGGATCTTAAGACTTAAAGCTGCTAAATATGTAATTGTGGATGATATTCTCTTCAAGAAGGGTCTAGATGGAGCTTTTATTTTTTGTGTGGATAAAGACCACCAGGAAAAATTGTTGCAATATTTTCATAACGAAGCATGTGGGGGTCATTATTCCTCAACTGTGATAGTTTTTAAAATTTTAAGGAACTGTTACTTTTGGCCTGACATTTTTAAAGACGTGTATAGGTGGGTGGCTCAATGTGAGAAGTGCAAATTGTTTGCTGGAAAAACAAAATTGGTCATGTTACCCTTAAGGTTTGTAGTCATTGACGAGCCCTTTAAACAGTGGGGATTATATTTTATTGGTCACTTGGATCCTATGTCGAGTTATGGGAACACTCATATTCTAATTGCAACTGACTACTTCACAAAGTGGGTAGAGGCAATACCAGTAAAAGGAATAATCTTTGAAGTGGTCTGTACTTTTCTTAAGGAAAATATTATGGTTAGATTTGGAGTGCCCACTAAAATAGTAACTAATAATACTCAAAATTTCTCATCAAAAGAGATATAAATGTTTTTCTATGATAATGTGATTCACTTGTCACACTCATCATACTACTATCTGCATGGCAATGGACATGCAAAATCTAGTAATAAAAATTTAATTGCAATCATGAGAAAGTTAGTAAATGACAATGCTCAGGAAAGGCACAAAAATTGCATGAGGCATTGTGGGTAGATAGGACATCACCAAAAAGGGCCATTAGAGTGACTCCATTTGAACTGGTATATGGTGTAGAAGCTCAACTATCTCTTACATTAGAGCTTGCAGCTACTAAACTACATAAAGTGATTGAAAAAGAAACTTTTCAAAGTGCCTTAAAGAAAAGGGTGTTGTATCTTGCAAAAATTGAAGAAGAAAGAGAAGAGATTGTGGATCACATTACTAGTCACCATGCCAGGGTGAAGAGTTATTCAACAACAAATTTTGCCAAAGAAATTCATGGTGGAAGATAAATTTTTATTATGGGACAAACACCAAGAGCCAAGAGGAGCACACAGTAAGTTTTATTCTCTCTGGAAAGGTCCTTTTGAAATCAGTCAACTGTTTGGACCCAGCTCTTTCAAATTAAAGTATTCAGACGGTATCAAACTTCCCCTTTCTTATAATGGGTAGGACCTCAAACTGTATCATCTTGAAGGTGATCTTTGTTTCTCCTGTATATAAGTTTTTGTTGTGCTTTAGTTTAGTCTTAGTTTTTTTGTGTTTGTCAATGTTTTCTTCTCGTAGGTCAGTTTGCAAAACCAGGATTTTGATTTCATTCATTATCCCTTACAGGCCAGGTCCCCAGTAAGAACCAGTTGTTACCCATGTATTTTTCTTTGTTGGAAATCCAACATTCGAGTTTTGTCCATATGCATTGTCATTATTGAATCTTCTTCTTTGAACCTCCCTTAGTTCATAGTTCAAGTTCAAGAGTTAAAGGAAGTACTAAGGTTGGTCACATCAAAAGTCTCTTTGTTGGGTCTTGGTTCATTTCAATAATATGCATTGTTGAACTTGAACTTTGAACCTCTTATTTCAAAGTTCCTTGTTGGTTCGAGCTTGTCATTTTTTTTTGTGTCTGTAAGTATCAGTTTCTTTTTTAAATAATATTCTTAACTTTTTACTTGAACTTTTGAAAGTTATGGTTCAAGTTCAAAGTTCATAATTTTCTTTGATTGACATCAAGCAATTTTTTGGATAGTGAAGCTAGATATCATCCACAATGCACACAAAGGTACATTATTTAATACTTAAGGAATTGGAGTGAAAATGATAATGATGAAACATTAATGTACACACGCCTTAAAGATTGGAGTTGATAGAGAAGCCATAAGTTGTCAACTTGGAGGCACTTTGCACACGCAAAAAAATAGTGTGTTGTACTCTCTGGTGAATGTTGAACTTGCAGAGGTTGTGGAAAGAGTTAAACATGCAGAAGAGGGGTTTATGTCAAGAAAAGTGGCTGCGAGTGGTCTTCTGGAAGCGGTTAGATTTCTGACTGGAGTGCCTTTTCCGAAGCTAGTAATTGAATGTGCCAATAGGTATGACGCCAAAGAGAGGTAAGATAAGACATGAAATAGTAATGGCTACCTAAGGAGACGTAAAAAACATGGACTATTGAGGAAGCTAGTAGTCAATTTTCAGCTAACAAGAAAGAGTTTCATAACACCATCGCCCAAAATTGGTTGATAAAACCATAAAAAGGAGGTTCTCGCTTGTGTAGGCCATTAACTATTCAACATTTGATCAAGGGAGTGAAAGATATGGTTTTTTTTCTAAATAGGATCAAAGGTAATCCTCACGCATTATTTTGGAAGGATTAGATGTATTGTTTCATCCAGAAGATCCTAGGAGTGGATGAGTTCATAGACTAGGATGAATTCATTTCTAAAAAAATTCACGAGGAGTGAATTAGGGCGGCTAACATGGCTACTTTCCATAGGAATTCATACTTTTTTTATATTCTTTCCTATTGTAGATACTGGGAAGGTCTCCCACGTGAACCATGGAATGAAGTAATGAAGATATATGAGTACTATGCACATTTTCAATACAGCTAAAGCATAGATAAATTCAGAAGGCTTAATGATGTGTTTCTGTCTCATCTAGTTTTTGAGTTACAAGGTAAAGAAAATCAAAGACTCTAAGATGAAGATATTGAATTGATTGTTGTGTATGGTATCTATTTTATTCAATTTCCCAAATTCACTGGTCTTAGAGTCAGGGGATTTGAGGGAGAACCTTTGAATTTGCCCAGGTATTGTTTAGTTAATTTTTTTTAATGGAGATCTACAAAAAATTGGCTCATGTTGATGAAAATCTCAGAGGAAAGAAAGGTTCGGGAGTAGTCTTCCCAGTAGACCTGGGACACTATCATTGTCGGTTAGTACAAGATGACATGGCCTTAGAAAAGGAATTAAATGACCTGAATCTAAACTCATATCATGCTAGGCTCAACTTTGAAAACAAGGGGTTTGCCCAAGGTCATCTGTAATTAGCCCCTACATTCATGCATAAATATGGGTTATAAGATTTTTGGGCAGATTGTTTTGATGATTTCAAAGGGCAGAGAAGGACCTGGTTCAGATCAAAATTAGGGAAGATTGTCTCTTTAAAGCTCAAATTGAATATTGATGGAGTTGAAGAAAAAGAAGGTGATGAAGTGTTAGACCCCCAGTATATTAAAAAGGTTCAAGGTCTTCCTATTCCAGATGTAGATTGGAATAAAAGGGATGAAGATAATATATAGGAGAGTACCTACAATGTGATCAAGCGAACAAAAAAATGGCTTGAGGGACAAAGAATGGCCAGGTCCACCGTCAGAAATTTAACTCCTCAAAAGAAGTCTACGCGGTTAAGTTCTCCCAAAAAGTGTTTCTATTTCCACTAATCCAATCGTTGAATCCTCTGTTGTAGGTGCAGTTGAAATTGAAGTTGAACCTAAACCCTTTCCAAGCATAGTTCAAGTTCAATTTCAGCCCTCACTACCTCCTTGAGTTACTCGTTCACGAAATAAGAGAAAAAATAAACAATATCCAAGTTTAAACACTCTAATAGACCTAAAGCCAGCAGGGGAGGCAAAAGAACCAGAGAAAGATAAATCATCGAAGAAACCCACACAACAAAGATGGATGTTGAAAAGAAGATAGAAGTGGGAGATGGTCAAGAGGACTCACTAGATTTGATAGGAAGCATAGAGGTTCAAACACCCTTGGCCAAGCCCTGTGGAGCACCTAAATGGTTGGAAATTCTTGTAAGCAAGAAAAGGAGCATCGTCTCTGTTTCACTCCCAATAGAGGACATGGTGAGAAAATGTCTTGGGAAGTCCTTAAAGGATAAGAAGCCAAAAATAGAATCCAGGATAAATTTTGATGAAATTACAGGTCACTAGATGGATGAGATATCCAAACTGGACACAGGAAAAGATGAGAGTGAAACATCTCCCCAGGACTACGAAATACAAAGGATTGATCTTGGAAAAGGAATGGGGGAGGTAGATATGAAATTATTTGAATCATCCAATAAAAAGATCTCATCAAGAATTTGGAAAGAAGCAAAGGATAAGAAAGAGATGAAAGAGGCCCTAAAAAAATGACTAAATACATACATGTGATTCAGAATCCAAGACCTCTGCCTATCTCTGAAATCCATGCCACACTGGATGTTAAATCTTTAATTAATAAAAAATTGTTAAATCAAATGAAGACAGACCGAATGATTGCAAAATTTTTTGGTGACTAGTTAGACTCCATGACCCTTGAGTTAGTGAAACACATAAGTGATCTAAGCAATACCCATAGAACCTCTTTAGGAGTTACTAAAAAGATGGAAACAAATATCAACTCTTGGGAGGAAGAAAAAGGAAAATGGGCAGAGAAAGTGACATGGATAGAAGAGATTTAGAGTTATATACTCAAACCATTTCTGGATAAAAAGCCTATTGCTGGTATAGATGAAGAAGTTTTTTATGTCTCCTAGATCAGCATTGAATGGAGGAATGTTGTGATAGAAAAAATAATTGACGAAACAAGTGAGATGTTAAAGGAATTGGAAAGAATTAAGGATATCACACAGGGGATATAAGATGCATAGATGTTTAGCTGATGGAAAGTGATGAAGGTCTAGTTAGGATCAGTGAGGAGGTAATTTCCACTCTACAGGAAAAGATGAAAGAGGCCAAGGAATAAAAATACTCACTGCACGCAAATTATCAAGGGTAGATCATATTGAATCGATGTTGATCATCAGACAAGAACATCCGAACCTGCATGAAAACAAAATGGAATAGATCCAGAAGAATAGGGAGGTATGAAAATGACAAATAGCGTGCATGGGACTACCACATCAACAAGTTATACCCACTTTTACAACAACTTATGAGAGTTGGAAAGTGGCGCATTTAGTCTCAATAGTGCCAGAGAAGCTCGCTGGATTTTCCACTCCAACAACTAGTTGACCATGTGAAAATGCACCTAAGTTGTTAGTGCTAGTTTTTTTTATGCTTTGTTATGCTTAAATGTTAGTTTTTTTATTTCTCAAATGATGATTCCTAGTGGGGTGATTTGGATAACTATTTTCAAGCCCTGCGTGGCTATATATTGAAAAGATAACAACTCTATTAAGGTTAGTACTTTTGATATTAGGAGTTAGATGATAGAAGTAAGTTAAATGTTTTGATTCTATCTACTAGAATGAATGATAAAGACATAAACATGTTGGTTTATGAAATTGTGTTTTATCTCCCATTGATCAGTTGGTTGGAGGAAAATTGTCTCCTATTTCAGTTGGAATGGAAACGATTTATGGATAAAATCTCTTGCAATTTTTATTATTATCTTCCTAGTATATTTGAGTTTGCATTTTAGAATAATGAATTTTGATCATTCTATTGATAGCATAAGTTAGTTTTAAATTTGGTTCCATAAGGTATATTTGAGCAATCTTTCTGTATTTAGATTCATAGTGATGGTTGAATGTATGTCACCTTTGTAGATAATTTCTCGTTAAAAGTGTCATGAATGTTTACCTTTTTCTTATTTTAGTCAAAATAATAGTAATATATTTCTAGAGGGAGATGTACCTATAAATATAGAGAATCAACTGTGAGTGGTTAATTCAACTGTGGTTAATAATTTGTTCTTTCCCAATCAAGTTCGGAGGCTTTATAAATCAGATATTTTTTACAAGGAAAAAAATGTTAATTAACATCCTTAGTGTAGACCGAGTGGACAAGCTATGGTTTATCCTATTCTCAATATAAACAGAGTAGACAAATCCTTTATTTTATGTCCTCGATGTAGACTGAGTGGACAAGCTCTTTGTGTTGGTCTCCTTATTGAGGTTGAGCCTTTGTGTGGCCTCCTTCTTAGATGTTGAGCCCTTGGATTAAGTATTTTGAGTAGTCATGGGGAGTGGCTCCTTATATAGACACTATCCTGGAAGTAGACACATAGTTCACACCAAGGATTTTCTTAAAAATTGAAAACAAAATAGAATCAATTGGGTTTAAACATTAAACAGGATAAAGTTGGTATTATGGAAACCATTGATCCCCTGGATGTCATGTGTGAATTGTACAAGAGGTAGATGGTAGAGGTCATTTATTTCCCAAACATCATGAGTTATCTGTGCTAGTGGTAGATGGTGGAGGCCATTGATTCCCTAGATGTCATGAGTGATTTATGTGAGAGGTTCATGATACTTGAGACCCAAATTCTAGTATTGATCCATGCAAGCATTAATACTCCCTTTGTGTAGTACTATCATGTCTAGGTCTATTAGAAGTGAGTAGTACCTTTTTATTTTTCATATTAATTATTACATAATATTTCACATTGGATGTAGGTCCACATTTTGAGTGTACTCCATTCATTATTGATATATTATGCATCTATGTATTTCATTGGATCTTTGTATTCCATTTCCTTTGTGATGTGTCTTCTTGGCGTGAGTGTGAGTCATCTCTAGTATTTTTGTTTATTGTATTTGTGGCCAAGTGAATATTTTCGCGAGCATGGTGGGGTGGGCCTAAGGGTTACACATGGTAGAGTGGAATTTCACTTTACCACTACTAGGGACCAGTGTACATGTGATCATCCTCTTAAGGAAGATCTTTGAGCATGATGTTCTCTTTCTACCCTTGGTATCACTTTTTCTTGATATATGTAATTGGTGCTTATATATAGTTGATTAGTTTCCTTAATTCTATTGATGCTTCTATTGAGTGATTATGGCCTCGATTTGTGTATCCAATACTCCCTAATGTGGAGAGAGCTTTGTATTTTAATCTGTATATTAGTGTTAGAAAACCTACCTTGTTATTGGATTGAGAGAATCTTGTCTGGATGAGATTTTAGACCAACTGTATTCTAAAAGATAGTGTAGCACATATGCTACACAAAATAGAACATATTCTATATAGATTAGCACATATGATACTCATAATAGAACATATGTTACCTAGAACAACACATATGAAACACAGTCTAGTGCATATGAGAGATGGGGTAGCACATATGTAAACTATTTTAGCACACGTAAAATAGTGAGCATTTCCCAAGGGTCTTCCCAAAAAGTAGTTTCATATTCGGATACCTTGCATTGTCAGGGTTTTTTTTTCATGTATTCACAATTAGATTTCTAATTTGGTATGATGTTATTATGAGCACTTTTCCTATTTGAGCTTATATGAACTCTATATTTGGATGCACCAAGGATGAAGTTATCTCCTTGGTTGGTGATCTTTGACGATGGTCTGGTCTTATCTCATAAGGTTTGTGGATGTGTTCTAGAATCTCATGTGGTATCTTGAATGTTTCTTAGTCATTCATGCTTGTTTGGGGTTGTAATGGAACCTTTGGATGTGTATCTTAGTTTTCAACTTGTGCAATCATTTGAGGATCATTAATGTTGTATCATTTCTTATGCTTATGGGTTATTACCACATTTATATTTGATGTTATAGCTTATTATTTGAAAAAAAAATATTAAGTACATATTTGAACCTATGTTTCCAAGGGTTCCTTGGTGGGGAATTACATCTGGTATTAGAGCCCATATTCATACGTTGGGATATCTTGGTATATGTTCTCATATTTTTTATGTTGTTAGCATGTGAGTGCACGTGTGTAGTGTTGTGAGTGGTGGTAGCTTGTTACTTGTGTGCCTAGGTGTGGAATTATTGAGTGTTCTAGTAGAACCAACACAAGTAGCATGTGGTGGATAAAGAGTACCTCCTAGATCTTTGCATCTATCAAGGATGGATGATACCCCTACATAAGAACCTCTTTAGAGAACTTTAGATAACTTATTTGGTGTTTTTCTCTTGGTTTTTGAATTTTTGGTGACCCTTGTGTGGTCCAAGTGTGTGGATGCCTTGGTAACCATGGTTGCATTTTCATTTGTTGTAGCATGATAGTTAATACGTGCATATTGATTCTTGGTTTCTTTAGATGTTGAGTTACCCTTGAATGGTTTGGTTTCTTGTGTGGCCCTCCTTGTTCAAATTAATTGATTGGTGTCCATGCAAGGCCATGAGTGAATCTTCTATGAATCCATAAGGAGTGTGGTACACTGCATTTTGTGATTATTGCGATAATTTGAAAGTAAATGAAATGATTCAAGTTGGTTATATGTTGGCATCTTAATTTTTTCATTGAAATACATTCCACTTGAAGAGTGATAGCTATGCACCATTGCATTATGAAAAGTGAAATTAACATTATATGATAGATCATTTGGGTTAATTACTTACGTCCCCAAATTGGATGCCTACCTTAATTTCTTGAGGATTTATGTGGTTTTGGTTGTGAAGCATCATATTGAATTGTTTCCTTTAGTAGTTTCAAGTGTGTATAATTTTTTTATTTGTAACCTTGCATTGAGTGCAATGAGGCCATTGTGGTTGTAGAGGCTAATTGTCCCTTATGTGATGTTGAGGTTGTTACCATAACCTTGTGAGGTGGGTTGTGTTGTATTGTTATAGCCATTTTGGGTGACTTGTGATGTGTGTTATGCATGTCCCCAATGTGGGAAGAGCCTATGTGGTTGATGGTCAATCATTTCTTGATCCATTTTTGTGTAATCCCTCTTGTGAGAATGAGTTAAGATCCCCTTTGAAAGATAAAAGTGTTGAATAGGTTGAATAAATGAGTAGGGGGGGTGAATCACTGATTCCCACACACTTTATAAAACTTTGACTTTGCTGATTAACTCATAAACAACAAAAACATCAACTCCTGATCTATCAGTTAAAACAAAATTGAGGATTCATAACAAATATGAAAATGAAAGCATAGAATTTCCAACACAAGGACCACCAATATTTATGGACACCTAAATTGGGGAACACCGTAGAGAAGTTGATTCTCATAAAATGTAACATCCGTTAAGGTGACACTTATTAAGGTGATTTTTACAAAGGCTCACTACCCGTTGTGCTCACTGCAGGTTGGATCACTACCAGTTGGATTACTGTTGGGTAGGTTAACTACCCTTACAAGTGAATATAAATAACTACCAATGTAAATAGCATCACTTCTAGGTTAAAAGAATCACTTCTCAAATACATGAAAAGAGATTGAATCTACCACTGAGATTGGTGTTACTAGCACTCTACAATACAAAAATGATATACCAGTCTATTACCGATTGCATCAAATCACACGACCACCAACACATATGTCTCTTGTAAATAAATTTATAATCACTTTGCATACAAGCATCACACATGCCACACAAATAATTGAAATCATCGCTCTTCTTATACTGCTTGATGTCATCAACCATTTCAACCAAAACACTTTGAAATAGGACACACCAAGACATTCCCATTGTGGTAAGGAATAAAATGTGGACCACCTTGTTCAATACAACCTGCCTCATGCAAAAAACATGCTACACCATCTCCAAAGCCTTTGTTACCAAAAGGTATGAAGAACATGTTACATAGTAGCTTCTCTCAAACATGAACAAACATGCTCAAAATTAGACCAAGCCCAAATAAATAATACACCATATGTTGCACAAATAAGATGACCACCACTGAAAAGGATAAAGATAAATCTAAAGCACATCTCTCAGTGAACACCCCTACCAATACACCAAAGATATCAATACACATGAACGGATAAAATCAAAATGTGAATATGCATAAGATATGTTGACACCAACGATAACCATTAATGAAAAAACCATGAATAACAACAAATTCACATTCTAACAATCTCCCCATTTGTCATTGATAGAAAAATTCATCAATAACAAAGCAAAGAACTCTGAAAAGTTATCAACATCAAGGTTCTCTACATTTATCCAACTTTATCCAACTTTCATCCCCTTTGACAACAATGAAAAAGGGCCAAAACTGCCCCTTACCGACTTACTCTTCTCCTTATAAGAGGAAGCCACCAGGCATTAATCCAGAAAGTAATAAAAATGAAAAGCATTGGACCAATGCATAGACGGGTGTATCTAGTGCACATTAGGAAGGGGCAAAATGCCCATCTTCCGCTTGACATACTCAAAATTATACTTGCACTAAGGTTTTGTAAATATGTCCTTCTATCTAAATCCTTTTTATGTGCATACTCAAGCTTCACTTCACCTCCCAACACCTTCTCTCTTAAGAAATGATATTAGATAGATATATGCTTCATTTTGGAATCTTGTATTGGATTCTTTGATATATATTTATAGAACCAGTATTGTCACACATAATCAAAATTGGCTCATCAAAGGTAACACATATATCCTTCAAAGTTTGTTTCATCCATAATACCCAAGCATAACATGAGGATGATGCAATGCATTTTAATTCAGAAGTTGATAATGTTACAAAATCCTACTTCTTGCTTGACCAAGAAACTAACTGAGAGCCAAGAAAGTAAGCTCCGCTATTAGTATTTCTTCAGTTATCCATACATCCCATCCAATCTGCATTTGTATGAGCTATCAACATAAAATATAATTCTTTTGGATACCATAAGCCAAACTCTTGTATTCCTTTCAAATATCTCAAAATTCTTTTTATTACCATAACATATGATTCTTTCGGTTCTTGCTAAAATCTAGTTGCCAAACATACTACATACATAATATCTGGTATGGTAGAAATTAGGTACAATAATCCACAAATCATTGATCTATAATGGATTGCATTTGCTTTCAGTGACTCATCCTCCTTAGTTAACTTACAAATGGTAATAATTGGAGTACATACATATTGGAATTCTCAAACCAAAACTTCTTCAATAGTTACTTGACATACTTAGAATGAGAAATGAATATACATTCACTATTATAATTTACTTGCAATGAAAAAAATAAATTCAACTCTCCCATTATGGATATCTCAAACTACTTCTGATTTTCCTCTACAGATCTCTTCCACAAATTATCCTTTCCTCCAAAAATAATATCATCAACATACACAACAAAAATCATGATCCAATCTAAATACATCTTGTAATACAAGTTACTGTCTAGAGAACCTTTCTAAAAAAAATTTCCACTCAAATATCTATCTAATCTTCCATACCAAGCTCTCAATGCCTAGGTCAAACCATAGAGTTCCTTCTTAAATCTGCATATTACATATGGGTTTTCTTATGAATGAAAACCTTCTATTCATTCAATGTACACTTCTTCCTTTAGTTATACATTCAATAAAGTTGAATTGACATCCATCTGATAAACTTTGAAATCCTTATATGCTGCAAAATCTAGAAATATCATGATCACCTCCATCCGAGCAACAGGGGCATAAGTCTCATCAAATTCAATTCCTTCAATCAGAGTGTAGCCCTTACACACCAGTCTTTCCTTGTTCCTTATTACCTTACCATTCTCATCCAACTTATTTTGGTAAACCCATTTAGTGTCAATAACATGATTATCTATTAGTCTAGGCATAAGTTCTAAGGTTTGATTCTTCTTCATTTGTTCAAGTTCTCCTTCATTTCATTAACCCAATTCTGATCATTACATGTTTCTTCTACAGTTTAAGGCTCAACCTCCAAGAGTAAAAATAACAAAGAATAATCTTGTGTTTCTCTACTTCTAGTGACAACTCCTCTATTTTTATTTCCAATAATATGATTCTCAAAATGATTTCTCTATACATACCTTGGTTTGTTTTTTGTAGATGCTAGTGACAGTTGATTTTCTTCTTCTTCCATGTTATCCTCTTTTCCTCTCTCCTCTATCTGATTCATACTCAATATGTCTCTCAGGATTCTTCTAAAAATCCTAATCAACCTTTAAATTTGTGCTTTCTACAATCTTATTCAACCTTTTGTTATAACAGTGGCACACCTTTCTCTTAGTAGAATATCCCAAAAATATGCCTTCATCAACTCTCCTGTCAAATTTTTTGAGATTGTCTGCATCTTTCCAAATGTAACATTTGATTCCAAAGATTTTGAAATACTTAAATATAGGTTCTATTCCATGCCATAACTTATATGATGTCTACCCATATTTCTTCTAGTACAAAAATTTATTTAGTGTATATACACCAGTATGCACTACTTCTCTTTGGTAGATTTCTGGTAGACTTGCTTCTTTCAACATAGTCCTTGCTGCTTCCTGAATATTTGGGTTCTTCCTTTCCACTACACCATTCTGTCATGGTGTTCTAGCCATTGAAAATTATCTCTTAAACTATGTTTCTCACAAAAACTTCCAAACTTGTCTGAAGAAAATTCTCCTTTGTCAGATCTCAAACATTTAATCCTTCTACCACATTTATTTTCAAATCTAGACTTGAATATCTTGAACTTCTCAAATGCCTTTAATTTATCGCTAATAAATGCAACCTAAGTCAACCAAGAATAATCATCAATGAATATTATATTGTACCTCTCACCTTAAAAAGTTCTTGTTATGGTCGGACGACAAAGGTTAGTGTGTACTAAATCTAGTGAATTGGTAGATTAATAATCCTTCTCCTTGAATGATTATCTTCTATGTTTTCCTTCTTGACATCCCTTACATATTATATTATCTGGTTTTCATAACCTAGGTAGGTCTCATACTACATGTGATGAACTTATTCTTACCAAATTATCAAAGTTGATGTGACACATAATTTGGTGCCAAAGATAATTATCATTAGTCTATGATAGTAAAAAGCATCCTTTTGAAGCTCCTTGAAGGTGGTATATATTTTTTCTTATTATTTTTTCAACTAAAATCACATCTCCAAATATCTTTCAAATTTCACACCCTTCATTTTTTAAAACAACTTCATATCCATTCTCACACATATGTCTAGCACTTTAGAGATTGCGATATAAAATAAGACATTGTCAACAATATTATTTCCATCAAAGGTAATAGATCCTGTACAAATAGTATAAGCAACATTGTCATCACCAAACCTAACAGGACCACCATCATATTTTGTAAGTGACACAAATTTACTCTTATCTCTTTTCATGTGATGAGAACAACCAATATCAATTACCCATTCATTTTTGTCTCTTTTAAAATACAAATAAGTTTCAACATCATCATCAACTTCAACACAAATTTTAGAGATATCAACTTTTGGTTTCTTATATTTTTCAACATAAAACAAATTGTATTCCGCTTCTAACTCATCATTTGAAATACCAGCCTCTTCATTCACATAATAAGCCTTCTTATTGAACTTTTTAAACTTATGTCGAGGACCCTTATTTGGACATCTAGTAGCCAAATGACCAATATTACCACATCTAAAACATATCAGGGGTAACATATATTTGTACTTGTTGGTAACTTTATTTAGTCTTCTTGCAAAGTTTGATTCAACCTCTTCTTCTTCTTCATCACTATCAGGATCTTCTTCTAATTTAATTTCTTTGAATTTCATCTCAGATCTACTCTTCTCTATTCCAAACTTCCTCAACTCAAATATAGTCAAAGTTCCAAACAACTACTCTTTAATAAAATTATTTGGATCATACACTTCCTCTATAGCTCACGAGATCTTAGCACTATTTATGTTCGGTAATGTCATTAGTATCTTTTCCATGAAATCCTCATCTATAGTAATCCCTCCTTGATTCTTGACTTCATTAACCACATTCTACACTCTTTGAAAGCATATCTTGATGTATTCACCTTCTTCCATTCTTAGATTCTCATAGTGAAATTTTGTTGTTAGCTTCTTAGATAACTTAACCCCTATCATTTCCTTCATAGATATCTTTCAATTTTGATGAAAATTCATAAGCAGCCTTCAAATAAATAACCTTAGCCAATTCAATCTTTGATGAAGCACTAGTGATATAATACCTTACCTTTTCATTCTCCTTATACACTGTGATTTCATCTGGAGTCCTAAGACCATTATGAGGGAACACATACTTTGTCTCTACATGCTTCTAGGTATTGTAACCAACCAAAATCAAATATCATTTCATATGATCTTTCCATGTATTGTAGTCCGGTCCATCAAACATAGGAATTCTTAGATTGTATGCCATCACATCTGCCTCAAGCGGTTAAGATTTGTACTGAGGAGCCAAGATATGATACCAATTGTTGAACATGTCGAATAACATCAAATTTTGATCTATTAGTTAACCAAATTAAGCATTCATAATAGATATGAACATAAAAGCACAGAAACATGTACAAAAGGAACACCAAGATTTATGTGGAAACCCAAACTGGGAAAAATTATGAGAAGCTAATTCTCATGAAATGAAACATCAGTTAAGGTGGCACCAGTTAAGGTTATTTTTACAAAGGCTCACTGTCATTTGTGCTCACTACAAGTTGGCTCACTATCATTCAGGAAAACTACCATTACAAGAGAATATGGCTAACTGCCAATACAAATAAGCTCACTGCCAGAATATACGAAAAGAGATTGAATCCACCACTGCGATCTCTATTACCAACACACTGCAATATAGAAATAATATATTAGTCTATTACCTATTACATCAACTCGCACGATCTCTAACACACATATCTCCTATAAAAAGATTCACAATCAATTCACATACTAGCATCACACATTCCACACAAACAACTAAAATCATCTCTCTTCTTTTACCGCTTGACATCATCAACCATGTCGGTCAAAACACTTTAAAATAGGCCACACTAAGATATTCCTATAGTGGTAAGGAATTAAATTTGGACCACCTCAATCTATAGAACATGTCTCATGTAAAACAATATGCTACACCATCTCCAAAGACTTTGGTACCAAAAGGCATAAAGAACACATTACATAGTAGCTGCTAGGATTGAAACATGAACGAATGTGCTCCAAATGGGACCAAGACCAAATAAATGATCCACCATAAGAATAATACCACCACCAAAAAGGTTAATGATAAATTTATAAATCACATCTCTCGGTAAACACCTCTATCGATACACCAAAGATATCGGTACACATCAACTGATACAATTGAAACATGGATATGCATAGGATATGTTGACATCAATGACAACACCATGAATAGCATCAACTTCGTATTCTAACACAAAGTCTCATTTTCCACCTTGTGTGTGTGTTTCAACTTGAGTTTTTAATTACCCTCATATATATTGTGTGGTTGGTTAACTTGTGTTGGGCATTTAGTATATGTTTTGAGGTTGTTTTTAAACCTCCTTCTGATTGAAACCCTTTGTAGTGGAATTATTGCACTGTATGGAAAATGTAAACAAATTTTAATTGGGAAAGAATATTGCGGTATTTATTAGAATTATAGTGATGCCTATGATTGAGATCTTAGATGGTTCAATGTTTGGTGTGTTTGGGTATGTTCTCTAACACCGTTGAGATGTGTTCGATATCATGTGGCAGTCACTCCCTCTTATGCGACTGATATTGGTCATAATATTTCATGGGCGTGTTTCGTAATTGATGATTTATTTTATTTATTGGTGGATTATTCCATGTGTTGTGTGGGCTAGCATTGAATTTTTTATATTTCTTTTACTTAGACTAGTCACCAAAATGTTTTTTCATCTATCTATTTGTGACATTCGTCACATTTGATTTATTATTGAATTGTGCACATTTTTGGGATTTACTATTGGAATTGATGATTCTCCCATTTGGGTTTTCCCTTTTTTAGTTTTGTGGTAACTATTATGAATGTTTGGTATTACTGCCATATTATTTGATTTGTGTGATTCTATCATGTTCAATGCGAAACTTTAATAGTATGTACCAGGGAGAAGGACCGCTAAGAAAATACTACATTGTGCTTGTTGAAAAATTGTAAATATGTTAATTAGAATTTTTTTATTTAAATTCAGAGAAAAACTTGTTTTGTAGATGAAAGAAGTGCAATTTTTCAATGATGTATATGCATGTTAGCATTAATTAATTTAAAGATGCATAGAATTATAAATCTTCCTCTGTATGGATGTTAGTAGATGCATTTTTCTATTGTTGAGTAAATGTATACCATGAAATGAGATTATAAATTTCA
This sequence comes from Thuja plicata, assembly GCA_018584345.1. NCBI lineage: Eukaryota > Viridiplantae > Streptophyta > Pinopsida > Cupressales > Cupressaceae > Thuja > Thuja plicata. The sequence goes on along the minus strand of MU223281.1, from coordinate 444,485 downwards.
TGCTCCTTTTGTAAATTGTTTAGAAATGGATAATTGATTTTTTGGTAGACCTTAATTTGTGCATTAGTTAGAATCGTGATATAATGTTATTTTCTATTAATGTTAAGGCACATTTTTAGCGATTGTGTTTTAGCTTGAATGCTTGCATTGGATTCTAGTGTGTATGCTTGTATTGATTCTAGTTTTCTCCTATGCCTTTCTTATAGATATTTTGAGTGTTCCTTCCTCTTTGCATTGGTTATTTTTTATGGTTGGGTGTGACTTAGTCAACCTATGAGGTTTACCCCTATTTGTCGGTCATGATGACCAAGTCTTTCTTTTGTGCTTTCCTATTTGGGAGTGGTTGTGGAGAGGCTTTCGACGCCATTGTTTTCAGTTATTGATTGTTTCTGATTGTTCTTCAGACCACTATGGTTTTGGGTTCCCCAACCTTCCTGTTTGGATGGCATGGTGTTGGGACAAAAAGAGTCTCTCTCTCTCTCTCTCTCTCTCTCTCTCTCTCTCTCTCTCTCTCTCCCATGTGTGTGTGTGTGCGCGTGTGTGTTTATAGTAGTTAGGTGATCCATATTAGTGAGAATCCATGTTGGAGATCAATTTTCTAGAGGATTGTTGGTGGTATTTTATTCCTATATTTAGGCTAGAAGGACACAATATCTATGGATGTATCTTACCCTCCTGAGCTTGGTTATGGATTTGAGTATAGGATGATGCTCACCATTTTGAATCCTTTTCACCTTGTTTAAGGTAAGACCATCGTCTAGTTGGGATGAGTGATCCTTGTTCCTAGCTATAGTTGAGCTCTCGACGCTAGAGAAATCATATTTCTCCTATGCTTGGTGTGTAGTTTGATTTTGAGTATCCCTTCATGTTGAAGGAGTGCAATGTTGAGAATCCATGGTGTGAATGATTTTGGTTTTGAGGGACAATCTTTTGCATTTTTATCTCCTAGTACCTTGATTTTGATGTAGTACCCCTCAGATAAGTAAATTTTGATAGAGAATCCTCATTGTTTCAGATTCTTGATTGAGTTAGTGAGATTCTGGTTGGATTAAAGTATGCTCCAGGTGAGAATGGTAGTTATTTTCTGTCTTTTGGGATGATCGTTCCCTTGATCTTGAGTTGTTGACTTGATAATTGTTTAGTTCCATGGTCTTAGAGGAGACCCTAAAGGGTATTTTTTTACAAATAGATGCCTCATGAAGAGGTAGAGTGTCAAGTATTATGCCTCATTTGGTAGAGATAATGGCTAGACGTGTCTTTCCTAATAGATATTATGATTCCCTTGTGGGCCTTAAAGAGATTTGTTGATTCTCTTTTCAGTGCATGCTAGTCCTTTTAGAAGTTGTGAGGCTTGCTGGTAAGGAATATGTGTGGTTTGGCCAAACTTGTGAAGGATTCATATGGCTATTTTGTGTTTGGTTTGGTTTTGGACCTCACACTCGGAGTATTATTTTGGTTTGACTTGTAGGATTCTAGGAGTAATCCTAGGCTTTGGAGGGGATGATGTAGTGTCTCTCTTATTTTCTTTCTTCATGACATATTAATGGTTGTGGCTTTGGTGTTATGTGAGTTAGTGCTTCTGTTTTGTTGGACGAGATCTCTTGTGATGCCTTGTTTTGTCTTGAGATGTTTTCTTTGTGCCTTGTGTGTTTGGTTGAGTGTACCTTATGCTTTGTCAGATATTTTATTATGTTGTATGATCATGTTGGACCTGTGAGAGTTTTGTACCTTCAGGGAGATTTAGATTATGCCATTATATTGGCAAGTTGTTTATACCCTTATGCCTAGTTGTGAGAACCATTGTGTTATGGCTTGCTGCATACCTAATTTGGGGTATTACACCTCTTGAGACTATTTTGTGGGTTTTATGGACTTATTGTGTTCTAGGTGATTTGATCTGAGCTTGATTCCTTTATGTGATTTTATTACTATTCTCATGTTATGATTTTATGTTGGCATTGTGAGATACACTTGGTTTATTTTATTCTTATATTTATTTTGAGATTTCTACTATGGTTTTGATGGTATGTGGTTTATACGAATCATGAGATATTATGGATTACATGGCTTATGATGTGAGTAATGATTCTACTGATGTATAGGCTAGTGGTTATTGAATTTATTTTTATCTTGTCGAGATGTTATCTAGATCAGGGATCAGTATATTGTATCATGATGGTATTCTATGATTATCCATGTGGTGTGATCTAGTGGTTATACTATGTAATGCATTTGAGTGTCATACAATATTGAAGTTACCAGTATCATTACTGATTTAGATGTTAGATGATTTCATTATTACCATTTTGATCATAGCTACATGATGATGCTTTATGATGATATCTGGTGTATTTTGTATTCAAGAACATTGGATTAATATATTATGATGATTATATTTGATTCCTAGTTATATTGTACTTTCTAAGCTGTTGGATGTGTCATTACAAACTTTCACTAGTACATGCTCATATTGTTACAAATTATTATTTTGATGCTTATGTTTAAACGAAATTTTTAATTTAAATTATATGTACATTGAGGATTAGAATATAGATCGACCAGTGTCATAACATTGTAATACATATGAATGATCACGTCACTAGAGCATCAATGCTCCATTAGGAACATTTTATTATTATAATATGTGCTTTGGCTATTTTTATTATGAGAAGATGCACTTGATGTTTTCATATTTGAGTGAAAAAGTATGAGACATCATTTCACCTGAATTATAGGTTTTGAGCATCTTTATCCCGGGCAATGGCACATGAGATAGTTTTACTGGCCTTTCATTATTGAGCCAATATCATATATATATATGGATGATGTACCTGTAATTGTTACATTATCCCTATGGTACAAGTTGGTAATTCTAGATTTTATATGCATATTGTGATAGACTAGTCTGTGTCTGTGTGTTTAGCGTTCCTGCAGTGGTCACATTTGAGTTAGGATTAAATGCTGATTTTAATTATTTGGGGATTTAATTTTATTTGCCAACTAATTTATCGTAGTTGATTTCCATTTTATTAGAATTGATTTAATTTGAATTTGGGAAGATTGTCATTGTAGAATTTATTTAAGTGATTTACTTTTAAGTCATTTTGGGGCCTTCTGGAAAAAGTGATTTTATATTTGGAGGAAAAGAGTTTATTCCTCACTTTTTGGGTATTTGTTGAATTTGGATTTCACTCAAATTTATTAGGAGAAAATCATGTATTTTCTCATTGTGTTTGATCTTTTTTGTCATATCCACGTGGGTAGTGACTTGTTGGATTCATGTCACAGTTGCTCTTCTTTTTGTGAGTCATTTGTGTTCCCGTGGTAGATTCATTTTATTCTCTTTGTTTTCAAATTTTCTACTTGGTGTGAGGTAGGGATTCTCATATATTTTGATTTATTTTATCCTTTCAAATAAATTAAATTGCTATAGATTTTTGGGTTGATAATTAGCATTCCCCCATATTCTGATTATTTTTTGTTACCTAATTGGGCCTATGTGTCTATTTCATGTTTTAGAAATTGGAAATTATGGATTTTGTGGAGTTGTGTTGCTTGTTTTTCTATGTGTACACATCAAATGAATTTTATTGGATTTTTGGATTAGTTGAGCCTCAAGGGAAAATGGGTTTTAATTTTGCCCCATGATTTTAAGTTTCACCTTTGGGTATTTTTGTGAGTGCATCATTTTGCATCCCTTTGAGTTTGGTCTATCACCATGTTTGGTGCGTTTGGCTTGTTAAACCTTGTAGTAATCCATGATTTTAGTAGGATAGTGATATTCAAATGGATTGAGGACATTCCAAATAATATCCATCGTGATCCAAACTTACCCTTTTAATGTTAAAACGATATTTTTTCCATTGCCAAGTTTTGTCCAAATTTGGGATTTTGGTACATTTTGTGGTTTGTGAGATTTCTTCATATTCTCTCAAGATTTATGTTGGAACCCATAAAAATTTTAGATCTTGGAATGGTGGTCACTTGATCAGTTTGGCATTTTTACCTTTTATTACTATTACTCAATTTTCTTTTCTTGAGTGTTTGGGACTGAATTGCCCTCCAGTTATTGTCGTAATTATTTGTTGATGCTTATGTGGTTTACATCATTGGAGTAGAACAAGTAGATGATACATCTTATGCTCATGTCCTCATTTTAGATTGAGTGGATGAATCCTTTATTTTATATCCTCGGTGTAGACCAAGTGGACAAGCTCTTTGCATTGGTCTGCGTATTGAGGTTGAGCCTTTGTGTGGTATCCTTCTTGGATGTTGAACCTTTGGACTAGATAAATTGAGTAGGTAGAGGGAGTAAATCCTTATGTAGACCTTGAACCAGAAGTGGTCGTATCGACTATGTCAAGGAGTTTCTTAAAAAGTGAAAACAAAATAAAATGAATTGGGTTTAAACATTAAACAAGATAAAGTTGGTACTATGGAAACCATTGATCCCCAAGGTGTCATGAGTGACTTGTGCGATCGGTAGATGGTAGAGGTCATTGATCCCCTGTACGTCATGAGTGATCTATGATAGAGGTATATGGTAGAGACCATTGATCCCCCAGATTTCATGAGAGATCCATGCAAGAGGTAGATGAAACTTTATCCCTGGAGAGTTGATCTATGAGAACATGAACATTGCCTATGGTTAGTACTCTTGTGTCTAGGTCTAGTAGCACTGAGTAGTACCCTATTGTTCTGCATGTTTTTTATTGCATGTTGGACATCAGTCCACATGTTTAGTATTCTCCATGTATTATGATTTTATTTTTCATCTATGTATTGCATTGGGTCTTTATATACCATTCCCTATGTGATGCATATGCTTGGCGTGAGTGTGAGCCATCTCTGGTGTTTCTATTTATTGTGTTTGTTGTCGGGTGGCTATCTCTGCGAGAAAAGTGGGGTGGGCCTGAGGGTTCCACATATTTGGGTGGTGTTGCGCTTTACCACTGCTGGGGACTGGTGTATAGGTGGCCATTATCTTTAGATGATGTGCTCTTTCTACCCTTGGTATCTCTTTTTATTGATATATGTATTGGCTCATATATAGTTGATTACTTTCCTTCATGTTATTGATGTTTCTATCAAGTGATTATGGCATTGATTTGTGTATCTAGTACTCCCTGGTGTGGAGAAATCCTTTTGTTTTGAACTGTACGTTGGTGTCAAAAAACCTACATTGTTATTTGAATGAGAGAACCTCGTTAAGATGAGATTTTAGACCAATTATATTTTGCAGGGTAGTGTAGCCCATAGGCTACATAGAGTAGCACATATGCTATGCAAATTAGTGAATATGCTACATAGAGTATCACATATGCTACTTAGAACAACACATATGCTACTAAGAATAGTGCATATGAAACAAAGTCTAGCGCATATGACAGACAAGATAGTGCATATGTAAATTTTTTTAGCACATCTATTTTAGCACACATGAAACAATGAGAAGTTTCCCAGGGTCTGCCCAGAAACTAATTTTTTATTTAGATTCCCTTTATCATCAGAGTGTTTTTCATGTATTCATAGTGAAATTTCCAATTCGATATGATGTAATTATGATCACTTTTCCTATTTGAGCTTATGTGAACTCTGTATTTGGATGCCCCAAGGATGACCTTATCTCCTCAATTAGAAACCATTGATGATGGTCCAGTATTATCCTATGAGGCTCATCGACGTGTTTCAGACTCTCATGTGGTATCTTGAATGTGTCTTATTTGTTCATGTTTGCTTGGCGTTGTCATGGAACCTTTGGATATGTATCTTAGCCTTTCGCTTGTGCACGATCATTTGAGGATCGTTGATGTTGTATCATTGCTTATGCTTATGGGTTATTATTGCATTCATAGTTGATGTTGTACCTTATTTTTCAAATAAAAATTTGTTAAGTGCATATTTGACCCTATGTTTCCAAGGGTTCCTTGGCAGGGCATTACATATGAAACATATAAAATATATACATTATTCAAATCATTTAGTACAGATTAAGGCTACTCAAGTGGAAAAAATTATGACACTATCTATAATCCATAGCATAGTGACTAAAATCATCAAAAAAGAAAAAAAAATCACTTAAACAATTGAGATGAGAAAGTTGAATTGGAGAAACATAAAGCATCACATTTTTCACTCAGAAGTTGAAATTTACATACCTATTCAAGTTGTCATGAATCTAGGAAGCATAGCTAACCAATATATTTTCACTATAGAAAACAAAATCCTCTTCTTTAGCATTTTTTTAGTGTAAAATGCTTGTCGCAAAGGCAAAAATTGCAACTACCAAGTGAAAAATGGGCACCTACTCTTGCCTCCAACTCTTGCACAACCATTTGAGTTTAAAATCATATTGGTGTTGAATCTATCTAGATTGCATAGTAAAGTATAATCATATCTGAGGAAGAGGAGACCATGACTTGATTGAATGAAACGAGTTTTATACCTTGTTAAGAAACTGACTATTTGATTGTGATTCTTTTCCCATGCATTGCAATGGGCAACTAGGAAAGAGCATCAAAAAACTCATGGTTAGCTCTGTAAATTTTTTTTTTCAAAATGTAGCATTTCACAAATTATTTGTCTTGTAAAAATAAACACACAATCTAATCCAGAAGATGCTATTTGTTAAAAAAAATAAATGGATTGTGGAAAACTGATAACACTAATGGAAGAAACTATATTTTAGACCTTTCAAATTTGGGTGTACATGTACTAGTCTCCTGTCTCTATAATTTTATATACATAAGTATACATATATACATATAGATATATGTATACATACATACATACATACATACATACATACATACATACATACATATATATATATATATATATATATATATATATATATATATAT